>VWYO01022488.1:98203-149859 GCA_013400275.1 Rhadina sibilatrix | reverse complement strand
TTTTTTTTTTTTTTTTTTTTTATTTTTTTTTTATTTTTTTGCTCGCCCCGTGTTTAGCGGGAGGTGCCGCAGGTAACCGCGCAGGCGATGCGAGCGCAAACCGCCCTCGCCCCCGCTGCTGCCGGGCACCGGGAGGGTTAAACCCCCTCCCTCTGCGCCCTCGGAGGGGTGAGTAAGGCGTTTGCAGTCTAAATGACACACTGTGTATATCTATCTCTCCGTTACAGGCGTGGGTTGGTCGGTGGGGGCTAAAATGCACAAAAAAAAAAAAAAAAAAAAAAAAAAAAGCCATGCGAGAAGATGAGGAGGACGGCGNNNAAAAAAAGCCATGCGAGATGATGAGGCAGACGGCGCTCGGATGGGTGTTTTGGAAGAAAAAAAAAAAAAGGCAGATTCCCGTCCCCGTTTGTGTTGGGAAGTTCCGGAGCTAGCGTTGGTGAGGTGGTTTAGACGATGATGAAGCAGTGTGGGTTTTAGGCTTGTAAGAAGGTGAAAAGGGAAAACGAAATATCTGGAGAGTTTAAATAAATTATGGGGGCTAATTAGCACTGCTGGGGAGTGCAATATAGCTACGGTATAGGAGCGAAGGCAAATCAATGTTGGATTGGGAGGAGGAGAAGAAGAAATACTGCAAATGTGCTGTGGAGAGCAACAACATGGCCAGGAGACCCTGCCAGCAGCATTGCTCAGGCTGGAGTGTGGAATGACTCCTGCAAAATGCTGAAGGTTGAGTGTTGTCTGTTTCCCTTATTTGATCCTCAGAGCCTAATTTCCAAACCTGCCCCTGGAAGCACCCATTAGTAAGGTGTGAATTAAAAAGGAGAAAGGAGCTGGTGTAATAAGTGCCTTTTGGTGAGAATGTTTTGAAGAGGGTTTGCTGGCGACAGTCATGTGAGGCCTTGGATTATGGGCAGTTGGTGTGGAGGAATTTTTACCTGGGAAATGCATGACAGACCTGTGGTTGAATGAAGAAAATACAATATATTGCCAGTTGCCACAATCAGAATCTCATTTTTTGACTCTGCAAACAAACTGTTGGTGGAAAGAGAGCAGCAATGCTTAGGCAAAGACTGTCTTAGCCAGTTTGAGGTCTGTGGCTTTTATGACTCTTTGGCTTCTAAGAAAACAAACAAACTACTTAGAGTTGTGTTTCTTTTTTGTAGTGACTCGTCCTGAGGGCATTCTATGCAATGAAAGACTCTGTACTCCAAATTTACCCCAATTTCATTGGAGAGGCAGTGTCCTATCCTGTTTGGATCTCTGCTGTGGCCACAGAACATTGGAGCATACTGGCCTGCAATACAGAATTGTAATTACTGTGTGAATTACTGGTTACATACTCAGGGTAACTGGATGACTAATATGATTTTATAAAATAAACTCCTTATCAGTATTGATTGCCTTGTAGCAATTCCTCTCCGGTTCTTACTCTTCTGTCTATTCCATTGGTTTTCCCAGGATCCTGTGTGAGCTTCTGGGTTATTTTAAGTTTCAGGTTGCAAACACTAGATTTACTTTCAGTTAAACCTTTGGAAATACCAGTGATATGTATGTTGATGTTGAGAAATCCATGAGCATACCTGTTATGTGCAGGGAATTTTTACAAGGTGAATTTTTTAATACATTATAGACAAGCATCCCAAACTTCCTGCTTGCAAATTCTCACTTATTAATATTAATGACCATAAATGCAAATAGTTTTAGGCCCAAATATGTATCATGCACAGCATTATGCACTCTGTACTCTGAGTTTTGCAAGTGTGGGTTTATATATATTTCCAGAAGAACACTTTGATGGCCAGGCCTGCTTGTGGCACATTTAAGTTATTTATACTATATGTTCATTAGTTAATAATCTTGTATTTTATTTCAGGATGCTTGTTAAAATTTATAGTAGTATCTCTTAATTTTTTTGTTAGACTGCAAAAGAGGAACAATAAGAAGGAAGCCAAAAAACTAAAACAACCCCTTGGTACATTGAAAACAAAAAAGTGGACCTGTGACCCTCCCAAATTAGTGCATTGTTCTTCTTATTAGAAAAAGAGGAAGGATTATGTCCATCCTTATGTTTTATCAAGGTTTGCCTTGGTTAAACATCAGATCAGCTGAGAGCCTGGTAACACCTGTAATCCCATGTTTTGCACTATTAAAAAAAAAAAATAAAATAAATCTTCTGCTTTGAAATTTTTTTCAAAAGCAAAATCCTTATTTCTTGTCTCTTTGATGTGTAAGCATTGATTCTTTCAGCTTTTGAGGGTGAATTTTCTTTAGAGCACACTGGTTATTTCCTTTGACAAGATAATTTTTTCCCTTTGACGTGCAGACAAGCAAATGGCTTTGGCTGTTGTTCCTTGATGAGGTTAGGCAGATTTTAAGAGGCAATGCCAAATCAGTAACCTCTCATCCCCTCTTCTCAGGTTGTGGACCCTCTGCTGAGCCTTTTGAGCAGCTGTTGCCTGGATTGACAGCTGTTTTATCTTGCGGAGTTAATTTCTTGCTGGATCAACAAAGTGAAGTTGACCTGTGGAACGTGAAAGCGACAGGAGGGAGATGCAGGAGCAGGAAATAGTGTGGGCTGGGTTTATCCTTTATGGCAGCCACGAGCTCTCGGGGTGGTCGATGCCAGTTGGGAGCTTGTGTCTGGGTGTACTGCACAGAGCCTTAAAATGGCACCTTTTGCTGTACAAGAAGTGAGTGGTTTGTGTTTAGTAATCCACAGATAATTCGTAGTCTCGTGGCCTTTGTTACGTCATTGCTTCTAACCCTCACCGTCAGCCTGATCAGGAATTTCAGGTTGTCTTGTGCTTTTTTTTCCTAATGTGATAAATATGTGCCCACCTCTAGGAATTCTTTTGGCATCCTTAGGGCACGTGAAGCTCTGTGGTGGCACAGGACATGGTGACATTGCCAGGAAGGGCTTTGGGAGGTTACCATGGTCATCAGTGGTAACAAAACTGAGCCCACTGGCTGTTTTTGACTTTTGTAGTTCAATCTTTGACCAAAACATGGCCCTGTAAGAGCTGCTGTGAAGAAAATTAGCTCCAGCCCAGTCCAGGATGGCACCTTCATTTTAAGTTGAAGGTGGAGAACATGCCTGTTGCACTCACTGGAGATAAATTAGTGTTTGGAGCTCACTGCACCTGCAAATACTTGGTCCAGTGAACTGGGTTATTTGTCTCTGGTTTATTTGTCAGCTAGATTTTATGAGCTTGGAAAAAAACAAATTCCAGTTATGTTCCTTAGGATGGTTCCAGTCCCATTATCGTATGGGGCTAAAATGCAGTTGTTGGTTTTACATTAATTTAAAAAGTAATTATTTTAAATACAAACTCTACATTACTTAGAGGAAGTAGCACTTGTTTTGTGGACTTGCATTAGAAAGGGAGAAACTGGGAATTTGGAGTCCTGCCTTGGAATTATCCCTTATGAAGCTGTCCCATCTCAGGGTTCGTCAGGTTTCTACTTCAGCAGCCTGTGGTGAAAGGATCTAGTTCAGCAAGGATGCTGGACACATTGGAAAGGAATTTAGCATGGAATTGCCTGTGGGATTCTGATGAGAGAGCAGAAGTTGCTTTGCTAGGTTGTGAATAAAAATACTGTATGTTCTGGGTGCTGTGGTAATGGTATTTCAGCTCCTCAGGAGGAGAAACCTTTGAATAATCTGTTTAGTTCCCCTGAGCAGCCTGGCTTTCTTCCTGGGTAGCATTTATTCCCTATCTTTCCAGAATTCATCAAATAACAGAATTTATACTGTGGCGTAAGAAACTCTATCTTGAAGAATACTCTTTAAGAGAGCATTAATTAGTAATGGTAAAACGTAAAAAGCACCACGTGCTTATTTGTGCCATGTTGCGTCATTATTTGATTTCTTCTAAGGAATCATGACTTATTCATGGCTTTTATAAAATGTATGTAATAGTTGGGTTTCTATGTGTCCTGCATAAAGCAAACTTCGGTCTAAGTTTTGCTTTTTGGCTAATTTTTAGAAAATTTTGGTGAAGTTTTTCTCCTACTCTGAGTGGAGGGCTTATTTACTTAAAAATTTTTTTTTTTTTTTAAATTTGAGTAGCTTTTTTTTTTTCCTCTCCCATCCGTCCTGTTGCATTATAAAGATGAGGATTGAAGAGGTAACTTGAGGTAGGAATCCTTAAGAGCCAATTTGGCAGAGGCACATGCAGATACTTGAGGAACACAGAGGATCCCGGTGAGTTCATGTTGCTATTCCTACATGAGCAGGTCTCTGCACGCCGCCGGAGCCCTGGTGCTGCTTGAGGAGTGATGCTGTGGGAGCTGGTGGCAGGGAAGTAATCTGGGAGAGTGGTGTCTCTTGAACTGGCATCACTAATGAGCGATGAATCACGCGTGTTGACATTTCAGCTCTTACCAGTATTTGTTGTTTATTTGTCCTTTATGGAAAGAACATATTTGTGACTGAAGGAGCATCTTCCTGAGCAGACTGGGAGCTCTGCAGGGCGAGGGCAGGCTTGCTGTTAATTTTGCTGTTTGGCTGAGGAGAGATTTGTTGGAAGAGATCTTTGAGGCACGTAATTTCATCGCCTTGGAGCGACTTGTTGCTCGTTAGTTGTTCGCTTGTACTTAATGAGAAAGAATCGAGTGGTATGTCCGGAGTGGAGGTCCTGGGGTGGATGAATGATCCTTTCTTGCATCACAAGCAGTTCCATTCATGGTGCCCCATTTCACAGAGGTTACTGAAAAGTCATCTGATGAGCATTTGTGACCTTACTGTGCCGATCAAAGCGGAGCAGGCTCAAAGCTGTGTTTGTTCCTCGCTCTGCTGCGAATGTACGTAAATACCAAAAGTGTGTCTGCCCTGCTGCCAGCCTTCCCAGAGCTTGGAATAATGGAGGCAAGCCTTCTTGCTGCTCTTCCCTCGAGTTTTTAATTTGTCAATTTGTGAGCATTCCTTTTAGAGTAGGTTGCGTGTGAGGCGGCAGGGGGTCTGCCTGTCATTTGAAATTATTTGTCTTTACATCCACATTTCCATATGTTCTGGTTTTCTGCCATCGGAATTAGCTGACTTGGTTTCCAGAGATCAGATTTGCAGATTTCCCTTTGTAGATTTCCAATGTGTAGTACTTGAAGCTCATATCACACCACTAATGAAATTCAGCTGAGTAGTTGAACTACGTCTTTTACTGTCATCTGCAGGGAGTATTTTTAAGATTAAAATACAGAATAGCTTGACAGTTGAGGTAAAATTCCCAAATAACAATGAATAGGGTAAGTGCATCACTTTTCTCTGAGTTCCTCACCTTATTGGTGAATATTCAATTGTCTTATTTTTACTTACATCAGCTAATTATGCTTGAATTGTAGTGATCTCAGATTTAAGATTTATAATGATCTCATTAATAAAAGAAGTATTTTGGATAGGTGAATCGTTACTTGCCATACAAATAACGCTGAGTGTTTGTTCTTAATTAAGAAATGTGAGAAGAGATGGTTAATTTGTATTTTATTGATGGGGAGCTTCTTGTTTACTTACTTTCTTTTAAAATATTTTGAGTGTTTATTTGATTTTTCTCTTCATGGCTGTACGATTTCTGTGGCAGGTACAATAATATTTGACAGATTGCTGCTATTTTCCTGTATTCAGATTATTTAAGCAAAATGCTTTTATAAAGAAATCAGTAGGAAACACCTCTGCTGCAATTTATATTTTTTATATGCCTTAATGAATAAGGCTTGTATATGGGCGTGAATTATTTCCTCCTTTTTTTTGCGTTCTCTTCAGGTGTCTTTCTTAAAAAATTGTTTTTCCTTCGTAGTCTGGATGAGAACCTCGATGAGCACACATGAAACAGAGAAACCATCAGTGCATATGAGAAATACCAAAATTAAAGACAGCATAAAATATCTTTCAGGATGGGAGTTGGAACATTTGTAGTGTTGGTGGTTCAGAAAGCAGTTGTGCATTGCCTCTAATAGGCTGAAAAGCATTAACTGATATTCTTCAAAGTCTCTTAATGTCTTTAACATGGACACAATTATGGTCTCTTCTGTTCCTGACAGTCACCTTGTTGGTGATCTGGACTTCCCTGGAGGTGAATTTTCTGTCCTTGGATTGTGGAGTGTGAAGCTCATTGAGTTGGATCCTGTGGGAAGCATTCTAACAGTTGGCTTAAATATTGGTAATAATATAAATACTTGATTGATGGGCTCTGATGCCATGTGTTTCCAGAGGTTATGAAATACCATTTCCAGTGAAGTCAAGGAGAAAATACAAAGAAAACTGGGAGAAGAGACTGGAGAGAAGCAAATGTGAATTGATTCCTGGTCCCGTGTCTGGAGGTATAAATGTTGGAGGATTTAGATTCTTTCTGCATTTGTTAGTTGGGATGTTGCTTATTGGCTTTTATTTTTTTTTAGAGAAGCAACAGAAAAGAAAACAGGTCTTATCTTTTATTGCTCTTTGAGGAGGTTTTGCCTGCCCTGTGCCATCATCCAGCAGGTGGTTCCTGCTGAAAGCTGCTGGTTTCTCAGCTGTGCTGAACCGGATATTTGGGTGTAGCACAAAAAGAATAATCACGTTTTCCTGCCTTCCTCCTGGTGTTCTTGCCCTGAAATTGCTCCCTGGTAGAGCTGATCAGGTGGAATTAACAGTCCCGTGTTGTCCTACCAGCCTGGCACAGGAGATTCTGGTGCAGCCTTTTTCCATCAATAAAAGTGAGCTTCTGATATTTTAACTTCTCGGGTCTCCTAAAGTTGGCATTTTTAATGAAGAAATATAAGAAAGTGAAGGAACAATGTGCAGGGTGTGCTGAACAGTGAAGTGTGCATATTCGGTCCTTTTATCTACCTCTGTAATAACAGATTATTTTCCCTTTTGCCTCATCTTCCATTGTCTCGTGTAGGATTATTCTCTGTCTAGAAATTATTTTTGATAATAGGGTGCCCTTAATGTTCCAGATAACGGTGCAAAGAGACCTAGTAACAAGAAGATAAAGGTACAAAGTGCTTTTGTGGAAATGCTGAGAGTATCAGTGGGAAAGCCTCTATGTTCTGTAGTTCACCAGGACTGGAGGATGGCAGCGTTTATTTATTTAGGGTGCTTGAAATTGGTCAAAAAGTGTTGATTTTTCAGGCCTAAGACGCCTGTGCTACTCCTGTTTCTCCAGGCTCCTTCAGAGCAGGCACATTCCTGGTTCCCTGTCTCAGCTCTGCTCAGTGTCTGAGAAGAAGATCTGGGAGCAGAAGGGGTCAGTGACTGAGTAGATAATTGGAATGGGCTTAGCCAGGCTGTTCCTGCAAGTGCTCTAGAGGAAAGTCTTCAGCAAAGAGCAGTTTAGCAGGCAAACAGATAAACAACTTTCTATCCTTCAGAGATTTTATTATGGGATAGAATATGGAAGGATTCTGAGAGAGGGAAAACCAAAGTGAAATAGTGAGGATAGGTTTTTAGAAATCGGTGATGCTTGGAGAAGAGAGACAAAAGGATGTGTGTGTTTGTGTGTGTGTACAACTTTCATGAGAGTTGGTAAACTGAGCCTATGGAGAGGTGCAAATGCAAGTGGATAGTGTGGTTTCAATGATCAAAACAGATGCCTGCAGATTTTGCAGCCTTATCCGAGCTTGCAGTCCCTAATGTTCTTCATGTGACTTTATATTTGAGGGTATTTGCACAATGATCTGGGTTATGGCAAGTATTCTGTGTGTGTAGCTATGTGCTACTTGATCTGTTACTTGTATAAGTTGGCATCTAATGCTGATTATCTTTCCCAGCAGCTTTTGCAGTTCTACACAATCTTAGTTTAATACATAGATAATTTATATTTTATGGAGGGACAAATCCCCCATTTTCTTACTTAATGCGTTTTTCCCGTCTTAATCAAGTGATTTTCCTTTTTAATTTTCGGTGTAAGATTTGACTAGAGGACCCCAACTCAGTTTCCTGCTGCTTCACACAGTTGTTAGCATGAGATACTCAGCTTCACAGTTAGAACATCTGTGTTTGATTGAAATCTTTCTGAGCAGCTTTTCACTGGCACCAGCCTTTGGTTAATACCTGCATGGGGGGGCCATGACATCCCTTGTTTTCTTGTCTTCAGGAGGAGGGGGATTTAGTGTAACAGGCACCATGAAAGAAAGGACTATTGTTCTTTGAAGGCAGCAACTGTAATGGAGCTACATGTGCCCACCTGCTTTCTCTTCAGACTGGTAATATCATCTCTGTCTTGATGTAGAGAAAATGCAGAAGCTGTAATGCTGACAGCAGGCAGCGCTGCTCCACCTCCTCAGCAGAGGTGGAAAGGACCATCTGGCACTATGTGGGTAGCAGTTATCCCAAAAAGTAATAACAGTGGGAGTTCTTGCCAGTTACAAGTTGTGATCACAGGCCAAATGGTGTCATTCTAAAGCAGTGTACGTTTTCAAAGAGAAAGAGATGCAAGTATTTATTTTTGCCAACTTGAGAGGTATTTTCAGTCATGGGGGGCTCTGCTGGGGTTTTAGTTGCTGGCATTTGAGAGAAAGTGTGAGGGGAGCAAGTCAGAGGAGTATGGCTGTGATGCCTGCTAGACCACCTCCTAGGCACTAAAAAAAGTTGGCTTCTTTTTTTCTTTTTTTCTTTTTTTGTATTATGTAAGCCTCAACTTGATTAATCCATGAAACTGAGGATTTTTTTTTTTTTAAGGCTATGTAGAGTGGAGTGGTCTGTTGGTTTGATTTAGACTTTGCCCAATGGGGACTGAAGATCTCAGTCCTTATCTTTGGCACTACTGACTAGTCTTGAGCAAATTACTGCTCTAAAATGGTAAGAAAAGCTTTGTAATGAGATGAAAAACTCTCTATCTTGCTTTTAGAAGCACTTCAGTATGGTGGCCTGTGGTATTTTTGTCTGAAAAGTTGGATGTGGCATAATCAGAAGTGCTGTACAGTGGCTGTAGAGCTGGTTAACAGGTTGCTTAGTAACCAGGATGGAGGAATTGAGAATTCACTGGTAAAACCTGTGGATGGCATTGGCTTTCAAGGTGTTGCAGGGATGGGAAGAAAGGATTAGGTTCAAGTGGATCTTGAAAAATTGGAAGCTTAGAGTATGAACAAGGTAATTTCTCAGTGTTTATTCTGAAAAAAACCAGTCAGCGCTATAAATACAGAAGAACAGGAGCAGCACAAAGTGCTGTTAAACATCTGAAATGAAAATGGGAAAATACCATTCACATGTACACAGAGCAAGGGAATTTTAGGAGGAATTGTGAATTTGTGCCCTTTTTCAGACCTGGGTTTTTGTTGCAGACTTGCTCAGACTCTGTCAATACTGTGCATCATTCTGGAGAAAATTTCTGCACAGACAGACAGGCTTTCAAACAGGGCTTTGGTCTTGGTCAGATTTTCTGGGTAGATGTTGCTGCTTGTCACAATGTCACACAATGTCAGTGTATTTTGTCTCAGCACAGGGACTTTGCCAGGATCTTCCCATCCCCTGCCTGGCTGTAGCTGCAGGAATCCTCATGAAGTGTCTAAGCTTTGCTTCGGGTTCTGATTTCGCTGATTACTTTGTGCAGTGGTTTTGTTGTTGTTGTTGTTTTGGTTTTTTTTAAACTGCTTCTGCCTCTTGGAAATGTCCAGAGACACAGCTTACCAAATCTGGTCAATAAAGATTCTGTCCAAGCCTACTGAATACACCCCCAGTCCTTGCACTGAGGCAGTTTTCCATGTTGTGTTACTGGAGTTTGGATCTTTGTGAGTAGAAATCGGAGTTGAAATTGGTGGATGTGTGTGCAGATTTTTAAAGTGGGTTAACAAATATAAGCATGTGCATGTGGCTGTTTAATCTGTTTACCAAATTATTTCTATTAAGAAATATACTTTAAATCAGATATGAAGGCACCATTTTGGAGTAGTCACCTCAATTAGTTGATTTTCTGTGACTAGTTTCAGCACTCACATAAACCAAATCCATGGTATGGCTTGTATGTACCTGATGTAACTGTATACTGTGTGTTCTCTAATGTTGCTTGGTTACAATTAGGATTTTGCACTAAGAAAGCCATTATGATTAACTTAAACTTTTGCATTGCTTATGTCTTCACGGGCAGGCAGTGGAAAAAGCAGATCAGGCTCTACAAAGAGCTGGCTGTCACCTTTACTGGTGACATGTGCATGTGTTTTTGTGTAGTCAAGGTTTTGGACTCCACGATAACCACTAAAAAGCAGATGCAAATAAACATTCTTCATAAATGGAGGCAAATTAAAAACCTTTCCAAGTTTGGATAAAACAGTCTTTAGAGAAAGACTGAATCATGTAACATAAGCTTATTTTAGCTGTTCATCTTTATCTGGAAACCAAGCAAGCATACAAATCTTCCAAGTGATGGGTCTGTCTTTATGTACCGTGTGCTCTGGGTTGGTTTTCCTCAAGTTTAAGAGTAATGTAATATGCAGAATAATCCTGTTTAGCTGTGGATGCAGTAGAGCTGAGTGTGGATGTGGAGATTGATTTACCCTTCTCAGATGTCACAAGCTGCCACCTGTGCTCTTGTGTCTGATGGACGTGAGTGCTGGCTGCAGTGTGCGGTTCTGGAATTCGGGCAGCTTAAACCTCTCCTGTCAACCATCTCTGCCATAAATCCCCAGATTTATATCTGCTGGCACTTTGCTCGTAGTCCATACACTTGTTCTGAACTTCTGTGGAAAGCCAGTTCTGCCTGCTTACATTTGAGAAGTGTCTTTCTGTATTGTATTAAGAGCTTATCCATATGCTTCAGGCTCGGAGCGCAGGAAGTCTGCTGGCAGCAGGCCTGCTATTCCATATTCTGAGCTCAGGCTCTTTTGTGAATAGTCAGGAAGAAAAAATAAAACAAAACAAAACAAAAACCCCAACCGTGAGGCACGACAAGTTGTTGGCTGACGTATTTCTAGATAAGTTTTGCAAGCAAATTTGAACAAATATTAATATTAGGTGTGAGAAATGACGTGGCCTGGCTGGTTGTGGTGTAAAGGGCAGGATGGGATGAGCAGTGTATAGGGGCTGGTTTGGGAAAGAGCAGTCTCCACCTGGCCCTCACTCACTTGTTTGTAGTTTATCATTAAAAAGAGCATCTGGTCTTGGTTTTTACAATTAATTTGGATGAAGAACTATTCTTTATATATTGTTCTATTTTGGAGCTTTTTATATACAATATGTAATGCTTTTAAACAAAGATTATAATTTTTTTTTTTTTGCTTCCCAGACTTTCTTCCAGAGAAAACAATAATTTTGGTTCCACATAAATTGTATGTAGTGACTTTTGAGTTCTCTATAAGAAAAACCACATATCTCCTTGAAACTGAGGCTGACAAAGCCATGGCTATAACAAAGCACTTGTTTCCTGACTGCCAAGGCTGGTTTTGTTTGTGAGATTTTCCAAACTTGGGCTGAACTTTCAAATGCCTTTGGTTTTCTGACCGTCTTCATGACCCACCAGCAAATAGAATATCCAAAAAAATGCCCTGAATTTCATAAACAAGAAGAAAGGGAATAAATTCTGGAGCTTTTTCTAACTCTTTGCAAGGGCAGGAGAGGAGTCTGGCTCCATCACTTTGGTGTATAATAGACATGACTAGACCAAGTTCAGAAGAAGTTAAAAAATAAGCCCACACTAACACTCAGAATTTTATATATACGTTAATCTTTGTGGTTTTGGGGGAGAAATAGCTTTTTGTTTGATACAGTCCATGCTTGTGTATGTTAAGGCAAATAGCATCTTTTCAAATGTTCTGGCGGGCCTGTGTAGGAAGGGAAGTTCAGTCTCAGCCTGGAATTATTTTAGATAATTCAAAGGAACCACAAAACTGTTGTGTAGGATGCCTATTTGTATTTTTAAGATGCTCTATAACACATGATTCACATCAAATATAACTAGAGGGAGCTCAGTAAAAAGCACTGTGTATCCATTATCCCTCTTCAAAAGAACTGGGTTTCCATTCGTGGTGTCAGGTTGTTGTATTGGAAGTGCTTGTGCTAGTGGGATTTGATCTGATTTTTAAAAAAAAATATAAAACAGAAACAGTAAACGATCATACTTTATAGTATACATAATCATAATTGAAAGTATATATGTCTATATAATATACATAATCATTTATTGAAAGTATAAATATTTCATAAAATTGAATTGTGTTATTTTCTTCCAAATAAGAAACCACTTAAAATATTAATCACTTCAATCACATGTTTAATGTGCCTAATTTGATGGAAAGATGCAATCTTTATAGCTGTTTGCCTTTTAGATAAAGATGTCTCCAGATTTCTTATTGTGTTACTTGTGTACCTCTGGGAATTCTAGATTTTCCTTGAGGAGATGGATTTTATCTGTGTGCAGCTTGCTTGTAGAATTTTACTAAATAACACGTAGAAATACTGTAGGCAAAAACGTGGAAAACCCTGGGAATATTGTAAGAAAGCATCAGAAAGAACCTGGTATTTTTTTTTCAACTATGTTTTGTTTGTTTTTCCTCCAAAAGTTGTTTTTTTTCCCCAGTATAGCTATCAGATGGTGAGATTTTGCATGTTACTCATTAGAGGAACATCAGCTTGGTGTTCCTTCCTTTATTTGTGCTCTTCCTCCTCCCTCCCCCTCCTCATCCTGCTGTTGTTTTATCTTTGTGGCGGTGTTGAATTGGAGTAGCAGGGCCAGGAATTGATCTCTGGTCCCTCAGGTGCAGAGTTGTGGGTGGGCAGCAGAGCCTTGGGCAGGACCTGCTGTGCAAACACCACTGGTTTCCCTTCTGCTCGTGTGTGCTCAGATCTTCTGAAGTGAAACCATTTGGAGGAAGTGAAGTCTTCCACCTCCTCATGCTGAGGTGGTTTTTATAGTTCTGCTTGTTAGTAATGGTCAGAATTGAAATAAAGAGTCCCACAGAGAGAAAAGCTCCTTCCCACTTTGCTCTTCCATCAATGTGCAAACTTTTAAACAATTGAAAATAGCCATGGGGAAGTGTTTCTTCCTGGTCTCGAGAGATTTCTGTGTGTGTGATAATTAAGTAAGTGTATGAGAAATTCTTCTTCTTCCAAAGGGCAGCAGTCTGTGCTGGTGTGCAGGACTGAGAGGCCTTGAGTGGTGTGTTTGCTATTTGCAGTATCACCTTCAAAACACCCTTGGGCTAAGCAAATCTGCTTGTCCTTCATTCTGTGTGCTCTCCCAAAAAGATGTCAGGTTGGCATCCTTATTCTAAGAGACTCTTGTTTTCTGGGATCTCCAGCTTCTGCTCTGTGTCTTCCAGCAGGCTGAAAGGAAATCTTTTTCTAGGATGGCAATCTCTGTATTTTTCCAGCATCCCTGGATACTTTTCCCTCCTGAGATGTCCTGCCTGTCAAGATGACCCAGGAGCTGCCTGTGTGTGAGAGTAATGTTATTTTCTTCTCCCTTGCTGGGAGTTGCTCCTGCAGGTGCAGGTCTGTAAATACTGGGGCTTATATTTCTAACTATTGTCTTGTGCATCCTGAGGGTGAAGGAAGGTGAGCAAATAAATTATTGGAGAACTCAGGCAGTGAAGATGACATTGAGGGAGAGAACAGCAACAAGGTGTTTTTGAATTTGTAAATATGTTTCCTGAATAGATAATTGCTTGTAAGTAAATATGAGAATAGACTGGTGGGCAGAGCAACTGAAAAGTGGTGAACTTAGTAACAATGTACTTTGAAAAGCTTGTGTGAAAAAGGCTCCCAGTCTCCTAATGGAGAATTTAGAGAGAACAAAAGCTCATCTGAAGATTAAGACTGGCTTGGCTGAGTGATTTAGAAGTCAAACACGATTTTGACACATTTATACCTGTGCTACAAATGCCAGTCAGCATCCTTCTGAGCAGAAGGGATCATTGCACTCGGGGTGCATTGCACTTCTTCTCCTTGGATGCACATCCATTGCCCTTTCATGGCAGCTTGCATCAAAGGTTTTAAAAATTATTATTGTTATTTTCAAATAAATGTGAGGAAAGGAATTTTAAATTGTATTTAATGTACTTTTCACAAGGATTTGTTAGCATTGTGTATGTGGGGGAGTGGTTAAGGGGGTGGGTGCTGCTGAGACTGAGGGGTGAGGAATGTAATTTTGTGTTTGTTTCAGATGCATTTCTCTTATCTGCAAGGCAGACAGGCTTGAGACTGAATTGCAATGCGAATCAGCATTATTTTTCTGGACACCCTCATAGTAAAGATTATAGGTCACCTTTTGCTCTAAGCAGCATCTTCTCAGTGGATGTTTAATGGATTTTCACATCCTTAATTATTAGCTGAGTATTGGAAGCTGGTAAATCTTCATGACTTTTTTTTTCCCCCCCAAGTTCTTCTGAATTTGCCATGCTGTTTATGTGTATTTGTAATAAGGTCTTTAGGACTTGGTGTCTTGTTGACTGCAACCTTTAGTAGAGAATTTTTTATGGTTTCCCTTTTCCTAACAATTTGATAGATTCCTTAAAAACTTTCTCTATTTATAGTCTGGAAAAATGTAGCAGGAGTACATTTAGAGAGGACTGAGTAGCATTTCTTAGCTGGCAGTGGGGAATGGGGTAAGTTACTCCTCAGTATTAGATATTAATCTGTCTAATTGCTGCCTGAGTTTTCTGCAGATGTTTTAGAGCAAGCTAATAAAATGTGCCCTGACACAAATGCTTTTATACAAACAAATATAATTGAGAGTTAAAGAGAAGGGGTGTTGTTAATAATACTGAAATTCATTCCTTATCTTCCTCTTCTAATTACTTCAGGGGTGTAGTTATTTTAAGTTTGCTTACATAGATTAAACTAAGCATCCAACTTTACTGCCAGTGTAGTGTGAGTTCTTAAAGCAGATGGAGTTTGTAGCAAAAACAGCCTATGAAGAAATTTCTTCCTGAACCTGGTGTCAGACTTTATTTATTAACTGTTGCAGTAGTCATATAATAGTAATTTTGAAGCAGTAATAACTTCCTAGAAGGATTTCAAGTTCAGAATCTAATTCCCTACTGTCAGATTACCTAGAACTAACGCTGATTCTGTATTATAGTTCACATATTGATGCATGATTCAAACTGTGTTGGGAAAGCAGGAAGCCTCTCTCTTCTGGTGCAAGTGGAAGAAACTTTGTTTTTCTTGAAAGAGCAGCATAGGGACTACGACAAAACCTCACTATTTGTGCCTGTGTGTATTAGTGTATTAAAAACAATTATTATACAAAAAGTCACTCATGAGCAGAGTAACCCTTAACAGGAGAGACCTCAGCTTGACACTGAAGGAGTAATTTTAGGTTCACTGTTGACTCAGTTGAGATTTTCTTATTTTGGTTTCTTTTGTTGGTCATTGTTGCTCCGTGAATCTCTCTTGTAATGGGCTGCAGGAGCAGCAGAGGAAATGAGCTTCCTATCCCCAGAAAACCAAAGGCAAGCACATGCTGTGGGCTCTGCAGAATGAGCATGCTGGGAGAAGGAAGGTTTTTGGTTTTTTTTTTTTCTGCAAGCTTCATTTGCTGTAATCTTAATTGCCTGGGCTTTATAGAGGAGAGAAATGATTTCTTAGTCATCAGCTTTCCTATGTTTTCCCTTATTAATAGAAAGGGCCCACAAGTGAAAAAAGCAGAGATATTTTCCTCCTTTGTTTTCCTTATGTGTGTTTATGGAGCATAAAAGCTCTCTCTGGTAGCTGAGAAAATATGCCTTTTTTGGATTTGTGTTAAGACTATTCTGAAGTGATTTCTGCAGTATTGTTTGCATTATTTGGCTTTAAAAGCGATAAACTTTGGAAAATGTGCTATCCATGCTCAATTTAGATTTAAGATAATCCAATCTAGCTACAAGACTCTGAACATTTAACTATTTTTCATGTTTCAGACTCATTCTTGCTAAAGAAAAAAAAGCCTTTTTGATACGGGAGGTGATATAGCCGGGCGATTGCTGTATTTTTTGGAACACATCTTGATGTCAGAAATGTTTTTCTGCAGAACTTGCCCGAGGAAATTTTTAGACCATTGTTTCTTAACAGACACTGTTCCAGAGTATAATAAAGGTGAATCAGGCATTTTGGCGGTGTTAGCTACAGCAAAGGAGAGAATGGGCTGCTATTTAAGGCTGAGACCAAAGAAGTGGGAATTTAACCAAAGGAGTTCCTTAAGCCTTGAATTCTTCCAGCTCTGGAACAAGAGTTTGTGTCAAAGAGGGGCATATGTATATGTATGGATATTGGATATAGGATGCAGTTACTGCTGTGGAATGTGAAATTCTGCTCTACAAAGAAAATCTTTGCACCATTGGTACCACTTCTGTGCCAATCCGCCTTCCAGACAGAGGCTTTTAGAGAAATGTCAGAGTAGTGGTGCCACAGCAGAAAGGAGCAATAAGTGAGTGTAAGGCTTGGGTCACGCTGCTCTCACCAGCAAATCTGCTCAATGGCTTTAGAGAGAGAACAAGTGTGAGAGAGTGTTGGTTATTTCTTGACTGGTATTCAGTTCAAGTATTATACTCCTGTACCAGTCAGCTGGAGTGACCGAGGCACTTCTGAGCCAAAGGCAAGGCAAGGTTTACAGCTGGGATAAGTTAAGAGGGTAGTTGCTATTCAAAGCTGACTTCTTAAGCCATGGTAACAATAATTTTCAGGAATCATATTGAAAGTAACTCAGTCTTGGATTTGGGTGGTGCTCAGCTTACTCTGGGTCTCTCACTATGAATTTTTTCTGCCTGCTACTGTTTATCTCCTCAAGGCTTTGTGGACTTGGTTCTTTGTGATTCCCTTTGTGGACCCTTAACACCTTGCTCTAAGGTTAGCTGGTGTCTCCTGGTTAAAAAGAGTCTGACTGTGAGAATTCAGTTCTCACTTGCATCAGACTGAGGAACCACAGTTGTTTTTGCCAGAACTGTGTATGTGTATGTATATCTCCATTTTTGTTGCCGGTGGTGGGATGAAACCAGAAACTCCTGATTGTTCTTAGCTGAGGAGGACAGTGTGGAGTGGAGCTTGTGTGTCTCTCACTGAATACTTTTGAATTTTGAATACTTACTGCTATGTGCTGTAATTTCAAATGTACTCATACAGTGGTTTCATTTATAGCTCATGCTTTAAATGCACCCTCTGAAGTAGTCAGGCCTATGTTAAATGTCACTTCTATACATCATGGAAGATAAAAGGTGTATAATAAGCCCCGTCCTTCAAGTACTTATTCAGCTGTGTGTTCCCTTGTTGGAAGGTTTGAAGAAGTGACTTAAAGCAGAATATCCACTTCTGCCAAGTCCCAGTTTTCCTGCATGGAACAGTTAGCCAGCTATCAAATAAATGAGAGTCAAGCAAAATGCTGTCATTTAAATCCCCTTATCTTTGCTGCATTTCACTTGGTATCTAAGATCTGGTCTGTAGTGTTAGCAGACTGTTAACAACACACACACACAAAAAAAAGACTGTTCTTTTACTGTGTGGATTCACAGATGAAAAATCCTTTGTAAGGTGTGTTCTTTCTTTCTGTCTTTCCTCTTGTTTTAACCCAAAGCCCAAGTTGTTTGTGTATGTTAAACCTTAGCACTTCTGATTTTGATGAATGCAAGAAATGTTTGAAAGAGGACTGCAACTATATAATACGTTTGATTAACTTTTTGTAAGGACATGCACTTCTCCCTGGGAAAGCTGTCAGTAGGATGTTACTTTTGTTTCATTCAACTGTAGATAATTCTGTCCTCTGGTAATATGAAAATACATTAATTCAAATAAAGTATTCAACATACTTGTAATACTTCTCTTAAAAAGAAACAAACAAGACCCCTCTTTTGCCTTCTCTCTCCTCTAGAGGTTCATTTCTCTTCCTCCTCAATCCTGTTTAATTTTTTCAGAATCTTCCCCTATGTGCAGTTCTCTCTCCTGACAAGTGTTTTTATCTTCACATATTTACAGGTTGTTTCCACACGGTGTTTTTACAAAGAGGAAAACAGACTGGGAAGAAGAGTGGTGTTTGAGTAGTTGACTTGTGGTTGTGCTGTCTGAAGGAACAGAGGAAAGATTTTGATGTTCTTGGTTTATTGTGTGCATGCCGGTTAAGGAGGTTTGAAGTAGATATTTTATATCCTTGTGGACTATTTTATCTCCTCAGGGCATTCTGAGCTAAAGCAACACAGTGATAGCTGTTGAGATTCCTTCCACTAGATGATGTTTGGTCCACTGGACCAGGTTGGGCTGCATATATTTGAGCAGTGTTTTTTGTCAGAATTTTTTGTTTGGTTCTTACTGAAATCCCTGGCAAAGCTTAGAGCAGCACTGAGAGGATGGGGTGTGTTAGATGCCCTTTCAGTGTCATGGTGTCTCTGGGCCATTAAGTCTCCTCGTCAAGGTATTTGCAGACATCTATTAAAAGTCAGAAAATTACAGTAAGTCCTCTAACCTTGAATTACTCCGGAAGGAGAAGATTTTTCTTGGTGCATCCTGACCATAACCCTTCATTTCCTATTCACGTGGGTATGGGTAGTGCAGGACCCAAACCAGCTGGTTAATAAACAACAGCTGATCTGAGATAGAGGAGGGAGGGTGAACAGACAGGTTGTATTCAGAGTTATTAAACACAGGATGGTAATTAGAGTGTGGAGACATGAAAGATGTGAGGGCTGGGGACCACCGGGTACTGTAACAAGAAGATGGTAACAGCTCCTGCCCAGAGATGGCTGGGGAAAAGATGGTGAATAGATAAGTTTTGTAAATTTTGATAAACATGATTAAGATGCTGAAAAATGCAATTCTCCACGAATAGGTCAGAACTATTTTTGAGCAGAAAATAAAATGGGAGCTCCTTATAATTTTCATGTAAAAGCAATAGAGCAGAATGTGGATGTTATCTTAGATTTAACACACAGGGTGGGTTTATTTTCAGACACATTTATGATAGGCAGAAAAGTTATTAATTTAAAGCATGGTCAGTTTTCTGATTTTTTTTTTTTTCATAATTCTGTTGAGGTCTGGATGATTTCCCATAGTTATTTAGAGTGATGATCATGAAGAAGCTGTTGCCAGCTTAAAATATGGTAGAGTGGATGCTTGTTTAATACTGTTGAAAATCAGCCAAGATATATCTAATTCGGGACTGTAGTGTTATGTTGCATGGTTTTATTTGTGGAATTCTTGATTTATTAATGGTCTACATTCCTGTGTAATGATCTGTGTAAGTACAGTCATTATGTATGGTAACATATGATTCAAATCTTAGTTTTAATTAGAGAATACGAGGTTAAGAAGACAAACTCTTTGTCAAGATGGAAACATGAGACTTGTTTTCCAGATTAGTCCTCAGTAAAATTAGGTCAGTCGTAGTTACATGACAATAATTTAAAGAACGTTGTCGTTTTCCTGATCTTTGATTTGTTACGTGAGAGACATCATTAAAACACACATTTTGCTTAAAAATTAATTCAGGCAAGTTAGAACTGGAATCAAGATTATTTTTAGGCAGTATGTGTTTTGTTTCCAACATATATGTATGTGCAAAGAATTTAAACTGTGATTTGATTTTAGACTACCATCCAAGCTTACTCAGTTTATCAGATGAATACCAGCTGGTGCATCTGACAGCCAAAACTAGAAAAATAACCTCATTTAAAGATGGAAATCCCTATTCATGAGACCATTTCAGAGCCTTTGCTTTCCAGCAGGACTGGTTGAGCAGCATGTTCTGATCATTGGGGTAGTTTTGGTTTTCAAAGACAGATGGTCATTGTGTTTAATGTCTGTGTATTAATGTTCTGTTGATAGAAGCATGAGTAAGTTGTTAATTTCTCTGGGAAAATGTAATTAAACCGTGGAGATCAGGATCTATGTGATCTGTGCTGTGTTTGGTCCAGAGGCTTCAGGTTCAATTAGTTTTGTAAAATTACTGTGAATTTTTACCTGCTTGTTTGGATTGAGGGGAAGAAAGTTCCTGTGTTTATTTGAGGATGAATAGAAAACTAGTCTTACTTCAGCCTTTTATGTGGATGTTTCTCAGTAATAATGTTCAATATTTTCAAATATAGGATCATGGTTGGTATTCAGCTCAAGATATCTCGAGAGACTTCTCAAGCTTGTTGCTGTGAAATCAAACTTTCTGGTGTGATTTCAGACTACGTAGTCCAGTCGCCATGGATGGCATCTTTCTGGTTTCTGCCTCAAATCTTAAAGCTTTAATTTTTTTTTTTTCCTCCGTGGATTTTAGCCTGACAGGAAAAATATTGCAGCTACAATGCGTGTTGCTGTAGCTGAAACTTTTCATTCCTTATATAGGTAGTTTTCCATATTAGAGCGACTGGAAGGTGCTTAATTCTGAGAGCTGAAAGTGTTGACAATATTGGGACTTTTTTTTTTTTTCATAAACCATTCTTACCTGTTTCAGTAATTCCTACATTAGGAAGGAGCCCTTCTCTTGGGCAGTCACTCAGCTGGCTTCGATTTCATGCTTCTTTTTTGGTGCGTTCGTGCACTAGGATATTTAAAAATTGAGTCAATTTGTGTGCCATGCACTTACAGGTTTAATAGAATATAAGAAAAGCTCTTTTTAAGAAATATTTGAACATGGATGTGAAGGATATTAGAGGGGTGGCAGTGTTAGAGGGGCTGCAAGTGTGCAGCTTTTTGCTGCTTTGCACTTTGGTTGTTTTTAACACATTCTTCTGCAGAAGAACTCAGTGGTTATTACCTACCAGAGGTATATAAGCAGGAAATTATTTGAGACTGCAGGATGACTAGTTTGTGTCTGAGTTACTTAACTACCACCTCTCCTGAGTGTGCAGTTTTTAAGTGCTTGCTTACTTGGCTTTGTGACGTTATTACCAACTTGTACTTTTTAATAGCATTTCTTTGTTCTCTTACTTTGGAAATTACATAATGTTTGCTCATTCTCAACTGCCTGAGCAGCTTCATCCATGATGGCTTCATTCAGAAATTGCCTGAAGCAGTGAAAAGGTCCCAGATACAGAGAATTACCAAAAACTGTTTAAATTGGATAATTTCTGTTACAGCAATGGATGTGAAGGAAGTGCTGAATGCACTGGAGCAGTAAACATGCTATAAGAAATGTATAGTTGATTCTGTTGAGGGCTGAGGATTGTTCAGAAGAAAAGGAATCAGCAGTTGGTTGCAAAGTCAGTGAAAGGATCCATGGCTGAAGTGTGTTTTCCTGCTGTTCTGTATCACAGGAGGGCCTTGTGACACTCTCAGTGGGTTTTCTTTCTGTTTGTGTTGTTCCTGATGTAAATTACCCAACTCTGTTGGCAAAAAAGCATTCATTATATTACTGTCTTTATGGTGGAGCTTGGGAGTATTCCCATTCCGTGTCATGTTTTACATTTGTAAACCTGGATGGCAATTTGGAGTTGATAGCTGGCAATTCCTGGCTGGATTTTATGGGCAAAAATCCCACTTGGCAGCAGTTGGCTCCGTGGGCAAAGGCAGGAGGATTCTGAAGACCTCAGCAGTTCAGCAGCTGGCAGGACAATGCCCAGCAGGGGCTGTGTTATCCAACACCCACCTTGTGCCTGGGAAGGAAACCAGCAGGGCAGAGTGGTAACTGGTCAGTTACTGGTTTGGGAGGGGAGAGATAAGATGTTGGACTGTTCCCTTCTCCCTGCCAAGTCGAACAGAACGTGGGAAAACAATGCTGATATAATAAAAAGAAAAGGAGTATTTTTTAAAGAAAATATTATGACTTGCAGCCATGTCACAGTCCAGAGGTTTTAATCCTCCAAACTTATCATTATCTTCAGAAACCCCGACTGAATGTTGCTTCTGATTGAACCGTGCCAGTTGGTGATTTGTGTGTTTAATCAAGAGGGAATGATTCTGAAAGTGATTCTCTGCTGGCAAAGCTGTTTGTACATTAGTCTCTAAATGTATTTGTTGTGATACAGCATGTCAGAATTTATAACTTGCATACGGTTCAATAGCAGAATTTACAAATATAATTAGAGGGTTAAAGGCATTTAAAGAATAAAAGCACTTTAATGACACTCAGTTTTTATTGACAGCCCGCTAATATCTCCTGCACTCACATAAAGATTTCTAATGTAATCCTGTGAGCAGATAAAAGCTCTGCTTTTTAAAAGCTCAGTGCAAAGCAGATTCATTGGATCCGCTTGTGGAATGCAGATGGGGAGTTCCTGAGCAGATGATGGGTTGTAAGTGCTTGTCTGCAGCTCACACAGCACAAGCCATCCCTGCTCTTTGTTTTACTGGGTATCACATTAAGAGCTGTGTTAAGAAGATAGATGGCAGCAAACTGAAACATTTATAAGGAGTTATTTTTAGTTATTCCATTAATGTTTTCTGCTTTCCAAAAATTGTAACGTTGCTGCTTTTGAAAGAAAAAAAAAAATCACTCACTCACCTGAGGTGTTTGCAAGTACCCAGATTTGGATCATTGAAAAGAATGGTGGAGAATGCCAAATACTTATTTTATGATCTGTTTTTTCCTTTTGTCTATTTAGGATCTAAGGAATAGAGGGATTTTTAGAATCTCAGAATGGTTTGGGGTGAAATGGACCTTAAAACTCTTCCAGTTCCACACTCTGCCTATGGCAGGGACACCTTCCACTAGACCAGGATGCTCTGAGCCCTGTCCAGCCTGGCCTTGGACATTTCCAGGGATCCAGGGGCAGCCACAGCTGCTCTGGGAAACCTGTGCCAGGGCCTGTCCACTCTCACAGGGAGCAATTTCTGCCCAATACCTGATCTAACCCTGCTCTCCTTCAGCTTAAGGCCATTCCCCCCTTGTTCTGTCACTCCATGCCCTTACTCCCCCTTTAGGGACTTGATGTGAAGTAATACCTAATAAAAGCCTTGCTTGATCTGAACCTGTTTGGGTTTAAGTTCCATGCTGGTCTTGTGCTGTCTGTGACTGGACACTGGGAAATTTGTAGCCAAGTCTTTCTGACCAGACAGTTTCTGCCAAAGGCTAAATGCTTGGGCATCCAGGCGATTTGGGGCTCAGGCAGTTTGCAGAAGCCAGGAAGGGAATTTGAAGAAAAAACATCCTCTGGCAGAGCAGCAGAATGCAGCTGGTGGGGCAGAGCCCAGGGCAGGGCTGTGTGGGAGCTGGGGTCTCTGGCAGAGGCTGTGGGACATCCCTCCTGTCACAGGGATCCCCGTTAGTGCTGCAGGATGAGCTTTGGAGGTTTCCTTGCTTGGCTGGACAAAACCTCCCTGCTGCCATGGAAGGGCTGTGCTGGTTACAGGCTCTTGAGTTGTTTTTCCAGAGAAATGAAAAAGTGAAAGCGGGGAGAACCCTGAGAAATAAAATACAGGTAATCTCTGGCAACCCTGAGAAATAAAATATGGGTTTTGATTAATTTATGGAGTGCCTTACAGTTTTTACATACAAAATTATTAATCTAAGACCACACGAGAAGTCGCTGTTATGGTTCTGGGAGCACCTGAATCCCAAGTAAAGCTGTCAGTTACTTCTCAGTATCCTCTTGCAAGAGGACAAAAAACCTGGCTGATGCAGTTGAACACTTACTCTGCTTTGCTTTAAACTTGCAAGTACAGAATAGCCTGAATTTACTTTGATTCTTTTTGTTTGTTTGTTGGATGACAAATGAGATGTGTCTGTATTTCCTTCTACTTGCTGGTTCTCAAATGAGATTTCTGAAGCAATAGATTGGTGAAGGCTGTAATACAATATTGTCAGCACAAATAAAACACAAGCTGGGAATAAAATAGCTGCTCTCATCTTTTTCAGTAAGTGGCAAGATCTATTTCTTGTGGCTTTTCATTGATGAACTTCGTGTACATGATGACAAAGTAAAGGGCCAAGTACTGAACCCTTGATTTAGTGGTGGGTCCCTCTTGGGAGTTACATTTATGTAAGGATTGAGTTTTAAAAAAGACACAGCGGGGTGGTTGTAGGATTTTAGCAGGAGAACTTGGTAGGATGAAGGGAAATATACTTGTTAAATAGTGTGCTGTATGCTGTGTGTCAAAGGCAGTATGTCTGCTTTTCTTCTCCCTTTTGAAAAGTGGTGAGAAGGAAGAGGCAGGTAACCAAAGTTAGTATTGATTAACAGCGATTTAAAAGCAGAAACATTCACTTCTTAAACGTAAGGATGAGGAGTGGGGTCTGCCTGATGCTTATACAGTAATAGTCTGGAAAAGTTGTGGGTTTATTCTTGGGATGGGATTATTGTAGCTCTGTGTGTGCATCTGGACAGGGTGGGGCACAGGGAAGGTGCTGAGAAGATGCAACTAAATTCTGTTGTGTTTCTTTATGTCTTTCAGGACTTGCAGTGAATGGAGGAGGACACTTTTTGCTAGAGATTTAACTTGTCAAAAGATACCAAGGTAAGAGAATTTTTTTTCTTCCTGCAATCCCATGTGTTCTTTGCAGACATGATTGAATTGTTTAAATAGAGTTACAGTTGTCTTCTGTTGTTTTATTGTTAATATGTGATCACCTGAAACTGGAACAAGGGTACTGTCTTCCTATAACAGTTTGACCAATTCTTAACCTGATTGTATCAGAGAAAAAGATGTAAGAGCTTTCCTGTATTAGTGTTTGGTCATTCTCTTTTACTACTGGAGGGAGGAAAGGAAAGAGAATGAACCTAATAAAACAATATGTGGGCTTTCATGTTATTTCTTGAGTTCATTCTGCTAACTAAAATGTTGATTCTTTTTTGTAAATGCAATGTGTAATAGTGACACTGCATTCTGTAAAAATGTACTTTGATTTTTTTAATTTTTCAAGGTTGTTACTTTTTTAATATAAAATCCAAATATTCCATGTTCTGAGAAAATCTCCAGTGCTTGCCAATGGATTGCCAATCTCCAGTTTCATATTAAATATTCTTGCAACTTGAGCAAGTTTGTAGAACAGGCTTATAGCAGCTCCTTAAGTAGGCCTGTATTTTAAGATGTATTTTTGATTATTTAAAAATAAGGAAATAATTACAGTTTCCTTTAATCTCTTGGAATGGATGAGTGCTATAACATTTTCTGACTTTATATATTGCCTATTTTGTTTTGTTTTCATTTTCTGTTGTACCAATTAATCTTCAAAAGTAGTTTCAGATTGATAGGAGCCTCAAGCAGAATGTCCAGTATGGGGCTGGTGTGATTGTGAGTGACAAGATTTGGATGCTCCACGTCACAGCCAAAAACTGAAATGCAAGAAGCTCTCTGCATTTCAGTCTTGTGGTGGTTTGGGGCAGAATCAGAATGGTGAGTCCTGGCACAGTGAAGTTTGTTGATTCAGCACAGGAAGGACGTGGAACTGTTGGAGTGAGTCCAGAGGAGGCACCAAAATGATCACAGGGATGGAGCAGCTCTGCTGTGAGGAAAGGCTGGGAGAGTTGGGATGGTTCAGAAAACTGAGGACTCTGGGGTGACCTTGTAGCAGCCTTTCAACACCTGAAAGAAACCTGCAAGAAGGATGGAGAGAGACTATTTACAAGGGCCTGGAGAGACAGGACAAGGAGGAACTGCTTCAGTGACAGAGAGTAGGTTTGATTAGATAGGAGGAAGAAATTGATCCCTGTGAGGAGGGGGAGGCCCTGGAATAGGTTGCCCAGAGAAGCTGTGGCTGCCCCTGGATCCCTGCAAGTGTTCAAGGCCAGGTTGGACCCTGGGGCTGCAGCGACCTGTGACAGTGGAAAGTGTCCCTGCCCATGGCAGGGAGTAGGACTGGGTGAACTTTAAGGTCCATTCCAGTCTTGGCCATTCTATGATTCCAGCTGTAGGAAGTGCCCTAAAATTTCTTTCAAGGCGGTTTAGCAAGACTCAGCATGTGCAGAGCTGTGCCACATTTTAGTTCAAGCTGAAATACCTATTCACATGATTGTTGATGGAGGCAGCTACTAGTAATATTTAAAACCAAAGCAATAATTTAAACTGTTATGAGCAACACAGAAGACACTAAAAGCACCGTGGGTGAATTGATGAAAGTGAGGTGATGGCATTTCTAACTTTCAGTTGGTTACTGTTTTTCTCCAAGGCTGGATAATTATGACATTTTATATAGAGAATGGAAGTGTCCTTTGGGAATTCAGTCTGTATCATTAATCTAGAATTAGAAACCAGGTTATGCAAAATGACAAAGCCTGGTTCAAAATTAAATTTCCTGAATTTCAAGGTCATCCCATTTTCATGTTGAGGAGAAAATTGACTTTTGGCTTTCTCCTAGTGAGTGATTGCATTCTTCCTGCAGTGTTTCTGATCTCGTTTCAAATAGGTGTTAAATGTCAACACTTAAATAAAAAGTATTGCTGGAGAAATCTTTTTCCTAGAAAAGTAAATTCAAATGTTGACTGAAAAGTTACGGTTACAAAGTCTGCTAGTTGGTATTCTGTGGCTGGCAGGGTTATCTGATGAGTTTTGTTTTTGTTTGAGAGTAGTGAGTTTCTCTGGATTCAGAGTGAGTCATAAGCTGTCTGTCAGTGCAGTCTTTCTCTGACAGCAGCCGTGCTTTTATTCTCCTTTGTCCTTACTTGAAGTATGACTGTGTTCCAGACAAAAGGAGAAACAATCTCCTGTTGGGAGAGAACGGGAAGCTTGAGCCTGGGATTGAGCATTGCACCTTCCTGGTGGTGTCCTTCTGCCTCACAGCTCCAGGTACAAACAGCTTCACCCTCTGCAAGTGCTGTTGTCCCAGCACAGCACCAAAATGAGCTGTTCCTCTGCTGAGTTGTGTGGGTTTCCATAATAACACAGCTCTTGTCTCCTTCCTCCCAGGCTGTAACTGTATAAAAATCACCCCTGAACATAAATGCCACAGACTTTGAGTGAACATAATCACCAGAGACTCATCAAGAGATTTGTCTGGCCGCATTCACCTGAGGGCTGTGGTTGGGAACTTCACAAACAAGGAAGTACTACTTTGTTATGCTCTCAGAATTGCTTTTTAACTGGAGCATTAACAGCTGCTTCATTTGAGAAAACAAAAGCAGGGATTGAGGCCAACCTCCTGCTTCCTTGTGAAACGTCTGGTTGACCTGCTGCACCCATCTTTCCCCTGGGAATACCATTAGGTGTTTCACAGGTGTATTTTTATGTCTGTCCATCAAAGGTGGTTGGAGAAGCAAAGACAGTGGGGTTTTATCAGGACAGGGGAGAGCACAAGTGCAGGGGTTTCAGGGTTATGGGAGTCAGTGGGAAAGGCAGTCCAGAAATGTCCAAGTATTTTGTTTAAGAGTGGCTTGGCAGATTGGCCTTGGTGTCAGGCCCCCCATGACAGACAGTGGGGTTTTATCAGGACAGGAGAGAGCACAAGTGCAGGGGTTTCAGGGTTATGGGAGTCAGTGTGGGATCAGTGGGAAAGGCAGTCCAGAAATGTCCAAGTATTTTGTTTAAGAGTGGCTTGGCAGATTGGCCTCGGTGTCAGGCCCCCCATGACAGTTATTAGTGGTCAGGCTTTTCTGAGGAAACACAACATCAAACAATTAATTTTGTTGTTCTAAAGCCTATTAGAGAACTCCGTTTAATAAACTCTTAATTGCTTAAAGACCTCTACTTGGTAGGGTTTAGTGGTTTTAATACCTTTGTTGTTTTCCTGTTTCCAAATAATCCTAGAAGTTCTTGGCAAGCTTGCTTAGCTCTCAACAGTGCTGTTTTCATTCCTAAAGTTCCTGGAAATATTTAATTCCTAAACTTAATCTCTAAATTCTGCTCCTGTGTGTTTAAATGTGCACTGACCAAGCTTATGAATATACATTTCCTTTGACTTCAGTGTTGTTGTAGTCAGTTTTTCCCACCCCTGTGGTGAATCAGTGGGTTCTGGGAGGCAGAATTTAATGGATTTGACCATCGTGGAGTTGATGGAGCTTCTGCCACTTCCTGACAGTTCTCAGTGACAACTGTGGCCATCCCAGTCCTCCTGTGAGCATCAAAGTATGGTTAAGCCTTCTTTAGTCCTCGTCATCAGGCTCTCTCTCAAAACATCCTCTGGAATTTCAGAGCAATTTAAAACAAGAGTTCAGGTTAAACTTTGAATAATTAATTTGAGGAGCTGGAGAAGTTTCAGTCTGGCAGCAGTTACAGGTGAATGTGGAACACATCTGTGTACAATACCCATTATATGTGGAGTAAATGCTTCAAAGTCAAGCCCTGTTGTGTGTTTTGGTTTTATTTTTCAACTTATTTAATCGCGTGATAATTAGTTTTATAAATCTGTCACTTATGTAAAAAAAAGCCTGTTACCTCTTCCTTCTTGAAGCTTGAATGCTCTTTGAAAATAGTTCACTAATTTCTGAAAAGTTACGGGGTTTTGTTGCTCACAAAATGTTCATTCAGGCTTTACATGTCATTAAATCCTGAAGACTGATATTCAGAAAGGATCCTTTTCCTGCCATATAAGATATTTGTTACATGCACTTCTTAATTTCTACTGTAGTGAGTTCAGCTTCCCTCATGAAAACAGCTTATCTTGTGCTACCAGGAACCTTTGAAATAGAATATTTTATGAGTGCCAAATTTTCTGTTAATTTTCTGTTTCTTTGCGCAGCTGACTATATTTTCCATCAAAGGAGTTTTGGGGTTTTTTTTTTTGAAAATGACCCTTTAAAAAACAATTTTCTTTCCATTATCCCTTCGGGGAATTCAGGGAAGGTGTACTGAAGGAATGTGATGCATCAGGATCTTCTGAGATGGAGAGAAGCTGATAAATAAAGGAATAAACAGTGAGATTCTCATCGAAAAATGTGTTTTAATTGAAGTTTGCAAACACTTCTACTTCATAACATTATAATTATTTATAACAAGATTATAATTGATAACATTATGTTTAATCTATTAACATAATGTATTGAGAATCTTTGACTCCACACTGTTCATAGACTTCTGCTGAATATTAAGAAGGTTCTGGAAGTAAAATCTGTCTTAATTTGCTGCTGCCTGACCCAGAGAGTGAGGTAATGGGATCTTATGACCTGGCACAGGCTTGTACTTCACTTTTCAACTACAAATTCATACCCAAAGAGGCAGCTGACAGAATGGCTGAACCACCTCCAATTTGCCAAGATGATCTTTTTCTTTTTTCATTTTTTTGGAGGGGTTAAGTTGTCTTTTTCACCCTTTCAACTAAAGCTCTGCAGTGGCCACCCTCCAGCTGTGCTGCTGAAACTTGTGAACATCACTGTGCTGCACAGGGCTGTCTCCTGGCTGAGATTGGCTACATGGATAAAGAATTTTGTTTCTTGTAAAATATTTGTTTGTAAGACCAAAATGTTTACAGGGATGTTATTTCCTACAACCCCTTTTTGCAATGCTTGTCCCCCTACGTAGTTTTCTTCACTTGCACAGGTGAGGAAGGAACTGAACGTTTGAAGGGGAAATCAAATTCTTAAGAGATGTGCATTGCACATATGACCTAGGATGCATTCCCTTCCTCCTTTTGTAGTTAGAAATTTGTCTTATTGGAAAAACCATGGAATTCTAATCTTAAGATACACATTTAATAGCTTCTCACTCTGAGGTGCATGAAATGTGCCAGCAATGTTTGTACGACTCACTGGACATCAAACACTCCTTTGAACAAGAGCTTAGCTTTGCTAATCAGCTTTATATAAAATAATAAAATTTTATTTTTGGTGGGGTGATCAGAGGGGAGGAGAATACAGGGATCTGGTTGTTCTACTGGTGGTATATAGGCAAAAAAATTTGCTTTGATCTTGTAATTCTGTGTCTGACAGACAATCTCTTTATAAAAAGAAGCAAAACTGACTTCTGTGAGCTGTAATAATGTGTAGCCACCCGAACCACGAGGTGGTGTTTGCAGCCTGTCTACAAACTTCGTCTCAAAATGAAGAAAACACTGAAATAGGCCTTAGTCATCCCAAAGGATTTAATGAGATGTTGCTGACTTGGTCAAGCTTAGCATTTGGTGTGAGTTTGCAGCTTGCAGAACTCAGTCTGCTTCTGCTCCCTCCACTTTGTGTTTTTTTTCCTCGTTGTATTTGTACTACTGTCTTCTCACTCTCCAAAACTTATTACTGTTTGTGTATTTCACTGAAATTTAGATTTGTTAGAAGATCAGACAACATGTGGCATTGTGTCTGGACATAAACCAGGAGATTCTTGAGCTGCTTTTTCTAAAACTGCTGCATGGAGATTATACCTTTTTTATTCATCTGCTGATACTGTTTGGAGCCTTGTGCTCATACAATGTCTTCATTTTGTTTGGTAAACTTAAAAATGATAAGATAAAGGACAAACCAAGTGTAATGACTCTTGGTTGCCCAAACTGTTGCTAGAGGCATCCTGTGTCAGTGGGAGTATGAGGGATGCCCATCACATTCCTGCAGCTTTTGCTTCTGACAGAGCTGCTGCTGATCATGGAGAAAGGCATTAACCTGGGCTGTGAGGTGCATTAAGGAGTTCACGGGGTAGGATGAAAAATTGTCTGATCCAGCTCTTCCTAATACTGTAATTCTGTTTGCTGTTTAATGCTCCTAATTCCATGAACTAATACGACCAACAGGATTTTTAATTTAGAGTGCTTATTCTTAAATATTACTTTTGGCTTAGTGGTGTTGTCTGAACAGAGGAAGAGCTGTGGCCATGTTTGCTCAAAGCCACAAAGAGTTGTGCATGAAAATGAAAACCAGCAGCTGATTTTGGTCACCTGCTCCTCTGAGGTTGTGAACACCTTAGCTGCCCAGGAGATGAGTGCTTACACTTGAAATACATCTATACTGCTTGTGAGCTACAGTGAGGAACCATGTCAGGAATTGCAGCTAAAATAGGATCACTGAGTGGTTTGGGTTGAAGGGATCTTAAAGACCATCCAGTTCCAACCCCCTGCCGTGGGCAGAGTCATCTTCCTGTAGTCCAGCAGTCCCCTGAGAGCTTGGAATTAGTCCTTGGGGTGTCCCTTGGCTGGTAACCCCAGGTCTTTATGCAAGACATCAATTCTCTCTCCATTCTAGGGTTCTTAGGAGCAAATTCTTGGGGAGGCCCTGTCTGTGCCCTGTGCAGAGCCTTAATTCAGCCCTGGCAGCAGCACAGGACTTCCTGGCCTTGTTTGCCATGGGCAAGATACAGGTAAATACAATTATTAGCAAACCATCAGGCTCACTTTTGGCATGGCCTAGGCTCAGGCTAGGTGACTTCTTTGATGGAATTTGGTTGAATTCAGTTGTAGCTCAGCAGTGGTGGCATAGATCAGCTCAGTTCTCCCTGAAGTGCAAGCCAACATGGGGAAGGTTCCTAAACAATTGTCTGTGTACCTGGATGGAATTTTTTTGGATGGTCATGTAACAGTGGGATACTCTGAAGGGGACCTAAGCCTTGTTGGGAATGAGCCTGAACACCAACTCCTTGTGTTTTGGTGGCAGAAAGGTGCCAGGGGATGCTCAAGTGATTCATAAAAGCATGGGAAATATCGATTCCACAATTTAAGACTCATCCATGCATGCACACAGACTCCCAAATCTGTTTGTGGAATCTGGTAATTGAATGGGAACTTGTGTCAGGAAAGGCTGCAGTTGCTGTCATCCCTTTGTGCATACTGGGGCTTGGGATGTGTGTACTCTGATCTGCTGCCTTGGAATGCTGGTGTCTCTCACTGAGTAAATCATATTAAAAGGATTTTCAGTGGCTTTAAATATACGTGTGTGTGTGTGTGTGTGTATATATATATGTATATATATATAGAAGCTCTTTGAACTGGGCGTTATTGTATTATTAGACTTGAAAATATCAGACAAATGTGAAGAAACGTAAGATGGCATTTACTGAGCATCCTCCAAGAGGAGCCAAATATTGTTACAGGAAAAAAAAATCATTATTTATTTTTACAAGATGAATGTGTTACCTTGTAACTATGGAATATCATGTGTACAATAGAAAGAAAATTGTGGTTTATTGTATGTACTGATCAAAGACTCTTTACAATTCTTTTGGTCTGGTTTGAACTGCTTTTGTTGTAGGTGTTTTGATGCTTTACATGCTTTAATAAGTGGCTGTTCCCCAGCACAGGCTGTCAGTGTGCCTGATGATCCCAGACACTCTTTTATCTTCAGCAATACTCAGACAACCTTTTTTTTTTTTTTTTTTCCCCAAGACATATACCACAAGGAAAATATAGGGATGATGTTTCTGTTTGATTTTTTTTGCATCAGTTACTCTGGGTTTGAGTGACTTGTCTCCTCATGACAATTCATTCAACTTGCAGGAGAATTTGACAGTCAACCAACCCAGGAGCCGCAGAGCATCTGGAGTCGTGGTTGGTGTCAGCAGGATTGATTTTTTTTTTCTGAGCAACAGGAAGGGCAGAAGCTCCTTCTGATGGGTTTGGGAAATAGAGGCAGTTTGCTAAATGCTATGTCTTTCCCACTTCTTTGTGATGATAAATTATTTGGCAAAATAGGTTGTCTCTAGCGGCAGCACTGGAATTGCCTCGTCCTGGAAATAAAGCCTGGATAACTGAAAACAAACTGAATGGCAGGCTTCACGTGGGTGTCGTTGTTAGGAATTGTATTGGCAAAATGGTTTTATCTTGGTTCCAGTGCTTCTTTACCTCTTCTCCTTAATGGCTGCCTGTTGCCCAGACGGGAGCGTTGATTTTGTCCGTCTGTTGTTCTGCTTCCCCTAGTGCTGGCAATAAACCGAGCGGGACGGGATCGCCATGTTTCGGAACAGCCTCAAGATGCTTCTTACAGGAGGGAAGTCAAACCGCAAAAACAGGTCCAGCGGTAAGTAAATCCTCACCTCCTCGTGCACGTGGAGTCCTGGCACTTCTGAAACCATTCCTTTTATGTCTGTTTGGGTCCTAGCAGGACTTGCTCCTTGTTAATGGGCAGATGTACTCAGCTGGTGATCTCGTAGGCTGCTAACGTCATTATGCGCTTCATTTTAATACGGTGCTGTACTTTTAATTTCAGACTGTATGTATATTTTGAAATGTATATTTTGAAATGTATGTAAACCATCATCTGGTTTTATTGGGGAGATAAGATAGGATGCAGGGAAAACCAAATAAGGGTTCTACATAATCTTGCAGTAAATAAGCGTCAAGGTTCACGTTTCGTTTGTGGGAAGTAAGAAAATTTTCATTCTTCTGACGTGTCTGTCAAAACTTGTGGCAATGAAATCTGCCTAATTACAGCCAAAACTTGTGAGAGCAGCAGCAATTTCTTTTTAAGCTTTTATTTTTAAACAGGAGGGAGAGAGAGGAATGGGAATAGTCGAAATTAAAGGAGAAATTGCCCAAATTTAGTAATAATTCATGTCAATTTTGTTTTTCCACCGTCTCAGGAAAGAAGTTTACAGTTAGTATTGGTTCACGTGGCTTGGCCTGTTTCATCCATGACGGAGATTGGGGAGATTGTAATTGTAAAACAAAACGTTATCAAAATATTGATAGGCTTTAAAAGCATTTTTATTTAACTTCCGTATTTTTTTCCAAAACCTGACTATTGGCAGGATAACAGCTTTTAATTAGATCTTTCATTTTGAATTTTCAAGCCATCTGGCATCACATCTTAAATATTTTGGGGTACAGTGTCTGTTTGTGCTCGTGCATCTGCGTTGATGTGGATATTTATGTTATGGATGCTCATATGGGGCGTTCCTTGAGAAACCAGAGGTGAGGATGAGGAGACACAGTGGTGGTAAAGGCAGTGAGAAAACAGGCTGTTTTCCTTTGCTTTAAGGAAGTTGTTCTGTCTTTCTCATGCTGCCAGAACTTGGCCATTGTTAATATCTTCCTGCCCGTGTTGTATTTGGGGGAAGAGAGTTGTGGGGCAGCACTGTAGTCATGCCTCATGCCTGTGATATTTTGATTTCTCTAAAAAGTCTTTCTCAAGCACTGTTTTATCAACAAGAGACATGTTTTTCTAAATGTGTCCTATGTTTTGCATTCCTGTACTTAGGAGGGTCCTTCTTTTGATGTCCCTCTGACTCAATCAATGCAGTTGAAGAAGCTTGTCTTTCTTCCACCCCTTGGGTGGGTTCTTTGTAAAATAGCATAAAGGGAAGAAGTTCCTGGGCAATAAAGAGAGATTGGAGTCATTTTCAGCCTTCTGATCACGGAGTCCGTGTCCTATTGTGACACAGCTCTGATGCCTCAGGCCTTGGACATCAGTGGTCTCTCATTCCAGTGTCGGGTGAGGTGTTGGTGGATTCTGAAGGTGTTTGTCCTGGGAAGTTCAAGCATGCATCGTGGTGTTGTAGTTGGTGTGGATCTCAAAGCAGGTCAAAGTCTGCTTTGCAAAGGCGCCGTAGGAATTCAGGCCTGAGGTGGTGGCTGTTTGTGGTTTTTATGGAGATTTCCTTCCCATAGGAATGCCTCAGCCTCTCGTAGCAGGAGTGGTTAGTGTGAGGGAGGCACTGGAATGAAAAGGCAGATTTGGGGAGGACACGTGAGCAGATGGCTCCATCCCCTTGTGATTTGTGTCACATTCACTGTTTGAAAGTGCAAGTCCTTTGATGATAGCTTTAGAACGCTGTACATAGACAAATCACCTTAAGTTGTGATTTCTGTACAAAGCCCTCTCTTTGTCAGATGTGTTGCTAACAGGCCAGAGTATTCCTTTTGGCTTATCTCCCAGAAGCACTATTAAGGATTTTGTGTATGCCAAGCTCTGCTTCTTTTGTGAATGAAAAATGTCAGTTCTGAAGTACTGAGATTCGACAGTCTGATTTTGGGCAAAGTGGAAGAGATGGGTTTTCTTATTCATGTACTGAAAACTAGTATGACAGAATTGAAGTGATGAGGTTCTCTCTAATGCCTAGTGACTTTACTGTATATTTAATTTACTGTGATTCTGCCCTTGAAATAAGTTGCTTTATTGAGAAGTTCTGTTTGGCATTCTTCAGGGCAAGAGAGGGAGTGGGAAAATGAGATGATCAGGTTTCTTATATTGTTTGTGACTAGGTGGCAAACATCCCTGCACTGCATAATAATTTTTCACATAGTTGTTAATCTTCCAAACTCTTACATGACATTAGATGAATGCATTGCTGCCTAGATTTTTTTGAGATAAGTGTGTTTAAGTCTGTATTTCTTTGCAACACAGTAAGGAAAAAAATCAGTCAATCTTCTGTCTACATCTCCGTGTTGCATGCAGTACTGTAAGCCTGAAACTTGCTCTATTTATTTGCTTTGCAGTTCTGGCAAAGTCAAAGCAGATTAAAAAGGACAGAATTTACCTAATAATATACAAAAGGCATTTGCCACCATGTCACTGACAGGATCTTCATGAATCCTCCCATCCCCTTGAATAAATCCCAGAATGATTTGGGGTGGAAGGGAGCTTAAATGTCTAGTCCGATCCTCCTGCTGTGGACAGGGACACCTTCCACTATCCCAGGCTGCTCCAAGTCCCATCCAGCCTGGCCTTGGACACTTCAGGGATGGGGCAGCCCCAGCTTCTCTGGGCACCCTGTGCCAGGGCCTCACCACCCTCACAATAAATGCAACTGTCTTTCAACAGCTGGGTCCAGATATTTCATTCTCTTGAACATTTTCACATGGTCAGTGCTGTCCTTCCAGCAGTGTTGTCCTCACTGGTGGGTTTTGTCTTGGCAGTTTCTGTAGGGACATAGGTGGGACACTGCGGGTTTTGGACGACTTCTCATTCAAGTGCTCTAAAAAGATTATGTGTTTATTGAAATGATAAATTTCTGTTTATCACTAACATGATTTAGAATGCTAATTAGAAGCTGGAAATGAAGCTTCCCTGATGGTTTTGGTGCTCTGATTTGCCCCATGACCTCAGAGCTGCACTCATCTCTGAGAACTGTGAACAAACTCCTAAAATCCTAAGATCCATGTTGGGAAAATTGTCTGTTGGAGGTTTCAGGTGTGCCATGTACTGAGTCAGAGTCTTGTGGGTTGGTGACAGCTCACCTAGATGTCTCTGTGAAATTGCACTGTGTCTTCATTTCCTACACTCCAGTCATTTTGCATTCCAGTGTGGGAATAAACCTTTGAAGCAGGGTTAAAGGTATTGCATTCTCTTCTTGGGGAATCCAAAGGAGCATACTGGCCTTTGAAACTCCTGTGCTTTGCTGTGTCTTTCATTTGTAGTAGCACTTGACAAACAGGAGCAGTGGAGTCAAGCTAATGATTCCTAGATGTGATGTGGTTTTGATAATTCTTTGTGATTAAAAGAACACTGGTAGTGGTAGCAGTAAAATGCCTTCTTAATTTTCCTCCTTTAGAAACTGCTGAGCAACTTCTCTGAGAGCTGTGGTTAACATTTATTTTGCCTCAGCCAGGGTGGGTTTTCCCCTTTGCTGCTTGATGGTGTTGAGATTCAGGAACACGCAAAATATTTATAAAAGAAGGATGCAGTGACAGTTACTTACAGTAGTGCCAGTTAAAATAACTTAATTTCTATTGCAGTATCAGCCTGTGTGATCTCCTGGGATTAATTCTGGGTGTCTGGGTGTCCTTTGAGAGCTCCAGTGCTGGGGTTTCCCAGTATGTGCTCTGGACAGAGTGCTCAGTGCACACGTGTGTGCACATACTTAATGTCTTAAGAAAAGTTCTCCCACTCAGGACGATTTCCAGTAATGCCTTGAGGACACACAATATGCCTGCAACAGTGTTATGATTATGTTGATTTTTTTCTGATATATGTGGATATTCCACAAAGCTGCCAGATAGCAGCATCTGTGGTGCTGAAATGGGATCTCAGTATAGTTGCAGATTACCTTTGTTTTTCCAGTGCAAATTAACTTCGAGATGCACAGACATACAAGCTTTCTGATTTGTTTATATCCAGAGCTATATTATGCAAGATGGGTTTGTTTTAAAGTGTAAAAGGACTGTGTTTTTCTCCATCCTGTTATTCCTTCTGGATGAAGATCCAGCAGGATTGTTGTGACCAGGGCTGCCAGGTGTATTAACCTGCAGATTGGCAAACCTGCTTCTGTTGCTTGTAAGAGATGTCTGTGGCTTCTTCCCCTGTAATTCAGTTCTTCCAGGGCAGTTCTGTTCTCTGAATCCAGAGACTATGAGGTTCTCTGTTGTTCTCACTTGTTTTTATCAAGGATCTGTCTCGTATTTATGTGCAGTTTTCTTGCTTGTATTAATCATTCCTTGGTCTGGGTGTATATTGAAGTAGTGCACATCAAACCAGTCCACTTGTATTCATTCCAGTATCCTGTTAGGAGGATAAGTCCAGATAATGGATCCAATCATTCCACCTATTACAGTTGTCCTTGTTCTTTTCTGAGCAGATGGGCTACTTCCCTCTTCTATTATCACATTAAATTAATGCCTCTGTAAGAGTTTGGATTCCCTTTAGAACCTGATATCAAATTCAGCTGCAAAACTGCACATTTTTGTTTGGTTTTGGGTTTTCCCTTCACTTTGAGAGGAGTAAGCCCAAGAGTTTGTGCTGTTTCTTTCTGACAGAGGCCGAGATGAATGTAACAGTAAACAAAAGAAAAACCTCCCAAACAAACACTCAAAAAACCCTGCCCAAACACACAGAAAAAAAAACACCAAAAACAAGAGAAGTACTCCCAAATCTGAGTATCTGAGGCATGTAATCCTTAGCCCAAAGGATCTGCTTTTCCCTTCTGAGTTAGTTAGAAATTACTTGTTCTTAACTCTAAAATGCACAGTTTTTATCTGGAGCTTCCCAGCCAGGAGCCTGCCTGTCATTCAGAATATTTTTGGTGCAGGGTTTTAAAAAACCTCTTCTTCTTTGCTGGTTCACAGAAGACCCAATTACTTCTCACTTGCAATGTATTTATAGGGCTTTTTGGAACCTGCAGCTTTATATTTTAATTCCGGGACTGAAAGGGCCCCTTGTCAAATGCTCTTCTCCTTCCGAAGATAAAAGGCATTTCTGTGAGGGTCTCATTTCTGCTTGGCCAGATCTCTGTGCAGTTTCTCATCTACCTGATCTCTTGTGGAAGTCTGAGGATAACTTTGAACCCAGAAGAGTTTGAGGGTCACAGTTGCTTTTTCAGTTTCATTTCTGAAAGAAATTGCCGAGTGTTGAGGTGCAGTTTGTGGGTCCTATGGATGTCGGGTAGCTTAATTTAAGAAAGTGTTAGAAGTGAGCTATTAAAAGACCCATTGTGTATTATGGTCCTGAATATTGTATCCATGTGTTCAAGGTATTCCATCCAAATAATAATGCAGATTCTGTTCTTCTGTAAAAATGGCTGTTTTTCTCATAAAGGCATTTTTAAACAAGGCTTGAGTATGTTGACAAATTCTCTGACCACAGTGAAGTTTGTCCTGGCGTTTATCCTTTGAGCACGAACTGACCTTTTCTGAAAGTTTGTTTTGCACTTATGTAATTCAGTGTTTTCCTTCTGAAGAAGGCGATGTGTGGGTAAGATGTATATGCACACAGGCAGGCTGTTTGGTTCCTAGTACTCTGATCTATTTGATCAAAATATGTCTTGTTCATGTACCAAACTCTCTTCCCAGACAAATACAAGGTGTTTGGACAGTGAAGCTTCTGCTTCTCTCCTGCACCACTGTTGTAGAGGGAATTTTAGCAGCCTATATTAGAATAATACGTATTTATTTCCTTCTGAGTCACAAATATCAAACAAGATTTTCACACGTGTGACCATTGCCAACTCTAAGAACGTGTGCAGAGCCAGGAGGTCCCCCTTGAGCCTTTTTTTCTTCAAGCTGAGCCCCTTTTTCAGCTGGTGCTCCAGACCCTTCCCCAGCTCCATTCCCTTCCCTGGACATGATCTTCCTTGTAGTGAGGGCCCCAGGACTGGCATTTTGGATAGATGTGGGATTTTGTGGCTGACAGATCTGTGATGAAATATTGGTGCTTTTCTGGGGCTGAGCCGGTAGAGGGAGCAGGAGTTTTCCACCGAAATTCCTGTGCTGATGTGCGAAGGAGATGAAGTTGCATCTGCCCACATCAAGTGACCTTGCCTTCTCTTCCTCAGCATTAAAAAAAAAAAAAAAAGGTATTCTCATATACAATTCAAAGAGAAGATTCACACTCGTTTCGAAGGGAAATAATATCAGTTTGAGGGATTTGTTCAACCAAACTGTTGGGAAAGTGGAATGTCCTTTCCAGAATGTCTGAGGAAGTCTTAAGGATTTGTGTGTCTGTAATAGTTTAAAAATACAATCAAATATTTAACAAAAAAATAATGTTTATTTCAGTGAATTCAACATTTTCATCTGGAAAATCAGTAAGGAATCACTGAGGTGTCTAATAACTTGGGGGTTCTCTGCTGGAAGAGGCCTGGCCCCAGGAGCAAACTTGGATTCCTTCCCTTAAAGCAGGATTTAAACAAAATCTATAATCTAATATATTAAAATGAATTTTTACATTTTATATAAGCAATCTAAAAGTAATGCTTCTCACAATTCTAGAAACTTACTAAGCGTTGAATGTTTCTAAAGAAATAAATTGTTTCAGAAATATTCAACACATGCACGTTGATTTTGCCATTTTTACCTCAGCGTCCTGAATATATAATATGTTTTCTGGTCATCAGAACGTGACCTGTTGCAAAAATAAGAAACATCTTCGTGTGCAGGGAAGAGAATTAAAATGGAGAAAAGTCTGAGCTAAATATAGCATTAGGGAATCCCAGAATGGTTTGGGTGGGAAGGAACCTTAAAGCTCACCCAGTCCCACCCCCTGCTATGGTAGGGACACCTTTCACTGCTCCAGGCTGCTCCAAGCCCCAGTGTCCATCCTGACCACACACTGCACTTTCCTAAGTTCTCAGAAGAAGGAAGGGATCTTATGGAGCAGGATATGAGGCTGAATACTGATCCTGTGTTCCTTGAGCAGAACACTTTTGGTTATAAACAGTTGGGTGCCGGGTGGAGATGTTCCTCTCTTCACTCATATATGTGGTAGGAGCATCCCAGACAAAATGAAACAAACTCAGTGTCTGTTACCCAGCTCCATTTTCATCACAGTCTCCTCAGTATAATTAATCCCTGTGTTAGTCTTGATGGGCCTTTACTTAAATCTCCACCCAAGATGTGAGATTTTTTCCATATCACATTTTCCCCCAGTTCCTAAAGATAAATATTATTTATATTCAGTGTTGCTTGTCCCTGGGAAGTGTTAGTGCAGATTCTTGTAGTTGTTTATTATATTGACAGATGTTGAATCCGTATTGATCCATTTTAGGATTATATTCCAGGTATGACTAGTGTTTTTATTTTTGAGGGGTTTTTATGCTTGGCACTGTGTTTGTGAAGTGACTTGATCTTTTCCAAGATGTGCATTCCACTTGGTTCACATAAAGCATTTCTTGGTTACAGAAAGTACCTGTGCCAGGTGTGAGGGATGACTCTGCAATTCCATCATTAAATTCTCTTTCTGGAGTTGCAGTTGCCCTTCCTTTTTTCTTCTCCTCCTTAAGGAAGAGCAAAGGGCTATAACTTGCTAACACTTTTAATGGAAAAAAATCATCTTTTCTTTGTGAGAGAATTGACTTTTAAGCTGCACCTTTTCAGGACTTTGTCCTCTTCAGCCTCTTCTACTGCTCGCACAAACTTCTCCTCTCAGCATGTCTGTGAGGACTATTTTTTTTAGTATCAGATATATTTTTAGATAACTCATGGATAATTTTTGCTAGAGCTTCCATCTATAACTGACCTATTTGAAGGAATTGTGGAAATTTTTGCTGCAAGATCTTTCCGAAGTAGGAGGATTTATGTTTCCTTTTATATAATTTTCTTTTTGAGGATGGGATCAGTATAGAAGCCGACCCATATTCTCTAAGCATACTAAAAACCCTCAAAACCTAAGCAAATTATGGGCATGATTTTATTAGAAGCTTTGGTAACGTGTCCAGATCTCAGCAGGACATACTTTTTGTCATCTAAATAGGTTTGAAAATCTTCTTTAGGTGAATTCAGGATGATTACCAGCCATCACTTCTCCTCTGTTACTGATTTGCTGATAAACAAGACTAATCTGTTGAACTGGACCTTTGGACCATTCTTAGAGTAAGAAATAAAGATCATAGATTATCTCATAATTCTAACATACATATTTCAAAAGAGGCATTTAATTTATATTTGAGGGGTTTGTTTTATATTATTTATATTTTTGTTGTGGTTTCAAGTGCCACAATTTAACTGTATACTAAATATAGTCTGTTTTCAACTTACAATTAAACCACTTCCTTTCACTGATACCACAAGAATTAATGCTGCATTTAAATGATTTTTTCATCATATTGTTCTTATGTGATTTGTATGATTGTGTCATCCATTTACTCTCCTTTTTTAAAGTATTCCTTGACGTTGTTCATGGTGAAATGCTCTAGTCATTGAGGTGCCAATGCTGCTTTTACTCCATGTATTTTTTTCCACATCAAAATAAAAAAAAAAGGAAGGGTTGTTGGGTTTTGATTTACATACTCAATATAGGTGTATCTGGATAAAAGTCACTTGATGTTAATAGAAACAAGGATGCCACTTTCTCTGTTTGAAATATGCCAGGTGAATCGTACCCCAGATTAGAAGTACCTGCTTTTTTCCAGTGACAAATAACAGCTTCTGAGATGATGAAGGTACAGATCAGTGTCACTGGTATCTGAACTTAGGATTCAGTCTGTTCCAGAATAACTCAGATGTTGGTGTGTATGATTTCTGATTTCCTATACATGCCAGGGGAAAAAAAAAAAACATTTTACTTGTGTCTGAAATTCTTGGGCAGGAATGCTGACGATGTCTCTTCTAGATTCAAATAAGACTTAATAAATTTATTGTAACAAGGGTGTTTTTCTTGCTGTGGTTTTTGTACAAGCTGCCAACACAGTAGGACCTTNCAGGTTGGACTCAGTGATCTTGGTGATCTTTTCCAACTTTAATGAATCTGTGCTAAGGGATTCAACTTTTGGAAAAGTGATTGGGGAGCTGGAATTTAATGATGTGGTGATTAATAACTGGGGTCTGTGCTGTAGTTCCATCAGTAAAAATATTCCACCCTCAATGCCCACAACCCTTCCTGCATCCCTCCCCCACACCCTGACACTTCCACCAGGGAGTTGTTTTCATGGGGTAGATGTTTATTCCATTAGTAATTTAACGTAGTTCTCTAATATTTTTAATTATCATGGTAATTTGTATCATACTGATTTTAATCATAACACTGCAATAATGCTATTTCTAACCATAACACCGATTTTTACCACAATAATCACTTTATAGCAAAACCAACAATAATCATTTTATAATAGAATTAATCATGGCATAATAACAATTTGTGATGGTGGTGCATATTGTTTTTCTGAGGCAGGAAAATACTCACCAACTAAATAATCAGGAAAGGCGTTTGATTGAAAGAATTGTTTTCAGTGCCAGACTTGGCTCCCTCTTCTCTCCTGCTCCGGCTGGGGAACACTTTGCCCCTTTTCAGGCACATCTCACCCTGGGAGAGCAGCAGGCAGATCATGTGGCACATGTCATTTCTTACCAGGCTGGAATCCATCGGGAATGCTGAGAACAAGATTTGCAACTCCCTCTCCTACGCCGGCATCGCTGCGGAGGGTTCCAGGGTCAGACTCAGCACTGGCTCCTGCAGTGGCAGTGCTGGCAGCTTCAGGATCCTCCTAGTGAGCTCTAGCCCCTGGAGCTGTTTGATTTATTAATTTTGAGGTTTTTTGTTTTTTTTTTTTTTTCCCCTGTGTCTGTGTTCTGAGAGCACAATGGCAGTTGGGAGCCACATCTCCAGATGCTGTGCTGTGCACACAGGGACGCTTCTGCAGGGATGCTGGGCTGGGCTGGAATCGGATCCGTCCCTAACGGCTTGACTGGCTTTGTGTGAGTCTTCCACCTTTTCCAGATACAATATTGATACAATATGGATTTGAACTCTTGATTTATCAGCTCTTTGCAGTGGAGTATGCTCTGCCAGTTGCTGTGAGAGCAGCAGCACATCCGATGCAGTCAGTTCCTGCCGCAGATTCCCCAGCATGCGTGGAGCAGCCTCGCCTACCCTTGGAATCTTCTGCCTTAAAAACTGCTTTGTCAGATCGGAGATCTTGAGGGACATTTAGTCATGGTGTGGGTTTTAAAGGCCTTTTAATGAAATAGGAAACCAGAAATACTGGGCTGCTGGCGCTTGACTGTGTATGAAGCTTGTTCTGTTTGCCTTTAATAAGAATACCTGGCAGGAGCTGCTGACAGAGGTGATGCCAGAGGTGCTGTGGGATTTACTGACATCAGATGTGCTGGTGCAGCTGTATCTGGCTCCTGTTTGCAGCCTCCTCATACTAACTGTGGTGCTTTGTGCAGGGGATTTGTTTAGGAATGCTGAAACCTTGAGATTTTCTTTCTCTGTCAGAGCAGTCAGTTCAAAGAATCCAGTTGTGTGTATTGGGGAGGATTTGTTATGTCATTGGTTGTTTTTGAGAACTGGTGGGATGTGGATGGGATGGGGATGGGGGGAGGAGAGGAAGCAGGAGTGTTTCTCAGACCTGGCTACAGCAGGGGAGGCTGCTCTGCTGATCCTGTGACTAATCACGGTCTTTGAGATCCCTTAATCTCTTTGTAACTGAGAGAAAGAGTTAATAGCTATGACTGTTTACTCTGTTCTTGCCACAGAGTCAGGCACTCAGAAGCCTTGTCAGGTTTCTGACCTCTGTCCAGCATCCCAAATGGACAGATGCTGGACACTGATGAGACAGCAGCTTTCAAAAACTAAAATAACGGATTTTCTTAACACTGAGATTTTTTTAAAAGATCACAAAAGTTTTTCTCCCTTTTGTAGTGAGATGCAAGAGAACATGAATTACTGAGTCAATATTTACTATATTATTCACTTCCCTTGTGGCATTTGACTATTTTCTCTTTTGCATGACAACTTCTGAAAAGCTCCTTAAACAGGTTCATCTCAGTCTGTGCTGATCTGTATTTTAAACTGTCATGGATAGCTGTGTTCTCTAGCAATGATTTCACAACTGATTTACTTCTGGTGACCTCTTTTAGTTGTTGCATTGAAGGATTGTCAATAACTTTGGTATTTCACCACACTGGCAATCGTTACAGCAACTGAGTTGATTGAACTTCAGGAGTGATACTGTCCACAAATGTTGTCTGAATAGTAGGTCACGTCTATAAACAACAGCTATTGCTAAAGCAAATACTAACAACTACCTAAACAAGAGTTTAGGTGATTAATAACCCAATTTTTTTATTTATTTCTCACGCATAAATAAAATAACTGGGAGTGTTGTTGCGATGACAGAGTCCCGATGCACACACAGAGGTGGATGTAAAAACAAGCACTGGGAAGTTCAAGAAAATGTGAGGATTAATATTCCCTTAGAAACAGTAATCTCCCCTTTTTTGCATGTACAGTGAGATAACTTCATAATTATGTGTGATATTGTTCCCTGCTAACCTTGCTCCTCCGCTGCCAGAAGCAGACTGTGCTCAACATTTTGATTTGTAGTGAGGAGAAAAAGAACTAAATAGTTCAGTTATTCAGCTCTTAACTGTGGCTGATCCTTTCCATCCTTGGTTTCCCCCAAGCTCCATCTTTGCTGCAGCCATACCAAATGCAGCAGCAGTTGTGTGCTGACTGGGGATTTAATATCTGCTGAGTCATCTGATTTATTTTTTCCTTTCCCACCTGCTAATTGCATTTTGGAAATTAGTTTACTGTGAGCTTTCTTTCCCCTTTAATGTGTTGCATAACTTGCGGGGACATCCATCCTAGACTCTTGACTCCTGTTCCTCTTCTCCAACCCAATGGCTTTGGCAGCCTGTTGTCACTGTTTTGTGTCCCACCATTGAGTGATTTCAGGGAGCAGGACCCCAGATCTGCTGCCCCCAAGCCCCCTCCTTGGCCGTGACTTGTTCTCAAGGCAGGGTTTGATACACGTAGGTAACTGCACAGCAGAGGTGTTGTCTTTCAAAGTGATTGATTCATAGAATCATCAGAGATCTCAGGATGGGTTGGGTTGGAAGGGACCTTAAAGCTTATCCAGTTCCACCCACTGAGCCTGGTGTAGCTCGGTGTCGAATGTGGGGAGACTAAAGGAGATGCTGCTGAAGGCAGTCTTCCCCCTGATATGTTACAGCTGTGTTAATTATCCTGGAGTGGGAACAGCCTTGTCCTCACAGCCGTGGTGTGATAAAGGGTGAGTGAGCTGGGAAGAGGTCAGGTGGAGTCTGCTGGCTGTGCTGAGAAGAGGTGGGGACAGGAGGTGGTGCAAGGGACAGAGAAGGTAAGATGCTGTATGTAGGACAGACAGGGTTAGGTGGCCATACTAGGGACAGGTAGGAGTGATCCAGAACTGGAGAAGGGAGATAGAGCCAGAGCTGTGTGGAGCTGCTCTTGGGAGATACAGAGAAAAGGTATGGGAGACTCTTGAATAACAAGGTGCTGATACTTGAAGCCTTCTGATGATTTTAATGACACACCTCAAGTGCAGTGTCCATATCGACTATGACAGTCGAACACTTGCTGCAAGGATGGTGAAACTTTCAAGGAAAGAGTTTGTCTTTTGCTGATGATCATGTGTCTTTGGATATAAATACAGGGGTTTACTCCTGATTTTAATACTGGGACTTTCTTGTCTTTTGCAATGTTTACAGTTATTTTGCGTTTGGGTTTATGTTCGCGGCTCAAAAGGATTTTTGTTTTTTCTCTGTGACTTCGAGGTTGTCTGTGGGGGCTCATAGCCAGGGACCATTAGGGATGATGATGATGACAATGATATCCATGTGAAAAGCAATGGCCAAACCATCACTGGGCGTTACAAGCAGAAATACAGTCAGGGCTCTGTTAATGCTGTTAATGACACGAAGATTCAGTGCAGCTCTTTCCAAGAGGGCATCTCCAGGCTAATGAAATCTCCTACAAACATATCCCAGTTGCAGTTGTATTTGCAGTGTGTGACATCCTTCTGGCAGCCAGAATACAAAAGGGAGCTGGGCGAGTGCTGTGGTCTGTGGCCTCCCTGGCACCTGGCAAGTGATGGCTTATTGGGGCAGGTGCAGCTCATTTAAAATCAGGATTCTGGGCTGCTGTAACCAGAACATGCAGCTGCTGTGTCAGCAGGGAAGGATGCAAAGGTGACAGAAATGGCCTGGCGGGCATCTGTTCAAGATGCCTGAGCATTGCTTCTGGAAAACTGAGGGATGGGAGCTTTTCACCACAGGAAGAGGGAACACAAAGCCTCTCCCAGCCTGGGCTGTGGTTCCTTTCTTTTTGGGGGTGGTAGTAGGCTGAATTTTTTAGCCCACATTTTAGTTCTGCTCTTGTCCTGCAATTCACAACTTCCTATCAAGCCAGACATAGCTCACATGTAGCAGGAGTTGATAAAGTTAAATTATGGCATAACAGGCCCGTCCAACAAATAACTTCTGTAGAGATATCCAGAGATAGAAATATATCAAAATGCAGTTGCTTTTACTATCATCAAAACACATCAGTGCTAAACTGATAGAGTTTTTTAAGCAGCTATTTAAGAATTCAGTGATTTCAAAACAAATTTTAAAGATTTTAAAAGCTTCCCCTTCCCCTGCCATAAGGGGTAAGAGCTGCTGAAATACAGCCTGCATTTGAAATCCTTGGGTTTGCTTTTTCCCAATCTGCAGAGCTGGGCTTCTTTTTGCTCTAGCTGCCAGAAACTCCATGTACTCAAGCATCTGTATTGATGGGTGTATCTATTGTTTCTAATCCGGTCAGTTGATCAATGAAGAGCAGCCTGTAATTAATTGAATAATATTGTACACAATGTCCCACTCTGCATTTACCCAGATGGATTTGAGATTTGTTAACTGTAGCTGCTTTCCTAAACAGTTTCAAGAGGATGTAATAAGAGGTTTTGTTCTTCCCAGCCTTCCTGGTTTTTAGTGGACAAATAATTTTAAAGGGACACAATTTCAAATTTCATATTTTAAATATTTTTTTCTTTTTTTCCTGGATCTCTTTATTCCAGTGCTTAATATTTTTATATTTTGATACAACAGTCCAAAGTGAAGGAGCTCTTTGAAGAGGCACAATTTGATTTTTATCCCATTCATATGTCTGTGGGATCAATAGGAACAAGTAAAACCTTCCTTCTATCCTGAGAACCTCATGGATTTCACTGCAGTGAGCTGGGGCAAAGGTGGAAGGAGCAGCAGACTCAAGCAGCAGTTTCTCCCCAGTTTCAGTCTGCCAGAGGGACCTTTTGTCCTGCTGTTCCTCTGAGATAGGTGATGGGACTCAAGGAGAAGTTGCATCTGCCTGACCTGTCCACTGTGATGTTCTACTTGTGCTGTTTTGGTTCTCATGCAGATGGAGGGAACGAGGAGCCACCAGACCGAAGACAGGCAAGTGTAGACTCCCGTCAGAGCCGAGCTGGGCAAGGTAAAACCTGAGTCTTGTTCTGCCTCGGGGGCTTGTCTCATTTGTTCACCTTTGATACCTCCCACCTGTTGTGTTTCTTGTCAAACTGTGTGACCTGACAGACTTTGTACCCATTGTTGTTACCCACGCAGCTGCCAACGAGCTGGGATTCACAAACCAGGCAATCTTGGGGTGGCTGAAGGAGTTGAAGCTAATTCCTGGCACAGCACAGGTGGACCTGCAGATCACAGGTTCTCCGAGCTACAGCCAGAGGGACAGAGTGTTCTGCTGTTGGAGCTGGTGGTGCTGGAATTCTTGAGCACATACCAGCCCAAACCAACAATGGGTTTCCAAGTTTCTACTTGCCTTCACCCCTGATGTCAAAGGGGGGAGCCTGGCAGGTTCACCATATGCAGATTATCCTTCCCCAGACCTTGCGATGCAATGGAGAAGGACCTGTGTGTACCTGTCTGGGGGCTGAACAAGCCCCACCTTACATCTTCTGCTTTGGTTTGTTTCATCCAGGAAGAGGACAAAAGGTCCAAGGAAGGAAGGAAGGACTAAAACCAGGGTTTATATTCTTTAAATAACAATCCAACAGACTCTTTTGTTGAGTACTCGTCACTCAGAGTAGGTTTGGTGGTTGGTTAAACACTACACAGAGCCCTGTAAGGGGGATTTGTGTCCCTGGCAGCAGCAGGTCTTAGATCTCTGCTGGCTTACGTGTCCTTTGAAGCAGGTTTACTTAGTTTTGAGCATTTTCTCATTTGTGAGGGTTGTGAAAATGCTGTATTCTCACACGGCTTTGGGACTGAGCAGCATTTTTTGGAATTAGGGCTCTAGTAGGTTCTATGCACATTGACTTATTCTCTCTTTGGGATTGCAGCAATAATTTTCCTTTCATTTAGGCTCAAGCCTGTTGTTGTCATGGTGTCCTAATGACGACTTATGGGGACATTTTCTCCAGAGAATTGTCCTTTTTTGGCAGTATTCCAGTGTTGCCTGGGCGAGATGATTTTGAGTGATTGAAGCTGATCAGAATTAAGGGGGTCAGAACTGGCAGTTAAAACCCTGAAGCTCTGAAGTATCAACTGCTCTGTTCACATAGGATCTTTCAGTTACTGTATTTAAATTTCTTCTTTTAAATTTTATTGTTTTCAAGTAGAGATAAAGTAAAGTTAGGAAGGAACCAGGGAATTTATAGCTGTACATACCCCATGGCAGCTTGCATGCAAAGAGCAGTGCTTTGACATTCAGAGAGGGTGGCTGTGCTTTCCCTCTCTGAGCTCAGAAGAAGTTGTTGCTGTGTAACTGTGTGCTGGAGGCTGAGCTTTGCTCTGCCCTGGGCCCCTGGCATGTCCTTCCCTGTGTTTGGCTTGTGTCCAGTGCTTTCTTGTTATGGGAAAGAGCAGCTCAGATGCAGCAGCTGCTGGGAGCTACCCGAACACATTTTATTCTCTCAGGTTCCCTTTCAGCCCATCTCTTCTGGATCTCTGCTGCTGTGGAAAAGGCATGGGTTTTGGAAAAGGAAGAGGGGATTTTTTTNGGTGTTTTTGAAAAGAAAGGGGGGGTTTTTTTTTTTTTTTTTTTTTTTTTTTGCAAATTCTTGCCCAATAATCACCAATCTGTACTTCTTCACTTTGGTGGCTGTGACTGAAGGAACTGCAGTAACTAGCAAGGAGTTCCAGCGTGAGAGGGAATAGGATGGGGAGAGTTAAAAAAGCTTCCAAATTCTTCGAGCACCCAGCTTCTGAGCTAAGTATTTCCATTTGGATCAGTGGATGCAGTTGTAGAGGCAGGCTTTCTGCAGCATTGAAGGAGAAGTCTCTCTGCTCTATAGAAGCATTATCTCTAACTTTTCCCAGCTCCGTGTCCATCGCTTGAAATCTGTCTGCACGTGCTAATGGGTATTTTTCATGATGGTGAGTTATGGAAGTTTATCATCCTTGCTTAAAGCATCCAGCTGAAATGGGGCAGTTGTCTTCTTGCTGTCTGACCTTCCACGTTACCATGTGTGATGCCCAAGTGTCTTCAAAGCTTCATTGGCAGCACAAGAGGAAACAGCCTTAAGTCGTGCCAGGGGAGGCTTAGGTTGGAGGTTTTGGTTAGGTTGGTTTAGGAAAATGTTTTTTTTATGGAAAGAATTGTCAAGCCCTGGAACAGACTGGCTAGGACAATGATGGAGTCACCATCCCTGGAATGTTCCAAAAACATGTGGATGTGACACTTTAAGGACATGGTTTAGTGGTGATGCTGGGTTGATGGTTGGGCTTGAAGATCTTAAAAGGTCTTTTCCAACCTGAATGATTCTGTGATAATCTTGTAAAACTCCATGAAATAGTTTATTAGTTCAAATATGCACTTTGCAGTAACATTTTATTTAAATGTATTCTATAAGCAAACTGTTAAAATTCCAGTTCAGCCATCAATGAGCCCCAACTCCAGGGCTTGATAAGCCCAGTATTCTTTCTGATCAAAATAAGTTTCAGACTGTTTCAAGGGTTTTGTTTGTGTGTTTATTTACTCTGCAAAGGAAGAGAGAGAAATTTTGATACGAGTGAAATGAAGGTAGTACCTTGTGGATGTTATGTGAGTTCACTGTTTTTTTGTAAAACATTTGATTTTTTGGGGGGAAACCTTTGCCAATCTCTAATTACTTTTATTTCTATGTAAGATATTTAGCTTGATTTTAAGTAGATTGATGAAAGACACTGGGAACTTACACCATAATAACCAGTGAAATGCACATAGACTTGTAAGTCTTTTCCAGACTTTAAGCTGCAGGAGATGCCCATGGTTTATAGTAGCCTAAAATTTAGCTTGAGGCAATTGAAATTATTTTTGAGAATCAAAATCATTGGTGGCAAATCTTCTTTTTCATGCCTGGGGCCAAATGTATTTTAGAAGCCCATCACAGTTTGGCTTTTTGGATGCCATGGTGGTTTGTCTTCCTTGACAGTCCTGGTGAGCCTGGTGGGGCTGGCAGAGCCTACAGAGAGCTCGTGGTAACTGGTGAGTGATGAGCAAGCAGAGAGTGAGCTGTGTTTTGAATGGTTAAAACCAGCATAGGTGTGAAGGGTATCAGTGCTTATTTGGCTTTCATGTAAAGAGTGATACAAAACTGCTGAGAGACATTCCTGAATGCTGGCATGGGAAATAGATGGATTTTAGCCACTGATGCTGCAGCCTCCTAGAACCCTACAGGAACTGGTCCAAGATTTTTGACAGTTATTTCAACATGGGTTTTTCCATTGATCATAAGCAATATGTTGGGTTGTTCATGTTGTACTTTGAATATTGGGAATACAGCTCGTCCATCGTCTCCTCTAAAGTACCATGCATTTGAGGCTTACCCTTCTGTCTTATTCCCACTCTTGTCCATCTCCCTTTCTGTCCAGCAAACTTTTTCTCTTTTAAACACACTCCCACAAGAGAGAACAGCACAGCTATCCAGTGGAAATCCAATGTCATTATGGAGGGAAAACATCAGCACCCAGTAAGAGCTAAAATCCGTCTTGTAACAATGTGACACAAATCTGGCCTTCTCACATTATTGAAATATTAGTGAAAAAATCAGTGAAATATTAATGCTAACAGTTTGGGTTGGGTTTGCATATGAATTATTAGTTCTCTGGGTTAGGTTGGTCATCTTACTGACAAAAGTGGAGATCCAGGTGTCCTTGACCTTAAGGTTTCCATATCTGCAGCTAATAGGAGTTTGGCTATGGTTCCTGACTCTTGCTGAAGAGTGCTGAGGAACCCTCCCTTCACTGTTCATTAATATTGATTACAATTAGCAATGAGTCCTTTTACTGTTCTATCTTGACTTGTTCTCATGCTATTCCATGTATTCCATTGTGGATCTGTAGTGATGCCACCCCTGCTAGAGCTTTGTGTGTCTCTTGGGAGAGTTGGAGCTGGTGGCTGTTTGTAGAGGCGTTGGTTCTTCATTTTATTTGGGGTTTGCGGGCTTTTTTAGGGTAAAGGTTCTCCTACTGAAATTAAATTTAGCTGGGAGGATTTTTATTAGAAACCGACAATCTAAAAACCGTGGTCATTATATTGAAAACTGGTGACTATAAAGCCCTGAAAGACAAATTAAGAACATTGAAAGAAATTCTTCATGGTTCTGCTGATCGTCATTGTGATGGTTTAATAAATCTGTCCTTTTCAAAAAAAATCCAAACCGTGTTAACCCATGACAATCATATAGAGAGAGGTACTGTGATGCTCTTTCAAATTTCTTCGAGGAACGTGTCACGAGCGTGCAAAGGGAACGAGAAGTTTGGCAAGTCAGCTCTGCACCAGGCTCCCTCCAGCCAGCCCTTTTGGGATGATGGAAGCAGGATTCTTTTTCCCTTGTGTTCTTGTTAGCGTCGGAAACACATAATCACGGAATGATTATATGCAGATGCTTTTATTGAGGAGCTGAGGGAGCCGGGGTACACAGACAAACCCAAATCTGACTCCGACAGTGATTCACAACACACACGTTTTAT
>VWYO01022488.1:59047-98127 GCA_013400275.1 Rhadina sibilatrix | reverse complement strand
TTTTTTTTTTATTTTCCTCTCCCCCACCAGGCACTTCCACAGAGAACGACTGTGCTTTTGAACCTGACTACGCAATTCCGCCACTCCCAGTGACCGAAGGTATGCAGCACATTCGGATAATGGAGGGCATGTCCCGCTCCCTTCCATCCTCCCCCTTACTCACACATCAGTCTATCAGTGTTCGGCTCCAACCTGTGAAGAAGTTAACTGGTAAGGACTTAAATAAAGTTCGCTGGGGCTTTTAAGGTCCGTTGGTGCAAAAAAAAAAAAAATCTGTAAGAAAAAAGCTTTGAACAGTTTCTGTCTCAAAGTCATTCCCTTGTTTGTTACAGCATCTGCTTCGGTCAGACGCGGGGACGGGATTGGATTTTTGTGTTGACAGAGAAAAATCTTTCTTTGCTGAAGAAGATCTCTCTGGTTTACAAATATTCTCTAGTTTTTGAGAAATTTCTATCAGAGCGTGTTTTAATTCCACATTTTGTTGCTGTTTATGCACAGTGGAAGCATTACAGTGATTTTAAAGAAGCTGATGCTTAAATTTTGAATGTCGAGAGAATATCAGAGGAATTATGAACTTCTATAGCAAAGTGATTTTCTTTTGGTTCATACGTATTTTTAGATACCACTTTGTTTATCTAACCTGTCAGGACTGTGGTATGAATACCTAGAGATGGTGCAGTAGTGTGATTTTCAAAAGCACGTCGAGTCCAACATCCATATAAAAGCCTGGAAAAAAGTGTTTCTACTGGTAACACTTCTTGAGAAAGTTGCTTCTTGCCTAAAATCTGACTCCTCTCTGTGCCCAGGTTTATGGTCAGCCAGGCTCCTGTGCTTGTGCTGAGGGAAACCTCCAAAAAGAGTTTTTACGGGATGTAATCTGATCTGTGTGTACAAAAGGGAGCTTTGACGCACTTGGTGCCTTTTGTTTCCTTTGCCCTCTGGTGAAAGGAGAACTTGGAAAGGATGGTGAGGGGAGAGATTCTGAATTGTGACAAAGTCACGAATCCATGATTGGGCAGGGCTGCCCTTTGGAGCATATCTCTAGTTCCTCAAAAGCCCTGGAATTCCAGCAGTGGCTGTTGCAGGTGGTAGTTTAAAGAGAGGGATGGGGATCCCTGCAAACCTCAGAGGTTGGGAGCTCTCTAGAGCCTGTGCTCAGAGCCACACTGCAGGTGTTCACCTGGTGAAAACACATATTCCTCTGTCAGTGTGGTTGGGAAATTATATGCCACGAAATCCAGACCTGAACTGGTTGGGTGCAAACCAGGATGTCAGTAAAATGCTAATAATTGTTATTGCACAGAAGCAAGAGAAGAAAATGATGTGAAAAATGTGTGATAAAGAGAAAGAAAACTCCTCACCCTCCCAGCCCCAGGATAAGTAATGGGAGACATCATTTTGGTTTGTGTCTGCAATAAAATCAACACTTAAAAGTCACCATGCTTGCTGCACAAAGAGCAACTCCACTTGAAACAGTGGGCTTAAACATTCTGCTGTAGCTCAAGGTGTGTTATTGCTGACTCAAAAGCCATAAGTGTGATGAAAATAATGCAGGTGCTCTGTGTACCTGCCTTGAGGACAGCAGTGCTTTCCAGGAGGGTGCTTAGGGATGAATGTATGCAAGTGCTTTTGGGAATCGGTGCCAAAAATACGTGCATTAGGTTAATAAAGGAGATACTGGGCTGAAAGACTCAGCTCATGAGGTTTTATTCCACTCCTGTGGAACCCACCATGTGCAGAGGGTTTGCACAAAGCCCTGTGCTGCATCCCCCTCCTCCTCCTCCTCCTCCTTCTCCTCCTCCTCGGGAAGGAGTGTTCATTTACATATTGTACATTTATATGCGCAGGGATAATTTTATTCATCACTGTACTTGGCTGTTGCTATTTTTTTTTCTATTGAATGACAGATTGCAAGCGTTGGGATTCTCTTAGAAAGAACACGTGTGTGAGTGCCTGTGCAGAGAGTGAGGAGGGGAGAATATTAGCAAGAAATTTAGGAAAGGAATCATGTTTTCCTAACAAAAAGCTGGCCTAGATGTTTCGGTTTGGATTCTCAGAGACCTGATTCCTGCTGTATCCAGTGTGAATTAGCTGCTTCAGTGTCTTCAAAGACATGGGCCTGGGGAACTGGTTTCATTGCAGATCCTGTCTTTGAGAGCGTTCTTCCCTTGTGTTTGGGGAATATGGGAACTTTCCCTAAGGATAAAATTCATATAAATCAGTAAGAATATTCCTATAAATCAGTAGGTTCAGCCTCTTTCCTAAAGAAAATGTGTATTTTTTTCACTAGATCCTTCAGAGATGGTGAGAGCAGGGCTAAGCAGGATGGAGACTTGCTTTTCCCAGTAGTGCCAGTAAGGACCCACCACTGTGGTTCTTAACACCATCCAGGTGCATCTGGGCTGGGGACCTCACACAGAACATTCCCTGTGCCACCATCACCCATTTCACTTGTAGTGCTTGGGGGCTTGTCTTCTCCCCATCCCTCATGGGATACCCTTGCATCTCTTGGGAGTAGCCACAAGGAGTGTCACATCTCCCTTCTCTGTATCTTCAGCAGATGGCTCAATATTCTTTGATGTTAACTGTGTAATTGTGGGACTCAAAAGCTCAGCTCTCTCAACTTGAAAACTATTGTTTTTTTGTTTAGTGGTGATAAGCCCATAAGATTAACGATTGCAGCCCCCAGGACCACTTGTTCTCTCCAAATTGTACCAGCTCAGCTGGGTGGGAGCGTGAGAGATGATGAGGCACAGCTTCAGAGGTGGGAGTGCTGGGGGGAAGCTGTCTCATGTGGGAAGTGGTGAAGTCACTACTCCTGGAAGTGCTCAAAAAAATGTGTGGCTCTGGCACTTGGCTGCACAGTTTAGTGTGGAATGTGATGGTGTTGCAGGGTTGATGGTTGGATTTGATCATCTTTAAGGTCTTTTCCAACCATAACAATGATTCTGTGATGTGAGTGTGCTGAGGCCCTGGCACAGGTTCCCAGAGAAGCTGTGGCTGCCCCTGAATCCCTGGAAGTGTCCAAGGCCAGGCTGGACAGGGTTGGAGCAGCCTGGGACAGTGGAAGGTGTTCCTGCCCATGGGCATGGCAGTGGCAACTAGATGACCTCTAATGTCCCTTCCAACCCAGGCCATTCTGGGATTCTGTGTTTAAAAATGAAATAAATCCTCAACGGGAAGGATTTCTGATTGTGGAAGTTTCAGTTGCTGAGCCCAGGCTCCAGCAGTGTTGTGGTTTTGCTGGGTGTGACAGTGGCCATTCTCTCCCTCACTGTGTATTGTCTGTTTGAGCACATGCATTAAGTGAAAAGCAGCTGGTGATGGTTCTGGTAAATAATGTGGTTTTTTCCTCAGTGTTGCACATGGAATACAGACCTTGGCCTTGCTCACAGCTTGTGAGGGCAGATGTGTGTGAGCTGGCTTTCTCTGCTCTGCTATACCTGAAGAGGTTTTGGGGGCTCTGCCAGCCTCCCTTGCCCAGCAGTGCCTGGGTTATGGGTTAATTTGGGAATGTTCTCCTGTCTCTGGGAGGCCTGGCAGGATCTGTATTGGTGTCAGTGCCACTCAGGCACTCAGCCACCTGATGGTGCTGCAGTTTGGCTCATCTCAGCCTTGCTCTGTAAAGGCAGAGCTCCTCACCTGTGTGGGGCTGCATGTACCTGGAGGTACTCTGTTTTCACAGATGTTAGTTTGGGTCCTTATTAGCGTCCAGCCATTTCCCTTAATTATTAATTTCAATGATTTCAATTCCAGTTATTTGCACATGCTGCAGAGTCATGTTGTTTTGGTGCAGCTCTCCCGATGCAAACGTGATTGGGCTGGATGCAGTCCTGTCAGAAATTTGTGCCAAACTGCTTCAATGTGAACAATGAAACCTGTCCCCAACCAAGGGGGTGCTGCAGCTTTAAAGCATCCTAGGGCTTACAGCCTTTTAGTATAAATTGTTCCCAGAATCCATGTCACAACTCCTTATATGGTGCTGCTTTTTTTTTCCTTTTCCTCTTAGTTGCCATGACAACAGCAGCACTGCACCATTCATCAGCTCTGGTCCTGGGCTGCATCACCAGCCCCTCAGCTTACTCCAAAAATGTTTGGGAGAGCATCCATGAGTCAATCCCTCTGCTCTCCTGACCCATTATTTCCCTGTTCTTTCAGCCCTTTGCTCTAGGAAAGGAGCAAATTAAGCTGCGCCACAGAAAGGAGCTGTAAAAATCCTTCCTTTCTCCCCCCAAGGGAGGCGTAGAGGCTACATTTGCTGCAGCGCTCTGGTAGGAATTACAGCAGCTCTTGTAACACTGGGAGATTTGACGAAGAGAGGGAAGGCTGTGTGTGTGTGTCTAGCAGCTTCTCTGGAACCCTCCTGGAGACGACTTCCTGGCACCAAGAGGACGTGCAGGTGATGCTGGTTGTGGGGGCAAGAGTGGGCGCCGCACGGAAGCCGGTGCTCGGCGGCTTTGGGGACAGAGCTTGACATCAGCGGCGGGAGGTGTCACCTGTAACATCACCCTGACGTGGGGAGCAGCAGGATGGAGCCAGCGTTAGGGAGAGGGAGGGCTCAGAGAGGCCATTCTGGGAGAGTGCTCTCCAGGCAGCAGTAGCCCTGAATCCCCAGCCTGGCGGCGCGCGCAGGGGATGGGAAGGAGCAAGCAGAGCCCCGTAAGTATTTGGACAACGTGTCGCGCGCTGTCTTTGATGGGGATTGTGTTTGGCGTTCCTCAGCCTCCTCTTGACTGCAGGAAAATCAATGTACAGTGAGGGATTCTGGGGCTCCTGGTGGGTAAGGAAGCCATTACTAGGAGGGAGTTAGCGGCGGAGAAGAGTGATGCTGCTGGTGCTTGTTTGTCTTTTAAGTTGTTGCGATAGTTTTTACGTCATCTTGAGTTTGTCACCTCCTTGCTCGGATGTGTAGGATTTCTCGTACAAAATGTAAAATGAACGTGCAGTGAAAAAAAAAATCTATTTCTGAGCGTTGCTGAAATAGAACTGCCGAGGAGTGAGTTGAAAATGCTATAGACACCAAGTCGTTTGTTTTCAAAACGTTAGAACAATGGGATTGAGATAATGTTTTCCTTCTGTGTTCTGAAATGACCACAAATTTGATTTGAGTGAATTATAAAACCCCTTTGTACCGAGGGAAAGAAATATTTGCTTTTCATTGGAAGAGTGAGCTTCTAGAAATAAAAGTAAATAAACAATCATTACCAAGGTAGAATTTGAGGAAAAGCTGTTGAAGTGCCTGATGCTCATGTTGAAGCTAATTTTTTGAAGGCTATTGTGCTTAAGATTGTTGGTGTCAGGGGAGACTTTGCTCTTTTTCAAGTATTTTTATACCATAGTGTTTGCAGTAGGCTTACATTTCTTTTCATTGAATTCTCTGTCATGCTGTCAGCATGACACTGATCTGAAATTCCTGTTCCTTTGTAGGAGTGGAGGTTGGGTGGGAGGGCCCCCCTGTGTCTCAGAATGCATTGCAGTGCCAAGGACCCAGTTACCTGGAAAGTGACACTAGATTTGGGGACTTCTGGGTATATAATGTATTTTTTTCTGGGCATAATCAGCTTTCTGTTGAAGTTTTCCTGATGCCTTGCAGTCTCTGTCTGCCTAGAGGTTTCATGAGTAGAAAACTTGTGTTTTATTAGAATTACTGACTTGTCCCTTTTCAAAAAATTTCCTAAAATACACACAGCATTTTCACTGTGGTTTAGGCATCTGGTGTTTTATGCTCTTAAAGTGGCAAAGCTGATGTCTCAGGAAGAATTTCTTCCATGGAAAGAGTGGTCAGGCAGAGGAAGGGGCTGGTCAGGGAGCTGGTGGAGTCCCCATCCCTGGAGGTGTCCAAGCAATGACTGGATGTGGCATTCAGAGCTCTGGACTGGTGACAAGGTGGGGATCAGGCAGAGGTTGGGCTTGGTGGTCTTGGAGGTCTTTTCCAACCTTAGTGATTCTGGGGTTTTGTCTCCAGCAATGAAATCTGCTGGAAGGAGGATCCTCATTCAGCTGCAATAACATATGCTGAGTATTTTTTTCCCCCTGGCGTGTCAGTTCTTACTCTCCATTTTTGGGATTCTTCATCCATTATTTTGGGACTTGTGATTTGTTTTGACAGGCACATACTCAAATGGAAACCATTTGGGCTTGCAGAGATGAAACAGGTGGATGAATGTGTCCCTGCATACTCACAGATGGACTTGTATCTCTATTAAAGCAACATAACTCTTTGCGTGAAATGGGAAAATTTCTGGTTTAAATTTTTTGGAGCTGCAAAACTCCCTGAAATTTATGCAGATAAATAGTGTGTCTATTTGTAACTTTTGGAATTAAACCAAATCCGTTATTGAAGGGTTTTTGTTTGTTGGAGACCTGTCAAACTGATGATGTTTCTGCATTAGTTTCAGGATAGTTTGGATGTAACTTTTATTTTCTTAGATGAAGGGAAGGAAAAAACTGGCATATCATATTTATTGGCTTTTGAAAGATGCTTACCAGTTCTAGCCTGGATTTTCCTCAGTGCTGTTTTCAAGTCAAACCCTATCTGTCTTTCATATTGACAGAGGGGAAATTGCAATAGGAGACATGCAGGAAATCAATCCCAGGTTTTCCCCTTGATGCTGGTGTGAGGTTGTTGAAGAGCCTTTAGAATCTGCTCTTCCCAAGAGTATTTTTATTTGCATCAAGGCCGTTGGACTGCTCAGCCTTGCAGAGGATGTGGTAAACATATCATCACAGCACTGGAGCTGGGAAAAGGTGATAATAGCTCTGCATTTCAGATAATTGTGTAGATGCTTCAACAGAGGGAGAACCCCCAAAGTTTCTCTAGATAGTGTTTAAAAGGCAAAAAAATTGCCTTGAAACTCCATGGGTTTTCAGAGGCTGAGAGAGAAAAATTGTCCTTATTTCACACGGGTGCTGCACAAAATGGAGCATCTGTCACGATTACACTTCTGGTGTGTGAGAATTTTTAATTTTTAGACATAGCTAAGAGGTTTCTATAGCAAGAGGAGGTGGTGTAGAAAGCCTCCTGTGGAGTTAAATCAGGCCATCACTCTTCCCTTGGCTATGTCTTTCCTCCTACTCCTTGAACGTGGCTTCAGAGATGTCCTGTGCACTTGAGAACAGAGAGGCATTCACAGGATTCTCGTGTGGAATAAGCCCTTGCATTCTCTTGGGCTCCTTGTTTTCTAAGGAAGTGCCCTCATCTTCAGCTGGGTGTGTTCTCTGGTGCTCTCCTACTTCTGTCACAACAGGACAACCTGTTTTGGAAACTTCTTCCTGTGTGAAGAAGGAATGACCACAGGGGTGTTGGGTTGGGTCACTTCCCCGAAGACTGAGCATTACTTTTGCAGAAGTTGATTTCTGATGTGATTTGCACCTGGCTGGCTCTAACCAAGCAGGAAGCTGTGATCAGGTTCAATTAGACTCATGGTCTTATCACCAAGTTTGGGATGATGCCACGCATGAGATGTTCCAGCACAGCATGAACAGGGTCCTGGTGGGCTCATTGCAGAGCCACGTGCCAAGTTTTCATCACAGATCCCCTGACCAGTGCTCAAACCACACGGGAAGTTGAGGCTTGAGCTGGATTTTGACTGTGGACCAGTGCTTTGGCACTTCTCTTTCCGTGCTCTGTGGTGATTTTCATGGTGTAGATGTTGATGCTCAGTAATTCCTAGATAGCTAGGAGCTAGATAAATTTCCTAGATAAAGAAGCTACAAGAAAGACAGAGAGGGAGAGTTGTTCTTTTGTTATTGCTGTTGAGTTTTGTTTGCTTGGTTTTGGTTTTGTTCTACACAAGAGAAATAAATAATAATAAAGTGAGGAAGGGGAGTTGAGGGTGCGAGGAGGAACCGAGGCAGGTGTGAGCTGGGGTGGGACAACGCTCTGTGGCCAGTTCTGAATCGAGTGTGTGTTGTGGGGTTGCCTTTGTGAAACTCAGCCCACTCTGGAGCTCACTGACAGGCACCTTTATGTCTGATAATTCTGCTGCTCCAGAGTTTCTGTGGTGGGGAAAAAAAAATCCCTCCGCAGAGGAATGAGGAAGCAGCCACCATACCCAGGGTCTCTGGCAGCGCTTCGCTGTCAGAATTGGACTGAGTGTTGCTCTTAGATTATAGGCTGACCTTTAATTTCTTTATTTCTTCTTCCCTGCTTTAAAAACTGCGTGTATATAATGGAGCTTGATTCTTCTCAGGCACACGAAGTCACCTTTGGCTGTAGTTTGTAAGGCCAGGTAGCCACCACATGTGATGAGACCCACAGATGATGTGTCCTGGAGCCGTCAGGGCCCCTTTGCTTGCGGATGTTTGCAGGTTGTGGAAAGCTTAAACTTGAAATTTCTACAGGCCTTTTCTCTGCAGAGATGAAGGCAGGCTTAGGACAATACAGGCTTTTATCCCTGTTATGCTTTTTCATCTTCTCAGCCATGGAAGTGAGTAGGTGTAAGTGAGAAAGTGGAGGGAAGTCACCAGATGGGCGCGTTTCTGTCAGTGAATGGTCCTGGCCCTGTTGCGTGTCGTGGCTGTTGCTCTTGCAGCTTGGAAAGGGGCCCTGAGAGTGCTGCCTTCCCATTATTTGCACTTAAAGGACTGGACCTGGTCCTGGGACGTGGGTGCTGTCACAGGATTTGTGTGCACCAAAGCCTGAGAGAGGTGTTGGGTCTTAAATCCCCTCATGACGATTAGCATGGCACACCCGTGTCAGTGACAGTCTGCTCCAGCCATCTGTGTTCACACAGATAATCACATGGCTATTAGATATTTCAATTAAATCCTTGAGGCATGCCATGTGTCCTTGGCCCTGCTCCTCCTCTGTGGAGGGAAAGGATGATGAGCAGTCGTCGCTCCTCAAAACAGAAAGGTCTAACAGCTCCTTTGATTTTGCAAGGAAATGAAGAATTGGAAAAGCAAATAAATTACTGAAAACTACAGGTGGCCAAAATAGCAATTTTCTTAGGTAAAACTTACCTTGTACATGCAGCATAATGCAGTTTTTCAAGTGTTAACAAACAAGTTCAGCTAATTCAGGCTTGTGCCTTGCCAGATAAGCAGCTTCATTTTAAGGATAGAATATTCTGTGAAGCTGCTATCAGCAGAACAATAGGGATCCTAAACCCAGTTTCATATGAATGGAACAGTTTTGCATATGTGTCAACATAATTACAGCTCTGGTGGTATCAACTAACCCAACTAAATTAGTTTTAGCATAGCAAAATTTGATTGACTTGCACAGAAATAAAATTACCTTATCTATTCTTAATCTCTTAGCTTTATTTTAAATGTTGTTATCAAGCAGTGAATTTATATTGGCTTGTAGCTGTGTAGTCCAGGTCATAAACAATGTTTTATTTAGTGAACAGGGTCTGGTCTCTCACATGCTCTACGTTGGGATTCCTTGGGCTGTGAATAGTCAGATATTTTACAGTTTACTTTTCTCTCTTTTATGGTTGCAATATCTTGGTTTGATCTTAAGGAACATGGTGGGAGAATGAATGAGATTTTGTTGGTGTGCAGTTTAGGCTTGCTGCTGGCCCTTGCTCTGCCACTCCAGTTCCAATTTAATTTGCTGGTATAATTTGATATCTACCTTTGATTGTTCTTGTCTGCTGTAAAATACTTCAGCAGTGCTGTCTAGAGTGAATAATTCCACCCTGTAGGGGTGTCTATTCAGACAGAAGACCATTTTGATCAATTATTTGAGGGTTTGTAATAATTTTGGTAAGATAGGTAATAATTTGATTTAATTACACGTTTTCAGAAGACTCATTTCTTTTTGAGGCCACTGAACATCTTTTTGTAACTTCAGTGGAGTGGCTTGCTGATATTTTCTGTGCCTTGTTCATCTGGAAAGAGACAGAGAGGAGGAAAGAATGTTCCAAGAGGTTTCTGTGGTCCCACGGGATTGTAAAATCCCCTGCTTTGGAGAAGGTTATTCCTCATTTTTTCAAAGAAAAAATAAGTTTCATGGGCAGTAACAGGCAAAACCTTCATGTTGCAGACATCTACAGTTTAAAGAAGAACTTCCACGTTAATGTAGTTGCTTTTTTGAGCTCTCCTTTCCCATTGCTACCCTGCCATCACCAGCTTGCTAAACTCTCTTCCTGCTTTTATTTATTCTTTTCCTCTTTCCACCTATGCTTCCTTCAATTTTCTTGTTTCAGGGCCTTATCTCCTAAACCAAACATGTTTTCTGAAAGTTTTGGAACAAGTGTGATGTTTCCAGACAACACATTGTTCTCAGCACTTTTCTGTGCTGCCTTGCCCTCACTGCTGTGATAACGTGGGATGAGAGGAGAGAGGCTGGGGAGTGTAATTTAAAAAAGCTTTTATAGTCACAAATAATAGAAGAGGAAAAAACTGTTACACAATAGATTCTGTAAAATAGTGCTGGATTATATAAAGAGGATGTTAACCTTCATTGTATGTATTGTCACTGGTTTCATTTATTTTTTTTTTTTTTAAATTTATACCTAAAAATCCGAATTAGACACAGCTGGTATATTATTTCTTCTGGTTTCCCAGAGAAACTGTGGCTGCCCCATACCTGGAAATGTTCATGGCCAGGTTGGATGGAGCTTGGAGGAAGCTTGTCCTAGGGGAAGGTATCCCTGCCCATGTGGGGCTGGATCATTTTTTAAGGTCTTTTCTAACCCAAACTATTCTAGGGTTCCAGGATTAGGACTTGCCACAGCAAAAATAATCCCGTGGTCCATGATTTCCTCTTTATGGCTCTTACCTCAGCCAAATAAAGGGTCCTTCAGGCCAGAGGAAGGACCAAAGCTGCTTCTCCTTCATGTGCTGGGTTTTGTCCAGCTGTGCTGAATGTGACAGTTATTTGTTCCAGGAACTCCATGGATCAATAACTCTGCAGCACTAAAAACATTTGATTTCGAGGGAGACTTCAATAAAGTCAGCTCTGCCCAGCACTGCAGAGCTGCTGGGATGCTTCCAAACATGAGTCAGGCTCTGGCATGAGCTGGGATGAGTGAAAGATGGGAATGGAGGGATGCACTGAGCAACTACTTTTGCTCTCTTTAAATCCAAGCTTCCAAAGTTTGCTCTTCAAACCACGACTCTGGCTTTTGCCAAACATAGCACAGCTTGGGCAGGATTTTGTAAAACTTACAGATTTTGGGGATTTAATTCAAGTACCAAATTTATGTTACAAAAGAGGCTGTGGGGGTTCTGAAGGTTGTGGCTTTCCCATTCCAGGGAGTGGGTTGGATAAAGCTGTGAGCAACCTGGTCCAGCAAGAGGTGTCCCTGTCCATCCAAGGGGGCATTTTGACTTTAGGGTCCATTCCAACCCCTTAACATTCTGTGATAATTATGCTTACAGTATTTAAAAACACAATATTAATGTGCAAAATTCATCTCTTCCTGGATTAGTCACAAGAGATGAGTTTGTGGTAAACACCCAATGGCAGGGGGTTGGAACTAGGTGATCTTCAAGATCCCTTCCAATCCAAACCCAGTATGTGATTCTGTGAAACATCCCCATCATTTTTGGCACGTTTTCACCTCATCAGCCTGTGACAAACACAATGTTTTTACACAAAGAGAGCAAATATCATTGTTTCATCCTCTTGTGGCAGAGCGAGGTTCAAAGCACAGGTGAAATTCAGCTGTTTAACATGGGGAGAGCACAAAACTGGGCACAAAAGCTGCTTTTGAGCCAAGCTCCTTTCCCTAGTGTCAGTTTAGCACAGAATCCCAGACCTGGCTGGGGTGGGAAGGGACCTTAAAGGCCATCCAGTCCCATCTTCTGCCACAGGCAGGGACACCTTCAACTAGACCAGGTTGCTGGAAGCCCCATCCAGCCTGGCCTTGGACATTTCCAGGGATCCAGGGGCAGCCACAGCTCCTCTGAGCAGCCTGTGCCAGGGCTTCCCCACCCTTACAGGGAGCAGACTTTGTGCCCACTGGAAGACAGACAACCTGCTGCAGAAAGTGTCATAAATGAGCCAGCTTAATTAATTTTTCTGATTGCTGGCCCTGCTAAGTGTTTTGCATGACATGGTTAATTCCTACCCCAGAATAAGCATCACTTTCCTCACTCAGGAAGAGTTGCTGGCAAAGTCAAATGAGATTTTATTTGCATTGACAGAAGAATTTTCAGTTTTTCTCTGCTGGCTTGGAGATCAGTTGGGTTTAATCTCACTAAGAAAATACAAAAATGATCCCAAAAACGTGCAGTATTGGTTTGAAGTAACGTCTCAGCCACTGAAATTGAATCCTACTTCAGTAGTAGCAGGTCAGTTCCTATATGATGCCAACATTGTGCCATCAAGCCATTGGGCACAGGACTGGCCTGTGAGGTGGCCCCAGATCGTGGGCTGCAGCCACTGGCTCCTGGGCTGTCCTCAGTGACAGGTGGTGGGACCCCAGGAACAAGGTTGTGACTTTAGGCTCCAGGTAATCAATGTGCTTTTCTGGATGAAATGCTAGTTTTGCAATTCTAGAAAGCCAGCGTTGCTGGTGACTGCCATCTTTACTCAATCCATTATATTTTTATAATTGATTATTATAAAAGCAGATGTGCTTTTTCCTGGTGTTCCTGGAAGATGCAATTTTCTCTGCTCAAAAAAGTTGTGTAACAGGAAGGGCTATTTTCATGCTGTTTGAGGGCTGGAGTTGTTTGGTTTCATACAGAAAATCCTTATAGGAATAAGAGGCCTGAATACTCAGCAGGTACAGAATACTTCAAATAATTGTTTCAAGCTTTTGTTAGTTTTTATAATTTGTGCCAGAAGCTCATCACATGACTCTGATCATAAGATTTGCCTTTGCTCTCAGGAAGGGGTTCAGGACCAAGAAGAACTACTGTGCCTTGAAAAGCCACTTTTATAAAAAGATCTGTGTCATCCGTTAACATTTGGCTGTCGAGTGTCAAAACAGATTTTAGAGTTTAGGACGTTTCCATTTGTTATTTATTCCAGTAGAAGACTAATGCCCAAATCTGAATCTGTCAGGATAATCGTCGTTTGAACATGAGTCAGAGGTGCTTAATTCTTGTACATGAAAATCCTCCTTTCCTGTAATCGGGTTATGGGTGAGTTAGGAGGAGTTTTTGTCTTTTCCACGTTGAGGATATTTGTAATAACAGAAACTCTTCCTTCTGTTACTTTCCCCCACCTGTATTTACATGGAGAGGATTGTATTGACTTGAGCCTTTTAAGGTAAACTGTTGTCTCAGAGTCATGGTGGCATGGTGTGTCTTGGCTGGTGGAAGTGTGTTTTTAAGGCTCAAGTCATGCTTTTGAGGGAACAAAAACATGATAAAATAGATGCCAGGCCTGGCTGGACAGTGCTCTGAGCAGCCTGGTGTAGTGGAAGGTATCCCTGCCCATGCCAGGGAGACAAACTGAATGAGCTTTAAATGCCCTTCCAACACAACCCAGTCTGTGATTTGGTGATGCCATGAAAGGCATTAAAATTATGTGTATGGTTGAACTTGCAGTATATGGAGATTTCACCACATTGGGGTGATATGATGTTCTTTATTGCCCTCAAGAGAAAAAAATACTGGATCAGCTTGTGTGATCCTTGAGCTGGTCACGTCTGCTGTTGTCAGTCAGTTCTTTGGAGAATTAATAAGGCAGGAATTAGTGGGGCAATGGGCACCTCAGTGAGGAGGAAAAGAGATCCAGAATAAACGTAGCAATAAACCCCAGTGGAGTGGAAGATTGATTCTGTCCTTACAGGTGGGAGGTGAACTGTTACGTGCTGATCTGTCAAATCATGCAGGTCCTGCATCTTCAACAGACCTGTGTCCACATGGCAAGTGGTGTAGTGATCACATTGCCCTTTCTGTGTTTATTAAAGTTCTCCTTCCTCTCTTTAAAAATAATCTTTAGTGCAGAACCTTCTAGTGACAGTCCCATCAGTTTCTTGAACGTGAACGTTCTGTTAGTTTTGTATTTTAGAACACAGTGAGCACTGCCACGTGCATGGGATGATACATGGTCCTGATGTCAGCCAGAAATTATAAAGAAAAAATATATTTTTAATACATATTATAGAAATTACTGTTACTGAGACTGTGGTAAAACATATTCATTAGAAATTAGAAATATTAAAGTATTGACCAGTGCAGAATTATTATTCTAAACAATTTTCAGGCCACAGCAATAATCTTCTCAATGTTAAAATGTTTTCATTACATCAGGATCTGGCACAAGATCGTTACTGGGAATGATTTTTCACGGGTGTTGGCCAGTTTGTGGCTGTGGGGTGTTTGTGTGTGCACATGTGGGATTTTTTCCAGGGGGGGAATTTTATAGAATTGACTGCTGGCTTGTGGTGTTTGGCATCAGATTGTGTGTTTGAGTGGTGCTGCACATCCATGAGCACTGTGGGATGGGGGGAGAAGGGGCTCCAGGCTCTCCTTATCTTCCTGAGTCTTTCACATTCCTCCTGCCTGGCATGGCTCCTGTTACACCTGATGGGCTTGTAGGGAATGTGCTGGCAGTATGTCTCATATTCATCCAGGATTTTCGTGTGTCAAATGGAAATGTGGTACCTGTTTTCCCTCTGCACACCTCCTGAGATGAATCAGGAGGGGGTGGAGAGGAGGGCTTTTAGCACACCTGTTTTGGTGCAGAGATGGGGGGGTTGATTCCTTGCCTTTCTTTTGCTTCACAGGGACTTTCTATTGAAAAGCCACATCCCCATCTTCATCTCTGTTTTTCATACTTTTTAAAAAGAATTCTGAAATCACTAATGTGTAGCTCTAATGTGTAGAGTGATCTGGTTGTGCATTGTCTGTCAGGCTCCCCATCCTTGGACCTTCTCAGCCTTTCCCAGCACCATGGCAACTCCTGAAAACCAAGAGATACTTTGCTGCCTCAGAGATCATTCTCTGACCTGTTGAACTTTTATTGCAGGAGATACAAAAGAGCAACCTCCCAATCTTTAGTTGCATGATCCCAAATTTAATTTGCAAGACGTGGAACTATAAATATAAATTATGTAAATGGAGGGGCAGAAGCCACTGACCTCCGGAATTGGTGCTGAGGGACTTTTCAAATTAGCCTTTCATTGTAGTGGGCATGAGAGTTTAACTTGGAAATGCAATATGACAATCTCTGCATGTAACTTATTCTCTAGTTCTCTTTCTCTGGTCTGGAATATATTTAAAGACTTTTACTAAACCGCTTTTATTAATTTTACTCCAAAAAAATGTTGTACAGAATTTCATGTCTTTTAGAGTTCAGACTGTTAAAACATGGAGAAAATCCCGTTTTTCTAGCACTAGTGGTCAGTGCTGCTTTATTACAGACACTTTTACCTTTTCCCCCCATCCTATCTTAAGTCTCTTGATCTTTTATGGATTTGCAAGGATAAAAGTGGAGTGCTTCTTTTTGGCTTGGACAGTGTTCATTTTGCTCTGCTCTTTTGTGGTGAACACCAAACCTGTTTGGTCCAAGAATGAGACTGTCTTAAAATGGAAATTTTATGTTCAAGGAGACAATTACTGAACACAGCATTTATGTGTTCAGTTCAGATATTCACAGTTAAATATCTTAAAACCTGATGTACCTCTCTCTCTGATTTTTTTCTTTTCCACACTTGCTGAATCTCCAGGCTCATTTGCCTCCTATAAAACATTTTTAAAAGTAGGAGAAAAGAAAATGTTTTAGTGTATGAGCAATGTGTCTCAGTGCTCCCCGACTTTAAAGTCAGCCTGTGTGGTTTGAAAGTTTAACCAAGAGCCATCTCCTTTGTAAAGAATGCAGATAATTTTTTTCCTGGCAAAAAAAAAAAAAAAAAAAAGGGTAACCTGATATGAGTCTGACAGTGTAGTTTAGTTAAGTGCTTCCATCTGTTGCTTGCTATTTCCCTTACTCATGACCTCTCTTTTTCTCTTCCTTTCCTTCTCCTTTAGCCCCTCTGAGGAAAGCAAAGTTTGTTGAGAGCCCTCGAATCCCAGAGTCTGAGCTTGGCTCCCCAACCCTCTCTGCCCAGAAGTTGGACGTTGATGCATTCTGCCCTGGTAAGCTGCATGCAAAGGCTCTGTGCAAACAGGGTCAACAGGCAGAAAGATTTTTTAAATGTATAATATGGCTCCTTTGGCTAGGTGGCTGGTTGGACCTTCCCTAGCCAGGTTTCACTGTCTGGGAAATTTGAATAAGTGTTAATTTCTGATAATTGCCATTTATGTTTGTTTCTTACAATTTTGCGTGTGGCTGCTCTCCCCACAGAATAACTTAGGAGGTCTAGAGTGTTGCTTTTGAGAAGATAAAAACGAGCCAATTAACATAGTGCTTTAAATCTTAATTTTTAATGCTGGTCTGCAGAGAGGCTGGAATAAAACCACATCTCAGAAACATCATTACATCAGCTAGAGCAAAACTGTGGGACCTTGTTACCTGCATCCAAGAATATTGGGGTGTTTACTTTTATTTCGTTTTTAAAGAAATACCTTCTAATTTATGTATCCTGTAGTAGTTGCTCTGAAATGTATATGTGTTGCTTGAGGCCTGTGGTTGAAAAAATAAATAGAATTGGGTCATGTCCCTTCCTGGCTCAGCCCTGTTCGTGTCTCTCAGCTCAGGCAGGAGTTACCTAAATCCCCCAAGCCCTGGCAAATCCAGCACATGTGAGTGCCTGGAATCTGCAGCTCAGTATCATTTCCCAGAGTCTTCCTCACTTGGAAGTGGCAACCTGGGGGAGAGGTAGAGATTGTGGAGGTGCTGGGAGAATTCTGAAAGCAGCAGCGTTTTGGTGGATTTTGTGCTGAATTCTGCAGTTCCTTCCCCTGGCTTTCCTTGATTATATACCAAAGGGACCCATACTCACTATAGGCGTTGGATGGAAAAAAGAGTGTTTAATATGTTGAAACAGTGTGCAAATGTGTGACATCTGCCTCTGAAAACTTGTAGCTACAGTAGCCAAGGTGATATTAATAAATGGCTCTGAAATCAGGGTGTTGCTTGTTTCTGTGGCTGATGAACTTGAAGAAGAGCTTGTAGAGTACTCAGAATTGGAGGAATTAATTGAATGTTGTCCAGATTTTGAATGTGGGCTTTCTTGAATGTATTGTGTCTGAAAGAGAAGTTGTCTCAGAAAATCAAAAGACAGTTCCTGTGCTTGGCAATGCCTAATTTGAGACCACAGTTGCCTTGAAATTGCTTCTCCTTTTTCAATCATGAACTACAATTAAAATTGTGCTGCTGCAGCCCTTTTTTCTAACTGAACGGCTTCAACTGTCATGTTTGTAATTGTTAATAATTATCAACTTATTATGATTCCATCCACAGAGAATTATCATTGCATTGTAAGATTAAAAAAACATAAATTCCACATTCCCACACCCAGACATGTGCCTGCCCTCCGCCAGAGCTTTGGAGGGCAGGACTCCTGCCAAGCCCAGGGATGGGCCCTGACAATGGGATCTGCAATTTCTTTAATTTCTTTTTCTGAAAAATGATCTCCTTCTCTTGCTGATAGTTCAGTGATCTGAAAGGAAAAGTGGTGTTTTGTACTGCCTTGAAGTGTCATTAAAGGAACATGAAGCATCATAAAGGAAGGGAAAAAGCGACAATTGGCAGAGTTGTCACAGTGGAATTGTAGCACCAGTAGGGCTGGAAAAACCCTTCAGAGCTGTTGAGTCCAACTGTAAACCCAGCTCTCCCAAGGCCAACATGAAACTGTTTCCCCAAGTGCCATCTTGATGTCCTTGGAATGGGGAAATAGGATAAGAATTGAAAAATACATGCCAGAGAAGAGCACGGACTTGGAGTCAAGGTTAGAAACTTCAGGTTGGGGATTCAGGTTGTTTCAGTTTCCTTAAGTGTGGTCCCAGGGACCTGTTGGGGAACAGCTCTCTTTATGTGTGCCCAGGTCCAGGGACTGTGGCCAGGCTTATGTTGGCAATTGGGACAGGCAGGGGAAGAGGGCAGGATAGAATCCATTGGGGAGGGATTTCTGAAACTGTTCATGGAAGAAACTGTCCAAATTTATGGATCCTTCTGTGAAAGTAGCAGTAATGTGGGAGCTTGGAGGTTTTGCTGGTCTGGAAGGCTGGATTGAAGGAGCTCGAGATACAACACCTTGGAAGAAGTAGGCAGCTGGGGGAGGATCCTTGTGTAAAGGGAAAGAAAGAAAGAAAGAAAGAAAGAAAGAAAGAAAGAAAGAAAGAAAGAAAGAAAGAACCTGTGGTCAACTCTTGGGTACCAAAGGGGACAAAGCACCCACCTCCTGATAGGAAGGTGGAGGAAGAGTCCTACTCTAGCTCTAATAGCAAAGCTTCAGGCACTGCCTGGAATCAGTTTTCCAAGGAAATGCAACTCCTTTCTTCTGTGCTAGGCTTACATTAACCCTCTTCTAAAACATGTGCATCCTGTGACAGATAAAGCACACAGTGCTAAATCCCAGGCGTTTCCAAGAATAACGGTGTGAGTTGAAACAAGGAAAAAAAAAATAGGCTGATGATCTGCCTGGCATTGGAGGGGAGGTGGAGTGGTTTTTTTAATGTGATTCCTGACAAAAAATGTAATTAATTATACGCTCGAAAGCAGTTTAAAACACTAAATAGCAAAGAAAAGAGAACATTAGCTACTTCTGCATATGTAGGAATAACGATTTCAATTTGAGATGCCGAGAGGTGAGATTTTGCTCGGTATCAGAATGTTTATTTTAAGGCTTCAGGCAAATCTCAGCACATTCCAGGGAGGTGGTTTCCTGAGCAACCGTGGTGCCACTGCTCGGCCCCTAATGCTGCTGGGGGGAAGATTTGCTGGTGACATCTTCAGTGTGAGTCAGTGTGGGGGAGTGACGTGCTCCGACGTTCCAGCTCCGAGGAAGGAGGAAGAAGATCACGATACCGAGTGTCTTTTGAGGGAAGTTCTAATACCAAACACAAATAGTAAAGTTTTCAGCTTGATAGGTAATTTTTTTTTATTATTATTACATTTGTTGTATAGAGAAAAGAGGGTAGATACTTAAAAATTAATTAAATCTTCTCACACGAATTTAGAAACTGGCCCGTATTTTATAGTTGTTGCAACTAAGATGATGGCAAAAAAAGCTGTTCCACGACTTTGAAAAACCCCTTTCTACTAGAGTTGTCACAGAATCACACAGAATAAGCTGAGCTGAAAGGGACCCACAAGGATCATTGAGTCAAATTATTGTTTCTGTAGATGTTTTTGTAGTTGCAGAGTTTGTTCAGATTTCAATCCAGCGCTTCTTGACTTGAAGTGTCCCTGGTGGAGAAGGAGTTCTTCCTTGTCTCTTCTCTGTGTGGCTAGTGAGGCCCTGGCACAGGTTTCCCATCCATGGAAATGTTCAAGGCCAGGTTGGACGGGGCTTGGAGCAACCTGGTCTAGTGGATGGTGGAACTGCATTAGATATTAAGTCTCCTCCAACCCAGACCATTCTGTGACTCTGTGACTTAGCAGTGACTTCGTGACGAAGGTCTTGGAAGGTTTCTGATCCATCTTCCCTCCTTGTCTCTGCTCCAATCCTGCAGACACTGTTCAACAGAGACATTTGTGTTCTCCCTCTTGTCAACCTTCTGAAGGCAGGGAGGCTGGGTATGACGCCCTCACATCCATCATTGCTCTTCAAGGAGGGTAATGTAGAATAGCAGGAATTGACCTTCAAACCTCTTTTGTTCAACTGTCAAACCTTTTCTGCAGTGATTCTGGTGACTCAGGTTAATGTGTAGGGGGTTTTCCCCCACTTTATCACACCTCACTCCTGCCAAGAGGCACTGCTTGTGTGGTGGACACTGTCCTGGCTTCTTGGTTCTCAGCTGTGGTCACAAGGGCATCTTTCTTTGAGCTGCTTTTTGTTTTTCATGATAGCTGAAACATGTTTTGACTTCTAAGTGCTCCGAAAACCTATTGGAAACTATCAGAGATGGATGGTGCTTTCAGGTAATGGCCTTTTTGCCTCGGATTAATGTTTGCAGTTGCATTTTATGTAATTTATTACCTTGTCGATGTGTTCCAAAGGCTAAATCTGTTATGACATTATCTTTTAATTCGATTAACTCCTTCTTCAGAAATTTTGGGACACAAATCTTGAGTGTCTGGTTTGCTTGTTGCACATTAGGCTGGCAGGCGTCTGTTTTCATCCCTGATTGAGTTAGGAATCACTGCGGTGCTCCCACCACAGACAGGGAGGGGAGTGATTTACCATGGCAGCAGTACTTGTGTTCATCTCATCATTCCTTTTTCTCTTCCTTTGGTTAAAGAATCGTTGAGCTTGACATCTGCTTGCTGCTGCTTCTCTCTTTTTATCATGTAAAATGTGTATTTTTCATTTTGCGCTATCCACGCGTTTCTCCGAAGCACAATAAAATGCTTCTCATGTCTTAGAAAAAGCCCTTTAAGAGGGAATGCAGGAACCAGCTCTGCTCTCTTGATTTTTTCATTGTGAAAATACAGCTGCTGAGCCAAAAAATCCTACAAAACCCCAAACAAATTTAGCCAGCAGGATTCTGGTCCAGCCCCTATCACATTGAACAGTGACAAACTGGGGGGAAGGAGAGGGAATAATCAAACCAACCGTGATCTGAAAAATGGTTTTACTGTTGAATCTTGTGGTTGTCCCAGCACTGTCAAGCCCACTGACCTGAAGGGAATGGGAAATCATTGTGATCAGCCCTAATTGCAGAAGAGCCATAATTTGGCACATCGGTTGCTATGGAAGCGATTGACTTTTCTCGCACTGTTCCTGAGAGGATGCTGCTGGTTCCTTCTGCCATTACCAAGAGATGGAAGCAGTTTCAGAATAAACTCCTGTATTATCAAACCAAGCCCCAGTCTGGTCTGAAATTCTGGATCAGAGGGAGGAATATTGAAGGCATTGCTAGAATTCCAGGTGTGAATCCATTTGGGGTTGGCCACAGATCTGTTGTCGTCGAGTTTGCTTGAACTGAAAGTTGCAACTTGGAGAATAGTGACTTGGGTGCAGAGTTTAGGGTTTATTGAATCTTCTTACCAAAGTGGGGTTGTTCAAGATAAGTGAAAATAATATGAATCCCATAGATTATTCTCATATGTTTTAACTGTTAAATAATTGGAGACAACAGGCTTTTCTTGAAGCTTCCTGGTGCAATGTTAATAACCAACCCTTACAACCCAGGGTTTGGGTTCATCTACCCAGAAGAGAAAAAAAAAAAAGGGAAAAAAGAGGGGAAAAAGCTGTAAATTATCCAAATTCTGTTTTTGTGATGAGCTGCCCGGCTTTAAAGTGTTGTGACTGCTTTCAAAGATGTAACCTAGATGGCTCCTGAGCTGTGTTTTGCTTCAGATACTTCAGCAGCAGCAGCCTAGCACCTCTGGCTGCTCCATCCAGATGGATCCGAGGGAATCTAAGGAGTCATTTTTCCTCAGGAAGCAGCAGTGCTTGCTTTCAGCTGGCCTGTTGGGAAACAGTAACATTTTTGTGCTAATACTTTGGCTTTTTGAATATTTATAGCTTTCTGCCAGCGAATAAATATGTACATAAGCCAGCCAACCCTGATGGTTTTGAAACTGTCAGTGATGGGCCTGCGAGGATCAGTGCAAAACCTTTTCTTCCACATCTGAGCAGGTGGGGCAGACTTCTCCTTGATTGAGTGACTCTGGCAGAGGAGTTTCCTCTTCCAGTGTTTTATTTTTTGACAAGAGCAACCCACACTGATGTTCTCGAATCCCAGCAGGGTTTGGATTGGAAGGCACCTTAAAGATCGTTCAGTCTCACCCCCTTAAATGAGCAGGGACACCTTCTTCTAGTTCAGTCTCCTCCAAGCTCCATTCTGCCTGACCTTGAACACTTGCAGGGATGGAGGCAGCCACAGCTTCTCTGGGTGACCTGTTAGGAAGTGCGTGTGCTATCAGGTGCAGTCCCAGCAAGTGTCCATCCTCTGCTCTAAAGGAACAGAAGTTTTTGTTATAAAAATGTAGCTGGAGGAGACGGGAAAGAAAGAAAGACAGACAGAAAGAAAGAAAGAAATTTTTCAAAATGCTGAGGTATTTTAACAGTGCAGTTGATGGGTGATGCTTCCCTGGATCCATGTTGCAGCTCCTTTAGTAAACCAAATAAATATTGGTTTATTGGCATAATTGTTTNCCTGGATCCATGTTGCAGCTCCTTCAGTAAACCAAATAAATGCATAATTGTTCACCTTGTGATAGTTCTGTTCCTTCTCAGCATCTGTCAGGCTGAATTAGCTGTGTCTTGGCACTTGGTGGGTCCCAGCATAACGACAGCCTGACCTGTTGGTGGTAGCACCATCCCAGTTGTGTTTGGGCTCCTGCCTGTAATGCACTTGATGTTCTTTATTAGTTCCCTGTTGAGTTCTTTAGGTGGGGTTTAGTTTGCAGTTAGCCTTTGCCTTGTGTTTATGCCTGCCCTAAATGGAAATAGAGGGATGCTAAACAAGGCAGAAAGGAAGGAGATGATGGTTGCTGGAGGTCTTGCTCATGGTTATGCTGATTAGTGACTAGAGTAATTAATTAGTCCTCCCTTTTCCCCTCTGGCTCAGATATTTATTCCCAAATATTTTAGAGTCTAGAGGAAGTGATCAATAATTCTACTTCTTTTTTTTCCTACAGTGTTTTGGGATGCTGTTATTTTGTTTCACCTCTTTGTGAACAGAACCCCCTCAGTATTCATTTTACCATTATTGTTAGTTGTAACAATAGAAGAAGGGGTGGTTGCATTTGTAGGAAACTGCTCCTTTCTTTTATAAGCCTGGTTCCCATGTCCCAGTGCCTACGAGTGAAAAGTCCTTGAATTTTAGTGATGCTATGGAGAGCTGCCCATAAGTGAAAATATGCAGTGCTCTGAAAGCCACACCATGACTTGTGCTCTCTTGACAGTTGCTGTGACTTCCTCACCCTCCCCAGGACTGCAGAACAAGAACTTTTTTATTCTTATCCAGCGTGACTGTTGTTCCCCTGGTGAAATTGGCTTCAGTAGTCAGCATTCCCTCTGTCCCATCTGCTCTGCTCTCCAGGGCAGCACAGCTGCCCTTGGACCCTGAAGAAAGGAGATCAATTTGTGCATAACCTCCTGTACCACAGTAGGTTATCCGCTTCATTAAGCAGAATTTTTGACGCTTTATGTCACAAATTATTTGACTCCAAATCACTTGAAAATAATTACCTTGAGTCCAAACCACGACCATTTTGGTCAGCTGCCAGTTTGAAAGTGCAGCCTTGCTTGGAAGCACTGGTTGTACCAGCCTGGCTTCAAGTTCCTCCAGTGCCCTGAAACTTATTGCAGGCTCCAAAATCCTTGTGTTTGGACTGAGACTGCAGCAGCCTTCCTGCCCAAGTCCTGTGCTTGCTGTTTTTGTTTTCTTGGAGTCAGGTCCCCACTGGCTCTTCCATGTGTTTCCATGAGGAGCTCCATCCCTGTGGGGAAGCCACCATCTGCTCTGCTCTCCCAGCAGTTAGAGCAGGTCCCTGCTGCTGCTCTCTGCTCCTGGCTGCTGGCAGAGTCTGCCTAGGGTAGCATTCCTGGGCTCCCTGCTCTACTCCCATGTATTCTTGGCATCAGTCTTGCCTGTAATTTCATCCCTAGAATGCAGGTGGAGAAACACCACTGAAGTTACTGAGGGGGGCAGATACAGGTGACAGATAGGCAGGTAGCTGCACACATCAGCACAGCTCCTTCTGCCTGCTTATGCCATCTGAGCACTGCTCTCCTCCTGTCCCTGTTCCCAGGGAGAGGAGCCTGACCCCCTGGTTGTCCCCTCCTGGCAGGGAGTTGTGCACAAGGTCCCCTTGAGCCTCCTTTCTCCAGGCAGAGCCCCTCTCCCAGCTCCCTCAGCCTCTCCTGGGGCTTCAGCCCCTTCCCCAGCTCTGTTCCCTAACCTGGACACGCTCCGGCCCTGCAATGTCTTTCCCAAAACTGACCCAAGACTGGAGGAGCAGCAATACAAAAATTGACATTTATAGAGATGTGTATAGGGCAGCCTTCATCCCTTAGTGGTTAATTTTTTTTTAAATCTCTTCTTGATGTAAACAAGACTAATGAAAAAAATCTTCCATTAATTCTGAGATTAGGGGGATATGCAGAAATGGTCAAGGACATTTTCCAAATACAGCTCAAGTGTATCCAGAATAATTTAAAGCAGATGTACATAATAATGGGACAGATTCAGGTCACATGGAGGGAGGGAAGTTGTTAGATAAAATTCTGCAGTTATGTAATTGAAGATCAGGGTCCTAAATGGTATCATTTATTTCTGGCCTTCCATAGATGCTCGCTCTTTGCACATAACCGTTCTCTTTTTTTCATTGCTAATTCAAGAATTTTTGATTTCCTAAAGGTAAATCAGTCTCATACTCAGGCACATTCAGGGACAGGTGCCACTAAGGGAACTGTTAGCCACTTCTGGTTAGACACTTACTGAAATAGATTTCAGATGCTTTGAAAGTAAAAGTACAGCCATTAAACCAAAAATATTCTGTAGACTACAGATGCATTGTTAATGTCTCCCAGGGGCACTACCCTCCATCATTTATCTAAAATTAGATGATGGTGGCTATCAAACCAGTCACAGAATTACCAAATAAATCATAAAGAAATTTCATTTGCTTGTAAACATTTGCAGCTGAAGTATGTGGCAGCTTTCATAAAGGAATTGAAAAGAGGTAACAGAAACACTATTTGAAAATGACAATGTACGAAAACATTGTACGTCTTGAATGGTTTCTTGAAAAGAGCAAACCTAATAACTCTGCTGTAAAATGATATATTTGGTTTCCAAGGAATACTCTGAACATTTATGAGCACTTATGAGCTCCATCCTGTTGCGTGTGATGCCTGGAGAGGTGTTAAGAATTGACCCCTTCAGAAATCCAGAGGGTATTTGTAGATAAGACGTCTGAGAGAGCTGCCAGGCTCTGTAAAATTGCTCCTAAATGGCCTAAATCAGCTAAATTCCAGGGTGAATTGCAGAGATCTGCTGACGTATTTAAAGTGGGTTGAATTTTTTGAAGGGAGGATCAGAGGTACCCACATTGCTTGACGAGCTCAGGTTGTATTCTCTTAAATTTGCATTTTTGCAGTTAAGTCAAAGAAAAAGTCATTAACTTAAAAAGAGGCAGAAGTAGATGGAAAGTATGGGGGTGTTCACTGCTGGGATCTGTTCAAATTGTTTAAAATAAAGAGAAAAAGGTATCTGTGTGAGCCTTAGGTATCTTCGCTCTTTCCGAAATGTCTAAATAATCGAACGTTGGATTTAATTTTTGTTACCAGTGACTTAAGTGTAATGTTTGAAGTTTGCTCTTGCTGTATCAAACAGGTGAGGGGCTCTTGGGGAGGCTCGTGGTGGAGCTGCTCCACTTAAAAACACATCCTGGGGGCCCCACTGGCCTCAGTGCTCCCACCCCTCATCCCAGCTGATCGATCCATCGATCTCTCCACACTCTGCAATGTCTGCCTCACCAGGCTTTCCACAGCCTGCCCTGCCTTAGGCTGCACGTGCTCTCCTTCCAGCACTGACCTCCTAACGTGCCAGGCCCCTGATCTAATTAACCTTCTGCTGGTCTCCCTGCCCACCCAGTGTCCTCTCGTGGCTTCTATTCCGGTGTAATTCAATCCAGGAGCAAAATAAACACTCAGGAAAGAACCATGGTGCGTTCCTCAAGGGCTAGAGGTGGAGAAATGACATTTCCTCTCCCCTCTGACCCCCTTTTGGGTTGCTAGCTCAGTCTTGGGGGACCTTGGGGAGAGGAAGACATCAAGATAGGGAGAAGAGATCCAAAAGAGGCTCCTTACCTACAGGATTATTCCAAGGCTTTATTCTTGAAGGGGTCCCAGGGCAAAGAGAACGAACACAGAAGAGGATGGGTTCATATAGGTTCTCTGTCCAGGGCTGATAAGCTGGCCCTCAGGGGAGAATAGGGTCAGGCATTAGGGGGCCTTTCTTGGGGTATCCTATTTGAGAGGGTTACAACAGAGAAACCACATATTCTAGTTTCTTTTGCTTTCACAGGTCGTGGGGTATCTTATGTTGGAATGGACCTTAAAGTCCATCCAGTCCCACTCCCTGCCATGGGCAGGGACACCTTCCACTACACCAGGTTGCTCCAAGCCCTGTCCAGCCTGGCATTGGGCACTTCCAGGGATGGGGCAGCCCCAACAGAGCCCAGACTCACCTTGTGTATAATCACCTTTAGCCAGAGATGAAACCACTTCCAGTGACATCACCTTTGCACACGCTGTTGCATTTACTGGTCCCACATGGAAAAGGCCTTTTCTAAGCCTTACTGAAAATCATTTCCTAGTAATTTATATATAAAAACTTCTCCCCGCTTGGAATTTTTTGTGGTTAATTGGAAGGCAAGTGCTCCAAACCTGAAGTCAGCAATTCAGGTACTGAAGTCAAAGATTTATGAGCTCTTTGCAAGCGGTCCAAGGATTTCCATCACAGATACAGCCTGCAGAGCACAAACACATTGCAGTGAATTGCTTATTTCTAATAACATAAATAAAAATCCATGAACAGCTCCAAGACAGATTAGTCTCCAAAGCTGCAGCCTGGTTGGAAGCAGAGGTAATTTGTCCAAGGAGAACAGGGAATTTTTTTTTGTAAGAAAAATGTAACCTATCAGCCTTACTTTGCGTTGCAAAAACAAAAGAAATCAAAAATAAGACATTCAGATTCTTTTGTAGTGAGCTGTACAGAAATTAAATGTATCTTCTAAAAAGTGAAAGATAATAGTCAAAAGATTACATGAAATTCGCAAATTTTAGGAAGTCAGTAATAGCTGTGCTTCTTTCTTTTAATCCTTAATCTTCAGAAAAGCCAGGTAACTGCAGGATTGCGTGTCAGAAGGAACTAAAAGCTCTCAGAGAAATGTGAAACAGGCTGTCCTTTTAGAATAAAATACTCCCTGTGTTCAGGTTATCTGGCATTTTTGTTAACCAGGGCATTAAAATGCTGGGAACAATAGCTCAGAGCCTGTGGAGGTAATGCTGCCGCATGCACAGGGCAGTTGGGAGTGGGACAAACGGCAGGAGAACCAGGAGGGTGAGAGCTTCCTGTTCCCAGCACAGAGCCAGGGAGGGAAGGGAATCACAATCCAGCCCCAGCCAGTGGACTCCTGTACCTGTGCCCAGCACTCTCTCAGGAAAAGTCCCATCTTCATGGTAATGGAATAGTTGAAAAGCCAACATAAATGTGACTTAATTGCTCCGATGGCCTTGAAGGTCCCTTCCAACCCAAACCATTCTGGGTTTCCCCTTGGGGCCAGGCCAGTTACCATTGGGTGCCAGGCTGGATCACACTGTGGTGGTTCTGGTGTCCTTTCCAGTGCCATTTCACTGCAGAGGGGTTTGACATGAAACTCTCTTGCTCACAGCCATCCAAGGCTTGTTGGGGTTCACCAGCAAAGGGAAAGGATGGGCTCTGTTTTACTGGCAACAAACCAGAGCACTTCAGTATCCCAAGTTCTGTCATGCCAGCAGAAGAATTGCCTTTTTTTTTTTCATTTTCCCTGTAGAAGAATAGTTTTTCCTGTTTTCATTAGGAGCTGAATTCAGCCTTCCCTGGCATGGTTAAGCTGGTACGTAGTGGCTTTAACAGGAACTTAGAGGTGTATTCAAGATGTGTCTCCTCTAAAGCACTCGGAAGACCTGGACAGGCTGATTTGTAGGAGATGTGACAATGTGCTGGGATACAGCATTTACGTGGCCGTGAAATGTTGGGAGATTGTTACTGAGTGATTCCATGAGACATAAATGACAGGAACAGCCAAGTAAAGCTGTCAGCTGGCGTGAGAACCCAAGTTGCATGGTTTGGTGGCCGGTAGGAAGCTGACAGAGACCTGCCTTGGTGCGTGGCTGCAGTCGCCTTCCAGCACGGCAGCACACTAGCTCCCAAGAACCCTTTTCCTCCTGTTGCTTTGTGTGTTTTTATATAAAAAATACAAGCTTTCTCCTGAACGTAAAGGGACATCAAGTTACCCAGCCCATAGAACTCTTTAAAACACTAGTGCATGTGCAGTGTGTCGTGGTTTCATTCTTAAAATTCCCAGCACTAGGCATTTGGTTGTTTTTAGTATTATTGAGTGTTGATGCAGTGGCACACGAGCTCATGGAGTAAGTGCAGCAGCTTCTTCAGACCATCAGCATGTTGGGATCTCTTTAATCCACTGTTTGGCTTTGGGTTTGCATGTACACAGCTGAGCAGTGTGTTACTGGTTATTGATATTCCTCTATTATTGGAGTTGACTGAGGGGCGTGTTAGAGCTGTCGTAGCTGCTTATAGCAGTGGTGTCAAAACAGTTAAAAATATCTCAGGCAGGTTCTGATATCAATTCTGTACTCAAATTTCCTGGTGAGAAGGAAGTGTGCTGAAGTGAGTGTAAAATGTGGTTGCAGCACCAACTGGATAACACACATGGGAAGGGAGAAAAAACCCAGTTATGCCCTTTCACTGAACTTAGGAAGAGGGTATTAGGTCTTACTGTCAGCTCTGAGAGGCAACTTACAGCTTTTTTCTATAATACCCATTCACAGGCACCTCAGAGCTGCTACGTTTGTTCTCTGACATTCAGTTATGTGATTCCACTTATTTTTTAAGACTTAAGGAGGGGATAATCCAGTATAATGGAGCTTTGCTTAAGTTCAAAGTTATCGGTACTTTGAAAGCCAGGTTATAAAAAAAATAATTGATAGTTCTGTATGAAATATGGAGGTCTGACAGCTCCACTGCTGTGGTTCAGCTGGTGATACCTTGTACCATGGCCAGCATCTTGCAGGGAATGAGCATGGGATGACAAGACAAGGCAGAAGAAGAGCCTTAAGCTGAAGAAGGTCAATTAGATCAGATATGAGGAAGAAATTATTCCCTGTGAGGGTGGTGAGGCCCTGGCACAGGGTGCCCAGAGAAGCTGTTGCTGCCCCATCCCTGGGGGTGTCCAAGGACAGGTTGGGTGGGGCTTGGAGCAACCTGGGGTAGTGGAAGGTGTCCCTGCCCGTGGCAGGAGGTGGGACTGGGTTGGCTTGAAGGTCTCTCCCATGCCAAACCTTTCCATGATTCTGTGAATTACAGTCACAGACTGGTTTGGGTTGAAGGGACCTTGAAGATGTTGTGGTTTCAACACTCTGCCATTAGGACTCGTAACATTAGGATAAATTATGTTATCAAAGCACATAATTATTAGGGTATATTAGGTATTAGTATATAACTCTAAACTTCATGTAGAGTGTTAGCCAGTTCTCCTCACAGTGTAGTTAGACAAAACAATCCTTTTCCAGCCTGAGAATCAAGGACACCGTTGCAGCTTCAGGCTCCAGAAGTGTAAACAACAGCAAATTGAGGAGAGCAGTCTGGGAGGATGGGACTTCATAACCTGAAGCTATAACTGGACAATTAACCCCAACATGCAAATGGACCAAAACTTATAAAAGTGTAAAAATATATGACTCATTGTCCATCTTGGGTGCAGCCTTGGCCAGGCTCTTGTATTGCCCAAGGTGTAGGCCTTTTTAATAAATACCTACTTTGTTCCTTTAACACTGTCTAGCCTCTGCTCTAGGTAATCTCTCAAGGCATCAGTGCCATATCCAGGGAATGGCTTTTAGAAAAAAAAAAAAATCTACCTTTCAAAAGAGGTAGTCTCTCTTTTTAAGGAAAGAAATAACCTTGGAAATAAAAGCCTCTCTAGTTTCCATTTTACATAAACGTCTCTTGTTTTGGCTTGGGCTCCTAGAGCCAGTAAATGCCCACAGATTGACTGTGGGTGGTCAGCAGTTCCGCAAATCGGGCCATCCGTCTAAATTTGTCTCTCTTAAATCCATCAAATCCACGTCAGCGTTGGTTCAAGCAGTACAATGGGGATTCAATAATTTAGCCAGCTTATGTGGACCTACTGTAGCATCCATTTTCATAACAGTGAAGCTGCTGTGGAAGGACAGCTCCAGATGCTCAACTCCCAGAGCTGGTGGTGCTTAGGAATGCAGTCGTGGTTGCATGGGAGATGCCCCTGGGTTTTTAATTTGCAGCAGCGTAGATGAGACATCCAGAAATTGTTGTAAGCTTCTGTGAGCTGCAAGCTCTGTGAGGTTTAATGGGAATTTCTGGAAGCAACTGGCTTAAATTTCTGGAGGTTTCCTACATATCCCAGATTCCCTTGATTTGTGGGTTTCAGTTACAGTTATCAAAAAGCAATATTTTATTTAAAGTAGCATCCTTTTACTGGTGCTGCAGGCTGAGTGCTGGAGGAGCCCAAACCAGGACAGAGCTGGGAAATGGAGATGGGCTCGTTTCCAGATTGTACATTATCAGATGAATAATTAACTGTGGACTAATCGCAAATCCTAATTAGTCTCCTATAACTGCACTAAGCACAGTATTACTTCAGTGTAATGTGGTAAGAACTTGACCTTCAGGCTTTAACCCTGCTGCTGGTGTGAGCAGGAAGGAACTTGGCTTTCAGAACCCAAATTACATGTGTGGTACTGTAAGTCAAAAACCTCCACAGACTTTTGTTATAAAATCAAACAGATACAGAAATGCTGGTGTACCTGCCTTGCCTTTTCCTGGTGTGCATTGCTAGCTGAAAGCTTGACTGTGCTGCTTTCCCTACAGGTGGTGGAAAAAGAAATAGGAAAAAATCCTTACTAATGTTGCTTTTGGCCTGTTTTGTAGACTTGGTGGGGAATTGGCAGGCAGGCAGGCTGCTTTGTGGCATGGCCCATGGGTGAGTTGTGCCTGGAGAGATTTGATTTCCATATGACCACAAGGGTGTTGGGGACAGCAGGTGACAGTGGAAGTTGCACACGTATTTTTTGTCCTGGTCTTTCCTACAGATTGGTTGCTCTGCAGCTTATGGAGCACCTTCCAAATGGCTCTCTTAGCCTTATCTTCTCTGTCAGTAACTTGGAGGCAGTTTCTGTGCCTCCAAGAAAGTGAGGGAAGAGAGCAGACATACTCTCTTCTCCAGCGCTTGTCCAGAAAATCTTGTTCCCTGGTAGCTCTGGTGCTTCTGCTACAGGGACAAGATGCCTAGGTGTGCTTCCATGGAAGGTGCTGAGAAAATAAGCAGTGAAAGGAGAAGCAACAGTTAACGTGGATATATTAACGTGTATCTATGATACATAACCTAAAATTAACAACCAGCACGGGATGGTAAAACAGACTTGAATAATGTGAATAACCTGAAAACCCAGATACTTGAGGGTACAGAACAGGTAGCGGCGTGGTGTTGGGCCAAGCCACTGAGCAGCAGCCAAAGTAAACAATTCCTGTCTGAATCTGCTTTTTCTTCTGTTTAGGTGATACTGAGCAGGAGCTGGGACCCCCTCCATCTGTAGATGAGGCAGCGAACACACTCATGACTCGCCTGGGCTTCCTCCTCGGAGAGAAAGTCACGGAGGTTCAGCCAGGGCCCCAGTACAGCATGGAGGTGCAGGATGAGAACCAGGTATGACCACCCCTCCCCTTGATCCCAAATGGCATGGGTTGGGAGCCACTGTGGTGTTTGGGAGAGGCTGGTTATTGTCTAATTCTGTGGCAACTAGGTGGCTCCTAAGGATGAAATAATGGTGCTGAGGTAAAGGTTGTATCTCCTCATCACGCGGTGACTCATCCTTACAGAACAGCAGGCCGTGGTTCAGGGATCAGCCATGTGAGGCAGCTTCTGTTGTTTTTCTGTTTCTGCAAATGTAGGAGTGGGCAGTGTTTCTAATCAGATTATAGTGACCAAAATAATCTGTACTTGCCTGGCATCTTCTCTGTGATTTTTCAGAAGTACTTCGGTGGTGTTACATAAAGACTCACAGTCTCTGCAGAAGGGAGAGGGCAGTAGTAATACCATGATTTTACAGATAGTCACAGTTCTTGTTCATATTTGTCCAACAAGGTGATTTCGTGCTTGAAAACAGATAAAGAAGGCAAATCATAAAATCTTTATTGTGATGGAGCTTGTTACACCTCTGGCTGGCTGGCAAGCTTTGGGCTATGATATAGATTTTGTAGAAACTGTCTGAGCCTTAGTTTCTTCCTCCTTTGCCTCAGGTATGGACAATTTGCAATTTTGCTGAGAGTGAAAATAGGAGGCCTTTCCTCCCCCCCACCCCTTTTTGTATTTAAATTGACAGATGGATAGTCCAGTATGTAGCAGAAGAGCAAAAAAACTCAGCAGCCAATTCCAGTTCTCTGTTCTTTTAATTGCCATTGGGTGACTCTGCATGAGTCACTCAGATATTTAACATAAATGTCATTGAGAGAGCTTGAATTCCTAAAAAAGAGAGCCAGTGAAAAGAGGCCTGTCCTCAGTGCAGAACAGATGTGGACCTGTTGGAGCAAGTCCAGAGGAGGCCACAGAGTTGGTCCAGGTGCTGGAGCTGCTCTGCTCTGGAGCCAGGCTGGGAGAGCTGGGAATGTTCACACTGGAGAAGAGAAGCTCCAGTGAGACCTTAGAGCCCCTTCCAGTGCCTAAAGAGGCTCCAGGAGAGCTGAAGAGGGATGTTGGACAAGGGCCTGGAGTGACACGAATGGCTTCCCACTGCCAGAGAGCAGGGTTAGATGGGATTTTGGGAAGCAATTCCTCCTCGTGGGGGTGATGAGGCCCTGGCACAGGGTGCTCAGAGAAGCTGTGGCTGTCTCTGGATCCCTGGAAGTGTCCAAGGCCAGATTGGGTTGACTGACTGACTGACACAAGATGTTTTTTGTGTCATCTCCTGCATGAGCTAGCTTGATTGAGAGCCAAGAAATGTGATTTTGTAAAGTTTTTGCCTTTAACACATATGTTACACTTTTAACACTTTCCATTCAATTTTCTAAAGCAAGTTGTGGATTTAAAATGGACTATACTATACATTGGGCTAGAAAATGTCCTTTTAACAGGCGCCTATTTCAACTGAATACTTCAAAGCCAAGCAGAGCTTTCCACTATAAATGGTTCCTTTTGTTGTTACCTTTTGACAAAAATTAAAATCTCATCTTTTCTCCAAAGCCAAAGCTGTCTTTGGTGAATAAATAGAAACAAAAGTCTAAAGAGAAATAGGAGAGACTTGTCCTCTAAACTAGATGGGTATCTTGGGTTTTTGCATGAAAACGTTTTTTCCAGGGCCTTTGAATGCCATTCATGTTTGGGAGAAGATAAAGAGAGGCTGGTTCCTCAATTACCAAGTTAATTTTTTCCTTCCTTTGTAAGCAGCTCCAGATGCCAGCAGACTTGCCTTGAGTCCTGGAGTAGTCAAGGTTGGAAATGACCTCGTGAGGTCAACCCATCCACACACCCCCCAGAGACAGGACTGGCTTCAGGGAGGGACCGTGGTTCTCAGGGCTCACCCAGGCAGGGTTTGAAGATCTCCACTGATGGAGATCAGTGGGCTCTCCTACAGCCTCGGGGCTCACCAACTTTAACCACAAAAACCATTCTTCTTCTGCCTAGTAGAAAATTTCCTTGATGGAACCTGTGACTGTAGCTCCTTGTCCTTTCCCTTTCCACTTCTGAGAGGAGCATGGCTGTGTCTTCTCTCCAGGCCCTGCAGATAGTGGAAAGGTGCAGCTGTCCTTGGATCCAGTGTAGCTGGACTTTCCTGTAGGCTGAATGAACCTTCTCCATCAGCCTCTCCACCTCAGCCCGAGCCATCTCACATTTCTGGGGCTCTCCTCTGGCTGCCATCTCCCACTGGTTCTCTCAGCAAACAAATCCTGTCCAAGGTCAAGCTGCTTCTGAATTGCAGCAAAATTTGGGAAAACCTCTCCCAGTCTCCACCCCAAACTGAGTTTCTTCCAGTACCCTACTTCCAGGCATGTTGAAAATCACACAGTGAGATGTTTATGGGATTTGCAAAGATTAATTCTTCTATTAATCATTGATGAATTAAAATCTGATTGAGACTGTGACCAGTAGTTAGCACTTGAATCTAAAATTAAAACAATCTTCCGGGTTTTAATGTGTTAATTTACATGAGCTGAGCAAAGAAAACATTCTTTGTATCAAAAGCTGCTGCTTGTTATTCCAGCCATGCTTTGCCTTCTCAGGCGAGACAATAATTATTTGCCATCTCACCAGTGCTTAAGCTGAAAGAAAGATAAGGAATGGGAGTATTTGCACTGAAACTGTCCAGTCTCTATGTCTCTACATTGCCTTTTCCCCCTTTGCCTTATTTTGAATATATCCAAGGACATAATTCTCTAATCCAGATTGTAATAAAATAGTATGTTTTCTGTGCTTTTAATTGTGATTTCCTTAATGGGAGATCCCAAATGGTGAGGATTAAATCCTTTTTCTCCTACTTCTTGGGAAATTCTTTCTAACTGTATTGTCTGCCAGAGCAGCACAAAGGACATGAAGGCTCTGGCAGAACAGAGTAATTTTTCAAAGTTCAGTGAAAATGTGACAGATGAAACAGCAGCAATAATAATACAGAATGTTCTGTCAATGGAAATTTATATTTAAAGCTTGCACAGAGGAACATTTTTCTATATCAATACAAAAATAAAACATGTCAATCAATGCCAAGTGATATACTGTGTTATTTCATAATTCCAGTTGCAAGGAGCTTGTTCTTCAGGAGCTGCATTGATAGATAACACAACAAATAAAGCAGCTTCTATCACTTCTGGCATTTCATGAAACAATAGTTTTATCAGCTGGATGGAAGATGAGTGTACCATCCTTGCATTGAATTTTACTTCGCTTTAAAGTGCAATGATTTCTGTGTTTTAAAGTTAGTGGATGTTACTTTTTACTGAGATAAGTTTCAGTAGGGATTTGTCTTAAACAACAATTAAAACAAAGACATGGAACAACTCCACCATAAAGATTTCATAATAGTAATAAAGCTTTACATTCTGGAAGATCCCACATGTAAGCTGATCAGATTTTTAGATGCTGTAGTTTGAGATTGGCAGGCACGTCTGGAGATCATCTAAACCAACCTTCTGCTTCAAGCAGGGCCAGCTGAGATTGGGTTGGGTTATTCCCCACCTGGAATTCTCTGTACAGTTCTGGTGGCCCCAACATAAAAAGGACATGGCACTGAGCAGAGCTGGACAGAGGAGAAGCATCACCCCCTTCCCCTGCCAGCATGACTCTTCCACATGCAGCCCAGGGTACCCTTGGCCTTCCTTGTCCAAAGCTCCCCAGTTGTATTACCTTAAACTTGATGCAGTTCATTGAACTGTCAGTGAGTTAAAAGGAAATATTGGGAAAAGCTGATTAAATGGCTCAGGTGTGCTGATGTAGCCCCATCAGCTGTGATAAATCAGTAGGTAGTCCCACTGTGATGGGTAGCTCAGTAAAAACATCTGTGTGGCACAAGCCAAAAAGGGCCCTGTATTAGGTTATATTAAGAATAATAATAAACCCCATCAATTTTAAAGGGGAAAAAAAAAATGGAATATTTTCATTGAATATGACACACAAGTAGTTTTTACTTTGGCCGCTGCAATGAACGAGCCAGAAATAGTTTTAAAAAATGAAAAGCAGATTTAGAAAAATCAGTAGTGTATTTAGACATCTGAAAAACTTGCAGTATGAGGAGATGGAAAAGGTTTGTGGAGAGAGAAAGCGCATGACAGGTGATGTAATGAATGTGCGAAACCAGGATATTCAGAGAGCCAAAATTACCAGGGCAGTCAGCTTGCCTACAGTTCTTAGAAGGCAGTGGGGAAAAAGGAGAGGTTCTGGTAAGTGCCTAGAATGTAAAAAAATGGAAAATAACAATAACTGGGATTTGACAGTGGCTCTGTAAATTGGATGAGGAGTGGAGAGCATTGCTTTGCTTGTCCCAGGTACTTCAAGAGAGGTGAGCGTGTGTCAGCAGCAGGTATTGTAGAATCACTGGATCATCAAAGTTGGAAAAAGACCTCCAAGATCATCAAGTCCAACCTGTGACTGAATCCAGCCGTGTCACTAAACCACATCTGCTTGTTTGAATGCTTCCAGGGGTGGTGGCTCCACCACTGCCTTGGGCAGCCCATTCCAATGCCTGACCACTCTGTCAGCAAAGAAATTTTCAAGGTTGGAAAAAGACCTCCAAGATCATCAAGTCCAACCTGTGACTGAATCCAGCCGTGTCACTAAACCACATCTGCTTGTTTGAACGCTTCCAGGGGTATCTGATGGCTCCACCACTGCCTTGGGCAGCCCATTCCAATGCCTGACCACTCTGTCAGCAAAGAAATTTTCCCTGTTAGCCAACCTGAACCTCCCCAGGCCCAGCTTCAGGCAATTTCCCCTTGGAAGAAGAGACCAACCCTGATGGACACCGCAGGGGGATTATAAATTAACATGGAAATGCTCACAGTTCATTTTCTGCTGCGTTGGGATGTCTGTTAATACACAAACCTGCCAGCAGAGCTGTGACATTGGCACTGTGTCCCTGCTTTGCTGATGCACTGATCCATGTTGGGGATACTCTGTAATTAGGCTGAGGTCGATTCAGCTCCCTCTGGCATGAGAGCAGAGCTGTGGGGTGGCCAAAGGGCTGCCCTGTCCCCTCCCTGCCAGGGATGCTCCGTGCTGCCTCCAGCACCAGGGCAGTTGTGCTCTGAGTAAGGATTTTTACAAAACCCATGGGGATGCTTGGACAAAGTAGGTTTTTTTTCCTGGTAGCTTCACGTGGTAGCTGCCTCCTAATATAAACCACCGTGTTCAGCTTTAAAAATCTCCTTCCCAGACATTTTTTAAGTTTCAAATATGGAATGGGGAGGAGGAGAAAAATTACATGTCAAGCCTGTTACGCAGTTTGTGGGTATGATGCTTTCTGCTTTCAAATGCCACAGAGAAGGGGATACATAAGAAAGCTACACAATTACATGAGGATGCTCACACAGAATCAAAGAAATCTCATTTAACCAAATTCCAGATGGGGAATGAGCCTCTGCTGTTAGGTCCTTGTGACCAGGCTCACTGTACTGTCAGTGAAGTGCTGCCTGCTGTGCCCAGCTTCAGCCAACAGCAGCAGTGCAGGAGAACTGGGTCTGCACTGCACTGTGCCCTGAGCCAGGGAGACATGGGGTCACCTCCCTCTGCAGAGCCCTAAAGATGAACTCAAGGGAGGATCACATGCTGAAACTCCCATTTTTTAATGCTTACTTTTTGCCCATCCTCAAAGGGTGATGGGCTGACCTCCCTGAGGTTTTGGCTCCTCCAGTGCCCACCCTGCGAGTGGGTGCCTGTTCTGTTGGTCAGTCCTGTGCAAGGAAAGTGTTGAAATTGCCTGTTTATTAAAAAAAAAAAAAAATTGCTCTGAAGTCCAGTTGTAAGAGTGATGAAATGGGTGTGTTGGGTACACAAGAAGCCACCTGTGCCTGCCAACCCCCTTGACCTTGCATAGTAATTTTGTCCCCTGCAGATGCTCCAGGATGTCTCTTCAGCAGGGAGGGCCTTTTTCCAGGGGAGCTTCTGTATCCAGTAGCCTGTGGTTAAAACAAGGGCTCTGTCATATATCAAATTGTATTTAAGAATGACTTTGGATTTTTATAAATCCATCTCCCTGCACAGGATCAGAGGATAAACTCTTCCAGGTTCCTTGCACACAATATCCTATTGGGTCTTACCAAAAATCACTTTTAAAACAGCATCTCTCTTGTGCTGCTTCATTTTCCATATTATTGAGGGTTTGTTTAAGCTTTATCTGGTGGTGAAATCATGCTTGGGCAGAGAAGGGCCATCTGGTATCTAGATAAGGGATCTCTGCTGTTTTCCTGGAATGGAGGAAACATTTATAGAGCAAAATAAAAATGGCAGCCCCACAAGGATTCTGAGCAGATGGAAGTGGCCCAGAGGTCTTTGTAGGGTTTCCGGGATATGATGATTGTAGCTGTAAGAAAAGGTGAGATCACACTGTTTGTTTCCCTCCTCAGAGCTCTCCACTTCAACAGAGGCACGGAGTTCAACTCTCTGTCACGGTTTTTCCTCATTTGTGCTTTTTTCTTTTAAGTGTAAAACCCTTGATCAAGTATGGAGTCAGGCTTTTGATAAATACCACTATTTATGTTTCCTGTGGCTCCTCTTGAACGTGGAAGCTGGGATCTCTGAAGTGTGAAGGAGAAAACGAGCCCAGTGCCTGCCACAGGTGTGGGGAGGGCAGCCTGTCACTTTGTGTGTCTGGTTCTGGCCCAGCTTGGGCTCCCGGTAGCTTGGACGCGCCACCACGACACTTGTTGGTGGGGTCTTGGCTCACAGGCAGTTTGGCTCACACTGTCATGACTGTGGTAAAAAGAGGGGTCTCTCCCAGACTTTCAGGAGACAAAGGTTTTATTTGGGGGGGTCAGGGGATCCCCCAGCCTCAGGTAAGTGCTCTCAGAGAGACCCCGAACCTAGGGCTGCAGGGCGTTTTTGTTGAGGACAGTTCAAGGGGTGGATACAAAACATACAAACCAATAAAACAATCTAAACGATACGTGCCAACTAAGTTACTTAAGTTTCATCAAATCCAAAAGAAGTTTGGGAGTGGTCTCAGGAGATTTTGCCAACCAGTGGCCAAAGCTCTTGGGCCTTAAAGATAAAATTCTGTGATGGACAGAAAAAACAATTATACATCAAACAGAAATGAAACAAAGAAAAGAACCAATAAAGAAGAGTCTCCAGGCAGAGACTCAGGTTGTCTTAGAAACCCTTATCATACTATGATAAGAATATATTCTAGGGCAAGAGGTCCTTTCAAGGTGTTTAAGCTACACTAAACTTACTATATAAGAAAACCTATACTATATTCATAACTAACGATCATAAAACATTTCTTGCAAACCCATAGCGGCCTAGCGGATGTTTTCATTTCAAACTCTTGCAGCACTTTCTAACCTCACCAGACAAAGCAAGTTCTCAAGTGGGAGCTCTAGAAAAGACTTTTCTAAAGTCCTCTCCTCACAGTGCCTGCAGTGAGTGACGTGTTCCTGGCTCCCCCGTTTTTTTGCAGAGCTCGGCGGTGACGCAGCGCATCAGCCCCTGCTCCACGCTGACCAGCAGCACGGCCTCGCCGCCGGCCAGCAGCCCCTGCTCCACACTGCCCCCCGTCAGCACCAGCGTCACGGCCAAGGACTGCACCTACGGGGCCGTCACCAGCCCCACGTCCACGCTGGAGAGCAGAGACAGCGGCATCATCGGTGAGTGCCGGGCCGTGCTCCTCCTCTTCTTCTTCTTCCTCTTCTTCTTCTTCTTCTTC
>VWYO01022488.1:38782-58063 GCA_013400275.1 Rhadina sibilatrix | reverse complement strand
CACAGCTTTTCTGGGCAACCTGTGCCAGGGCCTCCCGACCCATGCAGGGAACAGTTCCTTCCCACTGCCCCATCTAACCTTGCCCTCTGGCAGTGGGAATCCGTTCCTCCTTTTCCTGTCATTCCAGGCATTTGTCCTAAGTCCCTCTCCAGCTCTCCTGGAGCCCCTGTGGACATTGGAAGGGGCTCTAAGGTCTCCCTGCAGCCTTCTCTTCTCCAGGCTGAACAACCCCTGCTCTCCCAGCCTCACTCCAGAGCAGGGGGATTCCAGGTGTGTCAACTTAGGGACCTCCTCTGGACTCAACCCAGCTGTTCCATGTCCCTTGGGGAGCCCAGAGCTAGATGCAGTGCTCTATTTAGATAATATTATTTATCTTTCTTTGCTTATTAGGGCAATGGTTTTGCATTATTCAGGTTAATACTTAACTGCAAGTGACCAAGGTGATCTGTACCTCTTCCTCTTCTATTCCTCATAGGTAAAACTACATAGTAGTTAGGGAAAATTGGGATGTATGAGGTTGATAGCTTTGCATCAATTAATTTACTTTTGGAACTTGCTTAAATGGTGCAAGAGAAAGCCTTGGGCAGGAACTGAACTAAATTATCACAAATTTCAGTGAGTTTCTGTAGGTGCTGTAGCAGGTTTTTCATTTGAGGGATCTGTGGGTTGCAGGTGTAAAGAATCTGGAGAAAATAACATACATTAATTCTGTTCAGTAACTGTACAGGCACAAAGGGAAAACATTAATGTTTGTATGACATCCAGCAGGATGGTCGTCACTTGGGTGTCTTTGCCACATGTTCTAGGTTGAGTATTTCCCCAGCTTAAGAAGATTTTATTTTGCCAACAGTTTATGTAGTGTTAAAAGAAAACAAAATGAAAGAAAGGCATAATTTAGGGGGGTTGGTTGCACTAGTGGTTAACATTTTGCTTGGCTGATCAGGGAATCTGGGCTTAGTTCAGCTCTTGGATGCCACAGCAACCCTTGCAGCACTTCTGCCTGCGTGATCTTAAAATGCAAATGGGTGAGCTATTCTGAGCTGTGTGCCAAAGTAGGTTAATGAATCCTGGGGAAAGTCACTGCAGGATTCCACCCCCTCGCTTCCCTGCTCACCATGTCCCACCATCAGAGCTGCACCTTCTCCCACATCCAGCACCAAAGCTGGGCTGGGCTGGAGGGGTCACAGTGAGTACAAGTGGATGTTTGATCCCAGTTGGGTCCTGCCTCTGCCTAAGCTGTCATTCAGTTCTAAGAGCTGAGCAAAATTTGAAAGGTTAAAAAAAAGTTATAAGGTGCAGATCTTCAAATTCTTTATTTGCAAAAGAAAAGCAATGAGGAGTGGGGGGAGCAAGTGAGCCAAGAGGAGAGGTAGGAGCACGTCAGCCCTTTCTCCTGGATGCCAAGGAATCCTTTCCATGTAAAATAGAATGGCTGGTGAAAATCCTGACCTGACTGTAACCTCTGAATAGCTTCCAGGATTTTTTGGCTCTCACTATGGAAAAGCAGCCAACTGTTAATGTTCAAAAATCTGCTACTGAAAAGAAAACTGGTCAAAGAATCATGTGCTGCTCTGGGGGAACTTTGCACCTCAAAGGCCCTCCAGTGTGGGCTTGAAGCTTTGCTGCTGGAATGCAGCAGGACACAGGAAAACCTCCACCAGTCTTAGCAATCCCTTGAAATAACCCTCAAACTTTTCTTGCCAGTGTACAAAGCTTATCCAAGTGATGTTCAAGCAGCACTTTCATGTCATTAGCAGCAATCTCCTAAGGAATGGCTGTTTTCCATGTGGCATCTTCCTGTAGAGGTGTGTTCATACACCCCAGGTTGAAATGGGGCCACAATTTTTCCCTGTGACCATCTGCACTCTGCTCTGAATTGTCAGGGGATTATCCTGTGCAGGGACACAGGTATGAGGGAAAAGCAGCTTAAAAGGGAAAGCAGTGAGCAGTGTAATCTTCTGGCCCTGCTGCTGCAGTGAAGTGTACAGATCTGGTACAGTATGGACCAGATGTCTTCATTTAGGTTTTTTGGATTTATTTGGTGGAAAACAACAAATAAAGGAGCCTTATCCCCTCCTAGTAGTCCCTGGCCTGTAGCTTCTTGCAATTACTCTTTTTTTGCTATTTTTTTTCCTCTTATTCCTGAGCTTTTATCAAGATGCTGCCTTCTACAGATGTATGTGTTTGTGGGTTAAAAAAAGATTTGTTAATAAATTTGTCTAAATGCCAGCTAAGCAGAATAGATGCTGCTAAGAGGAATAGATGCTGCTGACAGTGAAATAAGATGGATTTGTTTCCAACTTTATCTGCTCTGAGAAGGGAACAAAGAGCAGCTCGAAAGGCACATCAAGATAAATTTACCTCAGGTTAAATATTTTTGTGATCTTGCAGTTAAAGCATTTGAATTCTGACATTCTCATTGGTATTATGGAATGCTCTGTTAATAATGAATAACATTTGTGAGAATTACAGATCTTTTTTTTGAATCTCAACAGCTTCTAGTTGGGCTCATTCCCCAAAGAGGAGCATCCTGAAAAAGGTCTCAGTGACTAGTGAGCTTTTGTTCACTAATGCACCTTCATGTTGTAGTTGATGGGGATGATGGTTCAGGAAGTGAAAAGGGAGCTAACTTTTCAGGTTTCTCATCAGCTCTTGAACCCAAACCAGTGCAGGCACAGAATCCTAACCACACAAAGTACACCATCTTCGTGTACACACAAAAGGATCTGTGAATCCCAATTCAAGTCTTTCTCCATTTCATTAAAAGGAGAGAGAAAGCAGAGTTGTACATGTGAAGGGGTTCATGGTTGATGTTGGGGTGAGAAACCACAAAGTCATGAAACAGCACTTCTGCTGTCCACCTGAAAACCACTGAGGCATCAAGGTGTGGGTTTGACCCCAAGCTCTGGTTCATAAATACTGAGGAGCCAATAGGTTAGTTATAGGTGCTGGGAAAAAAAGGGAGTTTAAAGCTGAAGCTGAAGAAAGTGACACAGAAGAGATGGAATTCTGAGATTGACTTTGGTTTATAGTCCAGCCCAGTAGATGAAAAAAAAACAGAACAAAAAATTGAAAGAATAAAGTGAAAAGGCAGCTCCGAAGACAGCTAGAGGAGAGTTGAGCACATTTCTGACCCAGAAATGGCTTTACCTGTTTAATTTCTGTCTATTTGCAGGATTGTTTCTGTGAATTAAGCCAGTGATCTTAATTTTTCTTTTCTCCTATTTGAGACCATTATTGAAAGAGAAGTTAAATGTCCAGGAAGTGGTGTGGATTTTTGGCCTCAAGCCTTGATCAGGACAGACCTCAGGGGTCTTGGGTTTGGGTCTTTTTGTGTGGAGATGCCATAAACTCACTGCCTGGTGGTGTCCAGCAGAGAATAATGTTCTTAAGGTGCACCAAGGTTGTTGGGGCACAGCCCACACGTGACTGCCTGAGGCTGCTGCCTTCCCTTGGGAATGGTTTGGACTTACACTTTCTGCCTGCCAAATTTTTCTGTTTGGCAGCTGGAGCGGTCTGGGGTGATGTGGCTATATTTAGGTGTATCCTTCTGTGGCTGAGTTTATGGAGGCTTATGTAGATTAGGGTAAAAAATTTATTTCACTCCTTGCCAACTTGTATGTGTTAGCTGGGACATCTCTAATGGAATGAGGCAAGTGGTGCTGAAATGAAAAAATGAGGTTAATTCAGGCTGAGTTTGTGGCTCGTTGCAGTGCAGCATGTGAAAGCTCGTTGCTTTGCTGCAGCTATTTCTTTAAGTCAACAAAATCCCTGTTTTTTACTTGAGGCACTATAAATCTTTACATGTAATTAATGTTACAGCTGTTGGTCATTGTCACGTGGGACCTGGAAAAACTGCTTCTCCCACAGTTACAGCTGGAAGGTGAATGTAAAGGTTGATGTTTTCCAGGCATGGCCTTTGTCTCGGGGAGAAATGGATGGGATGGTAAAAATTCCCTTGTGTGTTTGACTACAGACACATTCAGCTGAAAACCTCCCAGGGCATAGGTCAGTGTGCAACTAAATGAGAAGTAGCATTTGTTATACAAAAATGATAAATACACAAAGCTGTCTTGAGAAGTGTCGTGCTGTTTTGGGGGTGGGGTTGCTGCTGCTTTGGGACAGCTCTGTTGTTTCCCCAAAGAAATAAAAATATTTCACCCATGTTATTTGCACAAAGTTGAAATCAGAACTTCTGTTTCCAAGGGAAACAAGCCACGTTGGAAAAGGAAAGTTTGACAGAGGAAACACAGGAGTAAATCTTGAGTACTCAGAGCAGGGTGGGATTGTAAAGTTGACTTCAGCACTTTTGGAGTGTGTTCCCTCCTAGCACCACAGTCCATGCTGGTGCTGTGGGTGTGCTGGGATCATGAGGATAGAGATTCAGCAAATCCCAGGAAAAAGCTTCAGACAGGCTTGCAGACGGGCACCGCAGTGCCTGCACACTCATCCAAGGGGCTTTCCATGGGATATCATTCATTATGTGTCTTCCAGCAGTCAGATGATCTGGATGCCTCAAATTCCGCCTGTGCTCCCATTAAATAGCGTGAGACTGCGCCAGTGGAGCCTGGAGATAGAGCTGTGTGTCTATAAATACACAGATCTATAGCACACTTGTCTGTATTTATGTCCCTGTGGTATTACTTCAGTGCTATAGAGAACCTCAGCTGTTTGTGCCTGTCAGGTTTCTATGAAACTGTCTGTGACTCACACGCCGTCCCATCCCTCTCCATCCCTGCAGTGCCTTGTTTGCTCCCATCAGCTGCCAGCACACACTCTGGTCAGTGTGATCTGATGGAGCAGGGCCCAGGCATGGCAAGATTCTTCTGATTTTTTTTCACCACGGTTGTGATTTTTTTTTTTTTTTTGTCTGGATTAAGCAGTTGGAGAGCCCCAAGGGTTCTCCCCTGGCCTGTTGCGTGCTGGTGGGTTCCTGCCCTGGCACCCCCAGCATGTCCCATCTGTGCCCTGAGGCACTGGATCCCTTGGAGACTGGGGTTGAAAGATCTGCCTCTCTGCAGATGGCTTAAGGCAAAAATTCCTGCTCTTTGATAGATTTGAGTTCATCAGTTTATCTCTTCCCAGTTTAGAGCATGCTGTCAGTTCAAAGGTTGCATTTTTTGAGCTTTTGATTGATGAGGTGTCCTTGTGTTTAAAAATTATAGCATTACAGAGTGGTTTGTGTTGGAGGGGATCTTCAAAGACCAGCTAATTCCAGTCCCCTTGCACTGTCCCCAGGTACCACATCCACATGTTTTTTGAACATTTCCAGGGATGGTGTCTCCCATCACTGGCCTGGACAGCCTGTTCCAGGACTTCACCATCCTTTCAATGAAGAAATTTTCTCTAATATCCAACCTTCACCTTTCTTGGTGGAACTTGAGGTATTTTCCTCTCATCCTGTCAGAAGGGAATGGGATAAAATTTAATGGGATGGGATGGACTAGACTAGACTATTTCAGTGTGAAGGGATTTACAATGATCACCTGATCCAACTCCCTCACCATTTCAGAGCTGCCCAAATCTTTGCACTTCCATTGTATTTATCTGCCACCTTGGCATTCACAGCTTTTCTCCCCTGAATATCACTTTGCATCTTAGTAGTTGCAGGTAATGAAAGTTTTCTGAAATGATCTCTCTGAAATGTGCTTTCTCCAGTTGTCACTGTGAAGGTGTAGTGTCTGAGCAGCTGTGGGGGTCACACTATGGGAGGTGTGCTCAGCGTGTCAGTTCATGTTGCTGACTCACAGCTAAGCTGATGCTTTTGCTTTTTAACTAAAGTTAAAAATATTTTGGTTTATAATAGCTCCTAGAAGAGATTAAATCCACAGAGCCGTCGCTTCAGCATGTGTAGCAGCATTTAGATCATCCAGGGCTGTTCAGCAGGTAAATTAATCCACAGGGAACAGTCCTAAATACCTGATTCAATGACGAGTTTGCACATAAAACAGCTTTAGTGTAAAGCAGAGAAAATTATGTTTAAAATGAACACAAATTGTTGATTAGAAAAGGGGGCAACAGGACTTAATAGCTCTTTTTTCTTTTTTGTTGTCACTTAGAGAAAACTTATTTTGACACATGGTTATTTTGGTTTTCCTTGGTTTGATGTGTTGGAAGATGACTGATGTCAGCTGCTGATTTGTTTCTACAAAGACTAATTAGACACATCCTGAGATAGGCTTTTAAAATTAATGGATTCTAGTGGATCAGTGGGATTTTTTTCTGTGAATAGAAAACATGGCATACCTTGCCCTGCAAACCCAGTCTTTGAAATTGAGTTCTTTATAGAGAATCGTTTCAAACATATTTCTTAGACAATATGAGGGAGCAAGAGAAGTGTGTGAAACTAATTTTCTTATCCTAAATCATAAATATATTTACCTGACAACAAGCCTATGTATAAATGCCAACAAATAAATACCAGTTCTTAGCAGTTGCATGTGTTGGTTTTAAATTTAAAAACACGCTGCAAGAGGCTAAATTTTGGAATGTTTGATGGGATGCAAGGATACTGAGCCCACTCCTAGAAAGAAACCCAATACTGACCAAGCCATAGAAATAGGGGTGAAGATTGAAGCTGTTGTGGAGTCTGTTAGGATGCATAAAGAACAGGGAAGCTTCTCTGGGAAGAGAAGCTGTGGCTTCCACTATCCCAGGTTGCTCCTGCCCTGTTCCTGGAAGTGTCCAAGGCCTGGTTGGGGATGGGGCTTGGAGCAACTTGGGATAGTGGGAGGTGTCCCTGTCCATGGCAGGGGGTGGGGCTGGATGGCCTGTAAGGTCCCTTCCAACCCAAACCATTCTGTGTTTCTCTAACACACTCAGATTAGCTGGTGTGAGTGTTGAGACCTTGTCTCAGTGACTGAGATTATGATCTGGAATGAATATATTGGAGACTAGAGATGACAGGAAAGTCAATAGCCCAAAGGGATTTACAGCCAGGGGCTAATACAAATGGGGAGAACATGGGGGTGTTCTGGATCAATTGAGTGTTGTCACTTCCCAGTAGGAAAGTCAATATAGCAACAGTTCTCATCTGTAGAATGAAATAACGTGGGGGAAACTGAGTGGATTACAGTTAAAGCTTCATAAAAACTGTCAGTCAAATGAGGTAAGGAGTTCAGTTTCTGAACCAAACTAATCCATGGGAGCTGGTTGTTCAGGCAGGTCAATGGAGGCTTCTCACTGTCAGACCTTGCAAACTTCTGCAAACATCTCCTGGAAATGGAAAGGTAGAAACTATGATGCCAATTGAAAGGCATGAGGAGCCATGGTAATGTTTCCTTCTGAATAATTTCTGTTCTTTCTGGAATGGTGCATTTGAATACAATGCAGCACAGAATTTTTAATACTCTCTGTAATTACAAATGGCTTTTAACAGTATGAGCCAAAACATTAGAGCTTAAATGTTCTTTTAGAAGTCGTAAGCATAAACACTACCATTAAACTAAAATCCATAATCTCTGATTTATGTGGACGTGGAAAACATGATGAAGATCATTTTTGGCTCTTGCAATGTCTCAGCTCAGCATTGAGCAGCGTGTGTTCCAGCCATTCTTGCTTTGTTACTCATTTTGTTTATAATTTCCTTCCTTCAAGCTACGTTGACAAGTTACTCTGAAAATGTGGAACGTACTAAATACGGAGGAGAAAGCAGTAAGGAACTTGGATCTGGGGGAAACCTGAAACAGTGGCAATCCCAGAAATCCAGCATGGACTCCTGCCTGTACCGTGTGGATGAGAACATGTCAGCCTCCACCTACAGCCTGAACAAAATCCCTGAGAGGAACCTGGAGACAGTCCTGTCCCAATCAGTGCAGTCCATTCCTCTGTACCTTATGCCACGGCCAAATTCAGTAGCAGGTAAGAAATTCATGTTTGTGCCTTTAGGTGAGAGCCAGACACAGCACACAGATGGCAGCAGCCCTTCTTGTGTTTCCTTATCCAAGAAGAAATCTCCTTCCTGGAGTCATCCTTAAGAATGACCAAAATAGGTTTCTTTTTGTTTGGCTTGTTGGATCTAAATGGAAAATTCCTCTGTGGAAAACTGTTTCTGATGGTGGTTAATGGTTATTTCAGCAGTTTATGGTCCCTTTTTTACGAAATTGTCCAACAAGATTACAGGAGAATATGTTTAAAAATAAAAAACCAGATTCTTTACTGTCATTACAATGCAGATGTCTTGGATTTAAGGTGCCGAGACATCATAACCATTTCTACTATTTCAAAGGATTCATTGCAAGTAAAATCAAGTTTCTGATGTTCTCTGAAGAGCTTAAGAGCTCTGGAGTTAAGGGGGTGGTGGTACTTTCTTTCTGGAGAAGATTTACTCTTGGTCCTATCTCTCCTGGTGGACTGTGCCCCAAACATCTCACACCTCACAGCACCTGGCATTTGCTAGTGACTGATATTTTTTTTGTCTTGGTGCAAAATCAACATTATTTTCATTTAAATTCGTGTCTGCTCTTTGAAACATTCCTGAGTGATGCTGTGCCATACCTTATTGATGCCTTTTACTAGCCTGCTGAGCGTTTCCCTGAAGCTGGTAACAGCAGGGCAGAAAAAAGTGATGGGATTAGAAATATTAAAGCTTTGCTGCAAATCTGCTTGCCTGGAATTACTTCCTGTTCCTTTATTGCCCCATTTTTTTTTTTTTCTTGCTGGGTAACTTCTCTGGGGTAAAATGTGTTGTCTGTGTAGATATGTGGAGAAATCCACACTTTGAATTCTGAGTCTTGGTGGATGCTGCTCCAGAAAACCCAGAGACAGTTCTGAGAGATACCCCAAAGAGCTGGGGAAATTGTCTGTTAAATCAGCATCCCTTGGTGAACCAGGCTGTATTGCATAACTGGATTAGCTTTCCTTTTTAATCCCACTTTGGCCAGTCACAGACCTAAAAGCGATGTAGAAATGAGATTTATAGATGATGAAGCCCAAGCCCAGAGCATGGAGGTGCAGTAGAAAACCTGAGATTTCAGACTGGAGAGAAGGGATAGATAGAACTCAAAAACTCTGCTTGCATAGCCTGCTTGCTTTAGATGAATTCCTTATAAATGACACTGTGCAAACACCTTCCAAAACAAACAGAGTAGGCTGGGCACCATAAATTTAAATATGTGTGTGCTGATTTAATTGTCTTTGGAAATTGTTGACTTGCTTGGTGTGCTTAGAGGCAAATACTATTTCAAGAGGAAGCTATCTATCCAGTAAAGTTCAGGAACAACTTTTCCTTCTGGATGTTTATTTTTTTGGTAGAGATTTTGCTGCTTTGAAGTACTATGTCAGCTAACACAGTTCATGTCCCTGGTTAAATCGTGGAAGTAACTGTGATGAGAATTCAAGATTTGGCTTAACATTTTATCATCAAATTATCACATATTAACTCCTATATGCTTATGGCACCAGAAAATTATGGGGTTTAAGTAATGGGTTTATATGAGGGTTTTCCCCAAACAGTTTGACCTCATTATCATTGTGCCTGAATGATGGGAAAGGGAAACCAGGTGTAGTTTCAGGGTTGGTTTAAGTCTGTCTGCAGATGTGACGTTGCTCAAAGAGTTAATGCTGAGCTGCCAATCCCATGTCCTTGCTCCAGTGACACATGTTGGGTGACCACTTGATAAACCAGATTAGTTGACTAATCCAACTGAAAATTAACCCACCAGAAAATAGGTATATTAATTTTGAGCCTCAAGGTCATCAGTGTGGAGGCAGCGTAGCTGGGAGTGGTGCAAAAAGCTGCCTTTCTTTTAGTGGTATTCTGTGGTATTCCACATTTTAAGGTAATCATGAATTCACTGCTTTGCTAAAGCAGGCTCTTCTTCTCTTGCTGTTTTTCAAATGCAGTTGAATTTGTGTACAGTCTGTTCTTGGGAAGCAAAGCATAGCAGTACTTATACCTCATGCCTTTTTTTTTTTTTTCCTCCTTTTCTTCTTTTTGGCTTTTTTTTTTTTTTTAAGGTTTTCCCCAAGTATCTTCCAAAACAGCACAAAAATATCCATGTTTATAGCAGCTTACAAAATGCAGTCAGTGAATGTATTGTGTTCCTGCTGTCACTTAGCAGTTTACAACTGGGAGCAGTTCTTACAACATGTTCTTCTCTGGGAGAGTGGGCAGGCCCTGGCACAGGGTGCCCAGAACAGCTGTGGCTGTCCCTGGAAGCATCCAAGGCCAGGCTGGACAGGGCTTGGAGCACCTTGGGATAGTGGAAAGTGTCCCTGCCCATGGCAGGGGATGGGATTGGATGGGCTTTAAAGTCCTTTTCAACCCAGACTGTTCCACGATTCTGCAGTTAATCTCATCTTGCACTTTGTTGCATAATGTAAATGCTGAAATGGGGTGGTAGATGTGGTAGGGTAGCTCTGGGTCATGGTGAATCTCTGAGATTCAAGCATTACCACTTAGGTGGCACTTTTTAGAAGCCCAGTTGTGGGAGCACATCTTGCACACCAGCTCCTCGTGGTGAGCAGTGCTGAGTTACTACACAGAATGCTCTCTCTGAATTTACCATCTTTTCAGAACAACTCTGTGGCCAGTGTTAGTTCTTGTCTGCCCCAACTGTGCTTCTTGGTGTAGTGATGGCACCTTCACCAGAGGCCAGTAAATTATTCCTATTTAATCCAGCATTGTAAAGAAAACTAAATTCTCCCATGAGCAACTCATGTTGGAATAATAAACTTCTCTTCATTTGTTCAGACAACATTTTCCTAATTTATTAATGTATTTTTGCTGGGCGGTTGGAAGTTAATTTTTATGCCACTAATTCTGGCTTTAGGGCACATAATTAAGTGTTTCTAAAATCAATGAAGAAGAGATTGTGGGCTTCAGCTTAAACTGAGTAAATCAATGAGTTGCCTTTCACTTATAGGAAACGTTGGGTGTCTCTGTCAGCTTTGCACAGATGTGACTGAGTTTGTGATTGGCAGAACTGAGATCAGATAGAAGAGACTCCATGTCTCCGTTTCCCATATGTCTTCTTTTATTTGAGAACACCCAACAGGAGACCAGACCAGAGCAAATACCACTGAAGCATGAGAAAAAGTCACCAAAACACTTTACTTCTTCCTAGGGGAAACGGTGCTTGGTTCATGTCAGCTCTGTTGTCTCGAGGTAGTTACACCTCCGTGTACTTTCATTAAAAACTGTGGGGAGACAAAAGGAGGTGCTGCTGAAGGCAGTCTCCCCTCTGATATCTTACACCTGTGTTGATTATCCTAAAGTAGAAACACCCTTGCCCTCACAGCCATGGACTTGATAAGGAGTGAGTGAGCTGGGAAGAGTCAGTTGGAGTCTGCTGGCTGTGCTGTGAAGACCCAGGGACAGGAGGTCGTGCAAGGGCCAGAAAAGGTGAGCTGCTGTATGTAGGATAGACAGGGTTAGGCGGCCGTGTTAGGGACAGGAAGGAGCAAGCCAGAACAGAAGGAGAACCAGAGCTGTGTGGAGCTACACTTAGAAGTACAGAGAGAAGGTATGGGAGACTTTTTGAATGTCAAGGCCCTGCTGCTTAAAGCCTTCTGATGAAATTAATGAAGCACCTCGAGTGCAGTGTCCGCGTTGACTGCGACAAAAAACCGAAAAACGCAGCAACCAGAGCGTGAGATCCGAAAGCCAGGCGTGATGTGCTTCTTCTGTTTTCTCGTGGCAGCCACCAGCTCAGCCCACCTGGAAGATCTGGCTTACCTGGATGAGCAGAGACACACTCCCCTGCGCACGTCGCTGCGGATGCCGCGGCAGAGCGTGGCCAGCACCCGGGCACAGCAGGACCTGCGAGGTAGGGGCACAGCAGGGCCCTCGGGGGTGTCTGGGTGGGGTGCTTGGGCAGCAGCCACTTCGTCCATGTGAAAACCAGAGTGCCAGGATGGTTTGGGTTGAAAAGGAACTTAAAGCTCATCCAGTTCCAGCTCTGTCATGGTGTCTTGGTTTGGAAAGACAGGGGAACTGGAGTTTCCCTGAGAATGGAGAATGTAACCCCCTCACCCCCTGCCAAATTATAATTTTGCAATCAAGGGCTTTCAGGCAAAGATTTTGGGAATAGGAATAACAGTTCTTTACTAGGAATATTAATAATACAAATATAGTAGAAAAAAAACCAAATCCACCCACCCAAAACAAGGAAACAAACAAACAAGCAACAATTTTGGAGAAAGCCTGACAGAGTCAGAGCTACAACCTGACACCCTGCTGCTGGTCAGGGTGNCAGGGACAGCTTCCACTGTCCCAGGCTGCTCCAAACCTCAGTGTCCAGCTTGGCCTTGGACAGGGCCTCCCCACCCTCACAAGGAACAATTCCTTCCCAATGCCTCATCTAACCCTGCCCCTCTGGCCATTCCCCCTTGTCCTGTCCCTTCAGGCCCTTGTCCAAAGTCCCTCTCCTGCTCTCTTGGAGCCTTTTTAGGCACTGAAAGGCTGCAATAAGGCCATCCCAGAGCTTTCTCTTGTCTCTTCTCCAGGATGAGTACCCCCAGCTCTCAGCTGGTCTCCTTGGGCTTAAGACTTTGATTAGTTAATAAAAATGAGAAATTTTATGCACTACTACTGATCGTTCTTTCTTTCTTTCTTTTTTTTTTTTTTTGGTCAAGACCAGGGGTTGCAGTTCCCCATTGCATTCTGCAGTGGGGAAGGAGCCCAGTGCAGTGACGGGGCCACCAGCTCAGCCAATGCTTGTAGGGATGCTCACAGTGCCCCTATTCAGGCAGCTCTTTGGCTTCTAAAAAACCTTTTGAGAGGGGAAGCTTTTGTGGTTCTTTGTGGCAAATTCCACCAAAAAGACGTTAGCAATGAGAGGAGGAGCCAGGGCTGATAATTTAGTGTTTTGCTTATTCCCAGGCAGCTCCAGCTCGATCTGCTCCATGTCCTTGGGATTTCAGCCCACCCTTCAGTTTGCATCCTTCTTTTAACCTGAGCTCAGTCCTCCTCCATGTGCTTAAGCTATCACTGTGACAGTCCTGAGTCTGCAGCACATCACCAGGCTAATGCTTCAGCCCCATATTTTTTTGTTGCACAGATGAGTGAATGGCCAAGAAAGCTCATTTGGGATATTTTCAGGTTGTTTCTGTGCCATGAGACTGGTTTATTTTTCCCTGTGCATAGAAGATGGGTTTCTTTTGGCCATACATGAGACTTTCCTGTTCTCCAGGGTTTTTTGTTTTGGTTTGGGTTTTTTTTGAGCCCACCATCTTAGGGTGAGGAGCTGGAAGGCACAGGCTGGGTTTTTCACCCAACATGCTCCACCTAGGACAGCCTAGCTGGGCTTTGTACCAAACACATGAGCCCTCAAAGAGTGGGTTTGTGAGCTTTGAATGGCAGTCTGTAATGAAATCCTCCTGGCTGCTGAGGCAGTTCTAGAAGTGCATTAGCAGGCAGTAAGGGAAGAAAGCAAAGTTTGACAGACCAAATTTCCATATGTTCGGAGGCAGCAGCTTGCCAAGGCTGTGTAATTTGCAGTGATTGCATCCAAAACATTCAACTTTATTGTAGGAACAGAATCAAATTGTTTTCCAGACACACTTGTAAAACCCTTGTAGCACTACATATTTTCTTTTTGTGTTTTGAGGATTTTTTTCCCCCTTTTTTTGTGACAGTTGCATGATAGTAGCAGCAGTGTTTCAATTTTTTAAAATTTGTCTCTGATCCTACCTGAGGTGCTGTGTGCTGTTTCTAAAAAGAGGGAGAAGAGGATGTGAAAAAGCAAACCTATCACTGTTTGGAAATATTTTCATGTCATTGCATATGCAAAGGGGTGTTCTTGCCTGAAATGCTGCATTTTGCAGCTATTGCTATGAAATTGCATCGATCTAGGCTGTTACAAAGAGCAGCTCTTTGTTGCAGCTGGAAATCCTAAACTTTGTGTTTAATTTTAATATCCCTAGTCTTGGCAGTGGGCTGAAATAGTGAGGACGTTCCTGGCCCTGTGCTGGGGGACACATTACAGCCCACTGTCTGTTCCCAGTGTTCCAAAATCCCAGTGAGAGAGACTAAATGGGAGATTGTCTCTGCTGTTTTTTATTAAATCAATTATTTTAAGCAGGGGAGCAATAGAGGAATCCCAACACTCTGAGTGTCACAATTCATGCCAGTGACAGATTTTTAATAGGATGGGGAGGGCAATTTTTGCATGCCCAGTTTTCATCCCTGGGGATTTGAGGCTGTCCAGGTTGCTGTAAGCCAAGGCATAAGATGATGGCTGTGATGTACTGGGGGTTTTCTTCTCCAAAAAGAGTGCTGCAGGATGGGAAGAGCCAAGATTTTTGGGTGAGGTTTGGGATGGAGGAGAGGATAGTTCCCACTCCCCCGATATATTGTGTAATATGGCAGTGGTACACCTTCCTTAAGTTGTTTTTATGGTTTTTCAAGAGATTTTCCTCACAGTTTGTTGGGTAAGAGAGTTTCACGTGCTTCTTAGAAACACTGAAAAAATAGTTTAGCCTTTTCAGGCACAGAGGCTGGGGAAAAAAGGGAACTGGTTTCATCCCCATGTATGTAGATGTTTAAGGTGACAGTTGAAAGAATCACAGAATCATTGAGGCTTGAAATGCATCCTGTAAGTTCATCAAATCCAACCATTCCCCCAGCACTGCTTAAGGCCACCACTGACCCATGTGGTGTCCACAAGTGCCACATCCTTTTAAATCCCTCCAGGGATGGGGATTCCACCACTGCCCTGGGCAGCCTGTGCCAGCCCTTCAAGTAAAGAATTTTTTTCCCTATTATCCAAAAGTTGCAGTTTAAAGCAAGTAAAGGAAATGAACTCAGACATTTGCTTAGTTTAACATAATGCACCCAGATCTGAGCTGCTTGAATTGAAGTTTTCAGCCACAGGAAAGAGCCTGGCTGCATCTGGTGGGCAGTGTTTCAGTTCAGTATTTTAATTTATTGCTTGGGCTCTACAGAGGTTGCACAGTTATTTCATCAGCACCAGCACACATGGTCTGTTGGGGAGTTATTTCTTGCTCTTCTTGATAACTTTACAGTGCTTTAAAACATCATTTTTCATTGTGAAAAGAGAAGATGTTTTAATTGCCAAACAGGAACATCCTGTCAGCAATCTGGTTTAACTTACTTACTTCAGAAGAGTCGAAATAACTTTATTTAGATTGAATTACTTTGCTTAGATTGAACACTTGTAGGTACTGAGATTGTGGGCTCATTAGATTGAACAGGTGAACACACATCATGTGTCTCTATGCTGAACCATCAGTCCCAGGAGGTGCTGTGCAGAGTGCAACATTTTGCCCAGGGCCTTTAACTTTGGTGGATTTAAAAAGAAAATTAATTTCTCCAGACACAATTTTTCCCCAGCTCTAAGCTACTCCCTGTAACATCCTCAGTGCCTGTGGTGGAAAATACTCTGGATGAGACAGATGCTTTCACAACAGACCTGGGGATGGTACAGAGTTGTCTTTTCACCTTTTGTAACAGAAAGATTTCTGTGTGGGATAAACATTTTCCAAACTCTGCTTTCCCCTCTGACTCGTGTTGTTTGGGTTTTTGCTGTTCTCTCTGTCTCTTTAAGGAGTCTTCTCAAGTTTCATTTTTAGCCTTCTGTGTTTACCTTTTGCAATGGCGTCAAATACAACTTCACATAAATGGCCTTTTATTATCGTAACCACCTAACAATGTTTACATTCTCCTCACAAGGAGGAGACTGTGGATGGACTGTTGGGTTGACCAGTGTAGTTGAAGACTTTTATCCTCCAATCCATGGTCGCTGCTGGAATTTAATAAACCTTGAAGTTTGTAAAGAAACCTCTTCTTTTCTGCCTCGGGCGTGGCGACGTGCGGGTGTCGTTTCTTTGCGCGGCGGTCGCGGCTGTTGTCTTTCTGTCCCCGTGTGCCTCCCTTGACTTTCTGTCCCCGTGTGCCTCCCTTGACTTTCTGTCCCCGCGTGTCTCCCTTGACTTTCTGTCCCCGCGTGTCTCCCTTGACTTTCTGTCCCCGCGTGTCTCCCTTGACTTTCTGTCCCCGTGTGCCTCCCTTGACTTTCTGTCCCCGTGTGCCTCCACTGACTTTCTGTCCCCTCGTGTCTCCCTTCCCAGTGCGCTTCGCTCCCTACAGACCCCCCGACATCTCCCTGAAGCCGCTGCTCTTCGAGGTGCCCAGCATCACCACCGAGTCCGTCTTCGTGGGCCGGGACTGGGTGTTCCACGAGATCGACGCGCAGCTGCAGAGCTCCAACGCCAGCGTCAACCGCGGCGTGGTGATCGTCGGCAACATCGGCTTCGGCAAAACCGCCATCATCTCCAGGCTGGTGGCGCTCAGCTGCCACGGCACGAGGATGAGGCAGATTGCTTCAGATAGCCCCCACGCCTCTCCAAAACGTAAGCACAGCACAGCACGTGGGTTTCTCCACTCAAGAGAGCTTTTACACGTCAGGTGTTGGAGTGGTCTTGGCTGAAATGACCCCGTTTCTCTTCAGGCCCCAGAGATCAGCTTAGTCTTTGTTGTAAAGCAAAGGCAGGACCTTTGAGAAATGTGTCATAGAAGCCCTGAGTGGTTTGGGTTGGAAAGGAGTTTAAAGGTCATCTCGTTCCAACCCCCTGCCATAGGCAGAGACGCCTTCCACTATTCCAGGTTGCTCCAAGCCTCATCCAGCCTGGCCCTGGACACTTCCAGAGATGGGGCAGCCACAGCTTCCCTAGGTAACCTGTACCAGGGCCTTCCCATCCTCACAGGGAACAATTTCCTCCTGATAGCTAATCTAAATCTACCTTCCTTCAGCTTCAAGAGGCTATTCTCTCTTGTCCTATCACTCCATACCCTTGTGTAAAGTCCCTCTTCAGCTCCCTTGGAGTCCCTCCAGGTACTGCTACAGGCAGCTTTTATACTGCTTCTGTTCCAAAGCTGCTTTCTGAAGAGTCAGAATAGTCTGTCTCTGACTTGTTTGGCTTAGAGACATCACAGACTTTCTCTGACTGGGAAGACTCCAATTTTAGAATCACAGAATCACAGAATGGTTTGGGTTTGAAGCGACCTTTAAAGGTCATGTAGTCCAATCCCCCTGCTGATGACATCTCCAGCCAGATCATGCAACCAGTATTCTATGATTATGAATCCATGCCAGTGCATTCTTCTTCCCATATGGATTGTTTATCTCATGGAATCATGGTATAAATATTCCATGCAGGTCACGAGCCCATGTAGGCACAGGACCCAAGATTGCTCTACCTCCTCTAGTCCCATCCAATTCCCATCACTACACGCTGGCAGGTTTGCAGGTGGAGATGACAACATTTTAAAATCACTCAGCTCTCAGTAAGTGAGTAAGACAGAACTAAAAATACTGTTAGGTACCTGAAGGTATCTTTAAGGATGTAGGTTACTGTATCTCAGTGAAGCTGTGGTTAAATCTGTTTACTGAAATGCTGTCCTCTTGCCCTATCAGAAGAGCTGAAATGTCACTGAGGTTGGCATGTTGAACAGTGTCACTTGTCAGAACTAAATGAACAATGCCTAGTGAAGGGCAGAGCTTGTTTCTGTATTTTTACTGCAGCTCTGCAGTGCACCAACTGCAAGTGTGTGACTCCAGTCTGCTTAGGGTGGTGGTGGACATCAAAGAGATGACTGTGCTTAACTCCTTCTGGACTAAAAGCTGGATTTCTCACATGAGGTGCCCTGTACTCTTTGTCCACAGATTTTGAAGATCCTTGGCCCCACCTAACACATTGTTTAGTTCACTCTAGTGTGTCCATGGAGTTGAAAGCTGAATGATTCCTCAGTGTTAGTTATTAGGGTGGAAACCTTCAGAATCAATAATTAATTTAACTTGATTCCCTAAAGAGATCACAAGTACTAGTCTAGCTATAGAAGATAATAATTATTCTACAAGATTCTTGAGGGTCGCTTCCAATTTGGGATATTCTATGATTTATCTCTGATTTTGTGATAAGTTTCTTTGTCATTTCATTCTCCACATGCTGAAAAAAAAAATCTATTATGCTTATTAAATCTATGCTAATTAATACGTGCTATTTAGGTGGTCTGACTCTGCTATGGCAGTTGTGCAATCAGCTAATTAAGCTGGCTTCAGTAGACCCTCATAGTTCTAATTCCTCTCTCAGAAAATTAATACAGGTGACAGTGGTGTTATGCTCAGAACGTGCCTCATTCTAACACATTCAGGCTTTAATTATGGAGGCAGCAGTCGTCCTCCTCTGTTGTTTGCCATTAAATGGGTCATTGTTTGCATGATTATTTCCAGTCAAGCTCAGGGATGCACTGCAGCAATCCAGTCAGGAGAATCCTCTGCCAGCACAGACTGTGCTTCAGAGTGGTGCTGTTCTTAAAATAATCAATAATTAGACATCACCAAGTGCTACATGTTGTGGTGTCATTCAAAAATCCTCCATATGAGTACTTAGGAATGAAAATAAAAATCATTTGGGAATGTTATCCACGAAGGCCAGGTGGATGAGCTTCTTTAGCAATCTGCTGGTAAAGCCAGTTCCTGCTTTACCAGGCAAAAGAAGCAGCTAAAATGCACTAGAACACAGTTAAACTTGCCAGAGATTATTTCAGGATGATTTATTATTTGCTTGTAAGCCTTTTCCAGATCCTTGTGCTGCTCCTGCTCCTCTCCCCCTGATTAAATTAATGGGCTTCAGATGGCTGTATTAGCTGGGGCGCTTCGTTTATTTATGTTAGAAAATAGGCCTGCAATTCAGAAGAACTGGCTGTCTGTGCTGAAGGAGGACTTGGAACCAAATTAACCAGCAGTTGTTCATAACAAGGGAAGAAGATCTGTTGGCAGAAGTGCAGAGCAGGAAAGCTTTGCACTCAAGTCCTCCAAACCTGAAGGCAGAGCCTGCCAGAGGGCCCAGATCACTCCGTTATTGTCTTTATTTTAAAGTCAGTGAAATTACAGTGAGGAAGACGAATAAGACAAGCTCAAGGCTTTTCCTTAGTGGTCCTTCCCTGCCTCCAAAAGAAGTTTCTTGAGAAGCCTCTGGAGCCTGGAAATCCCTAAAATCCCACCCGGAGTATTTGTGGGGCGGGGTGGGGGGAAGCGTTTTAACTGCCACGCCTAAGAAAACAACAGCTGCCTGCACTGTAATAATAACTTTGGTGCTTATCCCAACCTCTTTCCTTGGACAGATGTGGATGCCAACCGAGAGCTGCCCTTGGCCCAGCCACCCTCTGCCCACCCTTCCATCAGCAGCGGGAGCTGCCCGGGGACGCCCGAGATGCGCCGGCGCCAGGAGGAGGCCATGCGGAGGTTGGCCTCGCAGGTACAGAAACACCCACCTCAGTTTGGTTTCTGGAGATTCTGTTCCCGGGATTGAACTGGT
>VWYO01022488.1:11665-38654 GCA_013400275.1 Rhadina sibilatrix | reverse complement strand
GCCCCCACCCCACTGCCAGGGGCATGTGATGCATCTCACAATAGGGTGATGGAAATGCAGATGCACCGCTCTGGGGGCGGGGTACAGCCTGGGGGGGTGCTAATGGCCCATTATCAGAAGGTGTCAGGCCTCTCTCCCACAGATGAAAATAGAATACACATATTTGGTTCCACAACCCAGGACATACACGCTTTCCCAGAGGACGGGACTCGGCGTGTTTACCCTTGGTGTGACCAATGGTCAGAGGGATCCCCACCTCTGAGGTGGGTGCTTTGTGAAAAGGTATAAAATAGGCTTGGAAAGTTAAACCACTTGGCCCCTGCTGTCAGGGGTGCAAGCAGCCTTCTGAACCAGACTGGAGTCTCCTCGTTCATGTCCCACAGTGACACAGGGCCTCTTGGTCCTTGGGGAAAAATGTCAGTTTTAATGGGGCTCTTTGGAGGTTCTCCTGCTTGACGTTGCTTGGAAAATCTGTGCATTGAAATGCTCACTTTGGGGAGCCTCGAGAGAGAGAGAGTTCTGGAAAAGGAATTTTATTACCCAGGAAAATTTATTTCTCTAGAATGAAACTCCCACTACATCAGACACACCCCCCCTGTTAACTCTGAGGGTTTGTCTTTTCACAGCCACCCTGCTTTCTCGTTACAAATGTTAGGATGTGACACAATTACTGAAATAATTGTGATTTTTCTTGAGCACTGATAACAAAATTGCCCAGTGTTTGAGCGGTGTTTTGTTTGAAAAGGGCAGGTACTGTACTTGGAGAAGGCACTAGCTGAGTGTTAATGCTGTGTGTGCACTTGGGAATTTTTCAGAAAATTCTCCCAGGTAGACCTTAGCCTTTGGAACAATACACAAATGACTTACTGTTATGGCAGGAGTAGCTTGTGTGGGACATATGGAACACTGTTACCTATGGACATGAGATTTACAGCTTGAATTTTATTGTATTACTGAGATTTAACCCTAGTTCTGTAGTGGTGGGAACGTGCCATTCTGTTGCTTTGAAATCCAAGGAGTTTGCTCTTGCTCCTCTTCCACCTTTTGGGAGGATGGGAGCAGTTAATGCTTTCCTGTCACCTGCTCCCATTTTGGAGAGGAAAATAGCAAGAAAAGTCTCTGTTCTAAGTTATTACCAGGACGTGTTTTCCTTGGCTTTTTGTGCCAGATATTGTATTGTCCTGTCTGCCTTCCTGCTGCACCCAGATGGCCAGGCAGGGAGCATGTGCTGTGTAAATAAATACTGAGATTTGATACTCTCCTCTTCCACGTGGAGTTGTTGAAAGGAATGCAATGCCCAGGTCTGGTTTTGTTCTGGATGTGTTAGTCATTGTATTCCTTGTAAATCTGAACCTCTGCAGACTTACCAGGAAGGGCAGTAAAGTATGCTATCTCTGCTTAAAATACCTCATCTATCACTTCCCTTCAGTGCTTAAGTCATCCTGCTGGGTATGTAATTGATAAATGGATGCATTTTACCTTCATTTTCCTCCTGGAAAAGTAAGGAATATGGCTCTTTCAAACACTGTGTCACATCCACGACATAGATCACTCACTGAAGCTTTTTTGGCATCTCTGATCACCAGAGAGAGAGCTAAAAACAATCCTTATAGCCAAAATTAAAGTAAAAATAAGTTGTTATACCTTGGCTGCGGACCCTTTAGGAAAGGTTTTAAGGTCCTGCTCATCCTTCAGCCAAATTTTTTTTTTTTTTTTGTAGAATAAATCCAGTGTGTTGCTGTCAGACCACAACAGCTGAGGTAGGGAGATGTGCTGCCCACAGTGCCTGCAGCAGGATTACCCACTGGGAGCAAGATCATTAATCAATCTCCCAGTAAATCTTCACTGCTGTAAATGGAGGCAGATTCCAGAAATAACAGTCCCCAGCTTTCAGGCACCAGGCTTTGATGAACAGATCAGTGCCAAAGCTGATAAGTTGCCCTTAGAGCACTTGAAATGGCTTCTTAGGCCCGAATTGCTGACACAGCACATGGAACTTAGCAAAACCTCCATCGTGTTCAGCAAACAGTTCCTGGGATGACTCAGAGCAGAGGCACGCCTTGATTCAGCATGCAGAGGCCTTGGGTCTGTTCCCAGCATTTCTGTTACCCTTTTTGGGATCCTTGGAGACCAGCATCTCATCTGCCTCATTCCCATTCCCTGGCTAGCAAAGGAAAAGTGATCCCTGCAGGTAATGGTGCTTGGACCACTGATGCTGGAAGGGAGATAGAACCAGGTGTTAGTGGTTTGTTATTTAGGAAAAGTGGGTGACTTCCAGGTGTGTTGGATAAAGGCATGCACTGAAATAAAGCACGTGCTTAAATCTTCACTCAAAGCTTCATTTCATGCCCTGAAGGGAAATGGTTCTGAAAAAAAATAGGGTTTTTTGGTTTTGTTCAATTTTGTAATTAATTTTCTTGAGCTCCACGTTCCTGTTCATATTCTTTGTTTATAAACAGCAGTTTGGTTTATTGCATCAAAACCTTTTCCCAGAAGGGTTGTGCAGCAGGCTGCAAACAGTGAGTTTGACAGATTATCAAGCCTCAGGAAGAAAAATACAGAGAAATAAAATGGTTAAGGATGTTTGTCAGACTGATAGCTGGGAGTCACGTGCGTGGTGCACTCGTAGTAGCCTTCTGGGTAGCACAGCTCAGCATCAGCACTGAGGAATCCTTGCTGTCAACAGCAGATGAATTGATTTGTTTGGAAAGAGCTGTACCATGTGATATCCTCCTTGATAAAACAAACACTCCCTTTCCTACCGCAGCTGGTTTGACATCTCTGAGTGACACTGAGGGGAAAAAAGCATTACTGACCTGGCAACAGAATTGGAAATTTGTTAAAATAACAGTGTGGGGGTCTTTGTTGTGTGTGCAGTAGCAATCCATCAGAAACTCGATCACACATGTCTACCTTGCCTTTGAGGCATCATATTGAGAATTTTGAGGCTTTGGAGAGCTGAACTCTTAGCTGAGGAAAACCACTGAATGGCTAGGAGACAATAGTAAAACCAGTTGGTTAAAATAATTCAGCTTCTAAATCTGAATGTCTGATGCCACACTCTCCAACAGGCGTTTGTGAGGACAGTTTAGGAAAACCTTCATATAGATATGCTAAAGGCTTTCCAAAGTCTAACACAAAAAAGAAAAGAAAGAGGAAAAAAAGACTGGAATGTTCTTTAGTGCTGGAGGAGGGGGAGAAGAACAGCATATTCCTGTGTCAGTAGCTATAGAATAAAAGAAGAGTTGCTGATGGTCTCCTTAGACAGGTTTTGACTAACTAGCTGAAGGAAAAAGAGCCAAAGGAAGGGAAGAACCCTTTGGTCAATCTGGATGGAAAAGTATTTCTTGGATGTGTGTGTTTTATAGTTGTGTTTACATGAAAGTCAGAATTGAAGTACAGAAGAAAGTGTTGACAGTGATGGACAACCACAGTTGTCAGGGTTATTTTAGGAGCTAGATGAACCATATGTGAGGAGCTGGATGAAGCTGTGTGCAGATGTTCCACCTCTGCCTGCACTGAGCAGAGCAGGATGTTCTCAGATTGGGCTGAGGTCACTGTGCTGGAGAAATGCAGATTGTTACAAAAGCAGATCATTCAATATACAAATAGTCTTAGGTAAAGGCTGGTGCAGGCTCCAGAATGCTGGTGGGAAGCTCGTTGTCCTCTCACCCACTCCCTTCCCTTTGAAAATGTCACTTATCCCAATATTCAGAAGTTGTGTATCTCTGATGACAGAAATGAAAGGTGAACAAGCAGTTGCTTTTCTTCCTCTGGATTACTCAGGGTTGCGCTTTTCTGCCTGGTTTTTGTACAGTAAATTCTTGGGGGCAAAGTTTGCATTTAGCTCTTAATGTCAGAGATGAACAAATCATTAATTTTAGAACTAAGTAACTGCTGACTGGCAAGCAGGAGCTCGACTCGGTCCTGCCATGCTGACCTTCCATTTTCCCTGAAGGTTTATCCTTTACTCACAGAGGATTTTTAATGGATTGGCTACCCAGTTTTAACTAACCCATTGAACAGCTTTATTCTTCGGGTTTTCTGGATGCTGTGTGGTGGCTTGTGGTAGCAGCACTTAAACAAATGGACCTGAAACGCAGCTCAGCTCCACTAATGGGCTGTATCCTGTGCAGAGCAGCTGGTGGAGGAGCTGCACATCCATTGCATTAGTGCATTTTGCTGATGCTGAACACAGCTGGTGGCTCCAGAGGCTCTTCTCCCCATCCTCCAAGCCATATCCAAAGCATCACTAACATTGCTGTAGGCATATAAAAAGAGAGTGCTCGTACCTTACCCAGAGGTGGAGAGATTCATTGCTGTTGAGCCTTGATGCCCTGGGCCACTAATGAGTTCCAGAGGGCATTTACCAGCATACTCAGCTATGTAAAAGTAATGAACATTCCCAATAAACTGGGTCACCACATGCCACAGACTGGGTCACAGCCATCTGCAGTGCTGATGGCCATTTCCTTTATCACAGCCAGTGTTGTGCCTGGTATGTGGCATGGTGGCAGGTCAAAGTGTTACACTGTGTTTATTTGAAGCTATTTTGTCTGGGTCAAAAAAAAAATAAAAATTCTTAAAGGTTAAAATACAGTGCTGAAGCCCTTTAAGAGCACTGGAGGGAGTGGCTGGGAGCAACAAGTAGTTGGTTGCTGTGAGCTCAGGAGTCTGGGAGGTTGGTCCAAGGGGGATTGGCTGTCCTTGCAAAACAGAAGAAAGCCAACAGAAGGAAGCCAAGAAAAACCACAAAGGAGATGTGATGGCAAAGGAATGCTGCCTAAATGGAGTAACTTCTGTTTCAGAAGTAGTGCTGGAGAGCTGCTTGAAATTGGTCTGTGCTAATAATTAAAAAGAACCTATTTCCCTTGAGCCATCTCCAGCCCCTCCCACTCCTTTGATGTTCATGCTGTCCTTCCAGCCTTTCCCCCGTTACTGTCATCCTCTCCCTCTCCTGCCATGTCACTTGTTCCCCTTCATTTTCTTTTCTTTTCCTCCCTCACAGGCCAGTCTCACCCTCTGTACTTGATGACTGATACACAATCTCTTTTGTGTCTCATTTTTCCCCTCTCCTTTGCCCTCTCACCCTCTTCCTCTTGCTCCATTCACGTGGCTCTTGCCCGCTCACCCACCAGCATTTTCCATTATCATTGGAATAGCTCTTTTACTTTTAAGATCCTTCATCCAGCAGCTCCTTCCCTCGGACAGCAGAAAGGGGAAGGTTACATGAGGCTGGATGAAGGCAGAATTGGGAAGTGATTGTGGCAAAAAAAAAGGGAGAGTAAGAATGACTGGTGTTGGAAGGGTTGGGAGACGAGACTCCTGAAGACCTGAGTTAAACATCTAGAGAGAATCCAAATAATGTCTTCATCTTTCTGCTTTGGCAGTTACAAAGATGAATTTTATGTCATTTCAGAGTAAATGAGTGCTTTGGGGCTCCTTTGCACCACTTCAGGAGGAAATGGGGTCATGTTGGCCGTGGTCCGTTCACTGTGCTCTCTGTCCCCACATCTGGTGTTCCTCAAGTCTTGTAACACGTAATTAATATTTAGAAAAATGAGCTACCAAGAAGCTGGAGATAAATGTGCTGCTTTAGTGTGTAGCCAGCTGGACTCTGCACATCATTTTAGGAGAGGGAGTGCTCCTTGGAAGTACAATACTCATACAAGTGTGAGCTATTTTGCTGCTCCTTTTCAAGCAAGAAAGGAAACAAAACAATTTTTAACTTCAGGCATTTGATATTTGATACAAAAGCCATAACACCTTGGTTTCTCAGTATGGAGTCACTCGACTCGGTTCTCAGCCCTTACAAAAATTACATGAGCAGGTACTTTGAGCACTCGACTGGACGTAGGTGTTACTTTTTCATCCTTTGTTGTAACCCACTTCTTGCTTTAGGGTTGCTTGTAGGCCTTGTGTGCTTTGCAATCCAGTGATTTGAGTTTAGTCAAACGAAAACAAGGAAATCATTTCACGAACCTGATGGCTGAAATAAAGGTTTAAAAGTTTTGGAGGTCTAAGTTAGTGTTTATGGCATTTAGTGCGATGGGATGACAAAGTTCAAATTGAAACTACAGTTAGAAAAATTATGTCTTCAGTTGTATCAGACAAAAATAACAATTTGCTGAACACAACATCCAGGCGTGCCCATACTTTTGAAACCACATGATGTTTCCTGGTGATTTCATTCATTGTAATACTTTCTAGGCAAAATTAAATGTTTAACTCAAGGATTTATGGTAAGGCACGACTGGAACTTGTTCAAGCATTATTTAGGTTTGTGGAAAAATAAGCTTTTATTGAGAGAGAACACACCTTTCCTAGTGAAAAGTTAATTTCCAGGGTATACAAAGGGGTTTTTTGTGTGTCTGTTTTTTGGCTTATCCAGTCAAGAAAAAGGAGGAGAGATGAAAATCACCTCAGAATCATGATTAGAACAGAGTGATCATGTCAGATGCTGAGCAAAGTCTGGAAGTGGTCTCCCATATCTTAGAAGAGAATCCTTAGCAGTGAAGCTGGTAATCCATCCCTCTTCCTGAAGAAATTAACCTTGAACAATTAATGAAGTATTTAAGGTGAAATAATTGAAAAGGGAGCTTTCCCAGAGCACTACTGGCATTCAGCACATACAGGGTAGAAAGAACCTGTTCCATCCACACCAGCCCTTGGCCATCCTGGAGGCTCTTGCACTCTCTTCTCACATTAACCTTGTCCCATTCCCAAGAGTGGAACAGGATTGGAAACCTTGAAAAGTTTTATGGTGTGAGAAAACTGCTTCCCACCCAGCTCCATGCAAGTGAGGAGCCTGATTTGCAGCCCCTTCTCCAGCACCAGGCTCCACTTGCAGCACTGGCTTTTGGCAGCCTCTCTGTGATTTGAAGGTAGAGAAAATGTCACAGAGAATAAATAACATCAAAATGAAGTTCTGGCTCAAGGTTGCATTTTCTGAGAATGTCATTCTGCCTTTGCTTTGGTTGACTTCCCAGAATCATCCTTGCTTACTGCTTTAGCTTCAGATCCACCCATTAAGCATTGTTTATCCTACTGGTTATAAGGCTTGGTTGATACATCAGTAAATCGAGCACAAGGATGAGGAATCATGGAATCATAGAGCTGGAAAAGACCTCTAAGATCATCAAGTCCAATTGTAATGCATGGGAAGGGGCTGAATTAATTGTGTTGTAATTGCATGTTTGTCCCAAAATCTGATGGTGACCGTTCCCGTCAAGAGTATTTGCACATGACCCATTTTCCATGACACAACTCTCCAGATTCCTGGAAGAAATTAATTGGCCTCTCATTAAAAGAGACTTTATTTTTGTGTCTACCAGTGCCAGTTGCATAGGAAATCAGGGTAACTTCTGTTAGTGGCTATCAAGGAATGGCGACTGACAAACTTCATTCTGTGAAATGCACAAGTTATAATCCTCATGTAAGTGGGATTGATGAAAAGAAATCATTACATTTATAATTACTTTACACAGTGCTGTTCTCTAAGGGAATTCATTATATTTTAACTGCCTGATAGGAAAAATTCTGTAAGGAATTTGGAGGTATCCGTTAAAACTTAAATACATGTGTTAGGGCTTGATGCTTGAAATAACAGCCCAGCTTTCTCATTGCTGCATATGTCACACTTCATTTTGACTGGGAAAGGAAATTATTGCATTATACTCCATTGGTAATTTCATATTGAAAATTAAAAGCCAGTGCTAAACCAGCGATGGGTGAGGACCCCACTGCCTGATGTGTTCATTCCTTGGTACCATCCTCGACTTCCCTGGCCACCCTGGAGCATCCTGCAATCCAAGGGATAGGTATTGCAGGTGGAGAGACACAAAGCCTCCATCATGTCCAAAGCCAGGGCACATTTTATCCCAGCTGCCCAAAGCTCGGAGGAGCTTTTCCTTTGCACAGTGTCCTCAGCTATATTGTCCTTCCCAGGTTCAAAAATGCAGTTTATTTTGGAACATTCTGTGCTACAGTGCTCCAGGGCAGTGGTGGTTTTGGTACAGAACTGCTCCCACCTGCCTTGCTGGGATATTTTTGGATACTCAGTGATATTTGAAAAGAAAAGCCAGTCCAGAATGGGAGCTGGAGAAAAGCTTTGTGCCCTGGCAGAGGCTCATTCCAAATGGGCAGGCAGTGCCTGAGGCTGGAGGCAGCAAGGGAGCAAGAGAAGCTGGGGTGGAGTGGTGGCAGAGCAGCTTCCCAAGGGATTCACGAGCAGAGACAGATTTTTGAGGGCCTTTTTTATACTGGAAAAGAAAACAAGAAAGTTGGCAACATGGCCTAAGAAGATATCACTGGTTTTCTGCTTATTTTAATAAGTGGGCAGAATGTAGCAGGGTTCTAGCACAGTTTGCTGAGCTGGAAAAATCAGGGGAATGCTGGGAGAAAGGGAACTTTTTTTTTTAATTGAATTGATTTTTTTGAATGAAGTGTGGGATCACAGTGTATGAGTAAAGTGCAGGAGCCTGACACTGCCCCCAGTTCAGGGGAATCTGTACTTCTGAGGTACTGCCTCACTGTGATGGACTCAAGGAGTGCTGTCTGTCCACTTCCACGGAGTTTGACATGTGAAAACAAAGCAAATAAAGAATAAGTTCAAGAAAACAATCACAGGTTACTACTGTTACTGTCTGTCTCTGCAAGCAGCTACAGCTTAAATTCCGTTTATTCCTCAAATGGGAGGTCCTGTCATTTTTCAGGATCAGTGCCTGTTTTTACCAGCTGATCTATCTGGATTCTTGTCACGGGTAGTTAACACTCGCTGCTCTTAACGGCTTCACCCGCCAGAACGGATCAAACTCACCGGAGGGGAAAAAAAAACTGCTGCTTTTTACAGCTGTCCCGCCGTGGCTCTGATGAAGACACAGAATTTCCCATTCTCTTCTCTTTTGCTCTAGGTGGTAGCCTACCACTACTGCCAGGCTGACAACGCCTACACCTGCCTGGTGCCCGAGTTCGTGCACAACGTGGCCGCCCTGCTCTGCCGCTCGCCGCAGTTCGTCGCCTACCGGGAGCAGCTGCTGCGCGAGCCCCACCTGCAGAGCCTGCTCAGCCTCCGCTCCTGCGTGCAGGACCCCATGGCCTCCTTCCGAAGGGGGGTCCTGGAGCCCCTGGAGAACCTGCACAAAGGTACCCGATGCTCCCCTGGCCTCCCTGCACGCCAGGATTTGTTGGGGTTTTGGGAGCGCCCGCGTAGTCGGGGTCTGGGCGTTTGAACGAAGCGATGAGTTCATCCGGCTGCGTCGCTGCTGGGGAGAGGAGGTGGGATCTGGAGAAGCTGGGAAGGTGTGAGATTTATGGAATGGTTTGTGTTGGAGGGGACCTTAAAGCTCGTCCCGTTACCCTCTGTCATGGGAACCTCCCAGGGTGCTCCAAGCCTTGTCCAGCCTGGCCTTGGACGCTTCCAGAGATCCAGGGACAGCCACAGCTTCTCTGGGCAACCTGTACCAGGGCTTCCCCACCCTCAGGGAGGAATTTCCCCATTCTCAGGGAGGAATTTTTTCCCAATATCCCACTTGGCTTCCCCTTTTCTTGCTTCTTTCGTGTGCCAAACCTGGCCTTGCTGTTCTCAAGGTGAAAACAAACAACCAGTTCTGTTCACAGCACTGCTTACAGCAACATGTTCTGATTTCTTTGTGTAGGGGGGGCTTTTTTTCCCTTTCCCTGCCACTATTTAGTGGGTGAATCTGAGGCTTTCACCAAAGGACTGGTATCATGGAAGTCCATAGGCACCCTATGTAGAGCTTCTGGGGGAGCTGGTGACAAGCCTTGTCCTGATTACAGACTTAAGAGTTTTTTCTAGTACAGCATTGATTTTTGTCTTCCTTTCTTTTTCCCCGCTGCATGTTATAACTAATTCATTGTGACAGTCACTAAATTTAAGATCTTTGCTCGTTGCCATGAAAACTGTCAGAGCATTGCAGAATTCAAGACTGTTGTCCTGCGGAATCATGTTTATTGCTGCGCCTGTGCTGCATCTTGGCTGCAAAAATAGTCCAGATAATTTTGTTACCACCCTACACACCACAGTGTAAGATCCAACGTTAAATAGATGCAGCTTCTGCCAGATTCAAAGCCCCGATGTTCAAATCAGCTCTTCAAAACTGTGTCCAAGCTCTGAGCAGCAGCATCTGGGTCCAGCCTGCCCTGTTCCACCAGGCACAAAACATATGTAGAGCCAGCACAGCATGACAGCAGTTGGTTTTCCTGGCATGGAGAAATATCACTGTGGAAGGAGCGTGGTTGCTCTTTCCTATCGTCACTCTTAGCAAAAAGAAAAAGGATACATTTAGGAACCGTGGCTCTAAAGGAAAATAATTCCTGGTTATTGCAGTAGCTCCTTGGGAGATGTTTCAGCTCTTGAATTCTGAGTGGTTTGGAGGATTCTTATTTTTCTTGTCAAGGAGGTTGACCCCTATCTGGACCTAAGTTCTGAGAGGTGGAAAAATTTTGTATGAAACCATTTTTTTTTTCCTTTCCTCATGAGGTCTGCACTCAGCATAGCTCCAGCAGAGCCACTGACCAAGACTCTCACTTTTCAAACCTGCTGGTTGAGAGTGCTGGCAAGCTAATTTGCACCAAGTATTCTCTAAGAAGATGAACAGTATCTGGAAATTGATTCTAAAATACATAATACTTAAGACTCTGTTAATATATCAGCAGGTCTTTTTACAAGGTGCTGTTGAAGATCTAGTGCTGCTGGGACAAAACTATTGCACAGGTGTTAATGGTGAACGTCACTGAGAAATTTAGATTCATGTTTCTCAAATTCATACAGATATATGTGTGTGCATATATATATTTAATGTCAAGGAATCTAAATAATATATAGGAAAACAAAGTTCTGATTCTTCCACTACTCCTTGCTTTTTCCTCTCTCCCTTAAGCTTTATGAGGAGCATGAGATGTGGGTATAAAACGCAGGCACTATGTTCATGCCGAGATTTCAGAGAGGAGTAAAGTATATTTTCTAGTGAACCCAAAAATCTCACTGACAAGTTAACTGAAGAAGCTGCTAGGGTAGTTTTAGTGCAAAATACATATTTTTCACGTGTATGTTTACAGTGCAGTAGGAAATAAATGCAACATGTAAAGCAAGGACAAGATGCCCAGCAGTCCCAAATAATACAGTGTTTGCACATGTCTGTTCTCCCTGGAATACCACAGGGACCACAGGCTCTCATCATCAGTGAACATTCTGTGCTGGGGTTTTACAGAAAAGTTTCTGGTGCAATTTAAAGTCAAAGAGAAAAATGCACCTGTTACTGGGAATATTGAACTTTTTGATAGCAGGAGTTTATCTGTAGTACTTTACAGATCAGGACATGTAGTACATGTTAATAGCATATGCCATCAGTAAACTCAGATTTCACGTTTTACACCTGCTTTTGAGTCTTATTAGGCAAAATTACTTTTGTGAAGATACCCCTTGAGCTTAAGACAGAAAGTATCTCTGTCATTAGTTGTAAAGCCAAACTCAACTCTCAGTGTCTGACATAGAGAAAACAACTGCAGTGTCAGCATTACCCAGATTACTATATTCTCCAGCAGCAAAAAAAATCCTCTTTAAACACTCTATGATTGACTTCTTGTAGGATTTTCAAGGCCAGATTGGAGCAACCTGGTCTAGTGGAAGATGTCCCTGTCTCCAGCTGGAGGGTGGAACAAGATGACCTGTAAAGGTCAATAAGCAATTAATGCATCATTAAAAAGGTGCTGCTACTGTGGGTGTTTTCTTCTTTGGCAATATCTGGTCATGGTTTAAAACTCTGTAGTGACATTGCAGTACATTATGGTTGTGTGTCTATAGCCTTTCCAATAAATGCTCTTTCTCTTTCTCTCAGAGAGGAAGATCCCTGATGAAGATTTCATTATATTAATTGATGGTTTAAATGAGGCTGAATTTCACAAGCCAGATTATGGAGACACTATAGTATCGTTTCTGAGCAAAATGATTGGAAAATTCCCTTCCTGGCTGAAGCTGGTAGTGACAGTCAGGACAAGTCTACAGGTATGTTGAGACCCAAAACAGAGATAAACTGTGTCATTGTCATGATGGACTTTGGTAAAGAAGATCTCACTGGATGTTCTGGATTTGCTCAAGACCCTTTATTTCAGGTTATCCTTTTGGCTTTTTTATTCTTGGATTTACATCCCCACGCTCACTCCACAGCTTTGGAAGGATCTAATCCTTCATCACTTACTCATGTCAATAAATGTTCATCAGCAAGTAGTTCAGATCATTTTGTGAGACAGCTCACATGCCAGTAGGCCCCTCATGGAGCTATTAGGAAGGCAGGACCTGGTGTCTGTCAGCCTGTGCAGCTAAAGAACATCCTCAGCTCCATGTGGAAGGGCAAAGGAATTTGGATCTTCATTCCTTCCAGCGTGACCCAGAGCATGAGGATTTCACTCTGATTAGGCCAAGATGTCACTCAGCTCAAGACTGTGGTGAGCAGGTGTGGAAGCTCAGCAGGGAGCTGAGTCTGGTTCCAGCCCCATCAGGGCAGCCAGCCCCCACATGGTCCCTGCCCCTGGTAATGGCAGCTGTCTCCTGAGATCCAGGAGAGCACAGACTGTCTGCTGTTCAGTGCTGGGGTCCATTTTTTTGCTCAGTAGTGGAGTAAATTAAATATCATTTGGAGAAAATCTTTTCGTAATTGTAAGTAAATTGCATCCCAGTGGCTTGAATTCCTCATTTAATTAGGGCTTTTGCATCCTTAACTCTTCACTGCAGCTTGAATTCACACTGTGCTCTCCCTCTCTGTTTTTTGTTGGAGAGCTTCTGGCTTTTCTGGAGTTGGCCTTGTACAGATCTGTTCTCCTGCCCTCACAGTGGCTGAGAGGACATACAGGGCAAGAATTTTTTTGGGGAGAGGCCTTTGATGATCTTTGGTTTATGTTGAATCAGGAAGTTCAGTAGATGAGTGTTCCCTGAGTGCAGTGTCCTGCAGCAGACAGACATAGTTGCTTTGCACTGGAAAACACTCACTGTTACCTGTCCTGATGTTTCCGTGCCTCTGTGGATGTGGAATGCAGAAGGATGCTACCAGGGAAGTTCTTGGTCTCTGCTTCAGTAAATTTTTTCTGGCCTCAGATTTGTCATCTTGAGTGTCCATTCCCTCTGAGAGGACAGCAGAAGAGATGGGAGGTCAATCCATGGTTGAGGGGGTAGGAATAACAAGGGCTCTGCTCTGTGTGAATTTACCAGCCCTTTCCATGGATGTACTGTTAGAAACTGTCCCTTGTTTTTATTTCAGTCATGTTTCACACACAGCCTGCTTGATTGTAGATGAGAGTGTGGGGCCCTGAGGGCACAAACTGTTTGTGTTCTTGCCCTGATGGAAGGTCTTAAAGGAGTCTCCAAGGTGCTATTGTAACAGAAATTAAGTTTACTTAATGAATAGTAAACACTGCCAGCATGAGTATCTTTCTTTCTTTCTTTCTTTGTAGGAAATAATTAAGCTGTTGCCCTTCCACAGAATATTTTTGGATAGACTGGAAGAGAATGAAGCCATCGACCAGGACCTGCAGGCATACATCCTTCATCGGATACACAGCAGCTCGGAGATCCAGAACAACATCTCGCTCAATGGCAAAATGGACAACACTACATTTGGCAAGCTCAGTTCTCACCTCAAGACCTTGAGCCAAGGGTCCTACCTGTACCTGAAACTTACTTTTGATCTCATAGAGAAGGGATACCTAGTTCTGAAGAGCTCCAGCTACAAAGTGGTCCCAGTGTCCCTGTCCGAAGTGTACCTGTTGCAGTGCAACATGAAGTTCCCAACACAGTCTTCCTTTGATCGGGTCATGCCTCTCTTGAACGTAGCAGTGGCTTCTCTGCACCCATTAACAGATGAACATATTTTTCAGGCCATTAATGCAGGTAACATTGAGGGCACTTTGGAGTGGGAGGACTTTCAGCAGAGGATGGAGAACCTTTCTATGTTTCTTATCAAACGTAGAGACATGACGCGAATGTTTGTTCATCCCTCTTTCCGAGAATGGCTTATTTGGAGAGAAGAAGGTGAAAAAACCAAGTTTCTTTGTGATCCAAGGTAAGCAGATGCTCTAAGAAATCAGAGCTTACCAAAGTGTTACCTGAATCATTTTATTTTACGAGGTTGCACACGGCTGCAATTACCCAGCTTTGCTCTGTGTTCACTGTGGGTCTCTACATTCTGTACTGATCACCTGAGGTCTTCATGTTGTGCATGGAAAGAAGCAAGCACCCCTGGGCACACACCTGACTTGGCAGACGTAACAGTCATCTTTAGAATGAGATGAGCTGTTCCTCAGAAGGTCCCAAGCTGCCTAGCTCAGTTGTCACCAGGGGCAGGCTAGTCCTGCCAGCTCAGTCCTGGAGAAGGGGAATCATTGTCCCCTTCTCCAAAGGTATCAACAGCACAGGAAGTGGAAGATAAGAAGTGGAGAGATGAGTAGTGTGGATACATCTTTTGCAGTTGCTTCTTTTGCAAGCTGTGCTCCTCTGTAGTGATTTTGGACTGTAAATGCATCTGTAATCTCTATCCTGACAGCAGCTGAGTTCCTGGTTTAGTTCACAGGGAGCAGAATTTAATCACATTTGGATTTATATTCTCTAAGCCAAATGATCTCTATCAACAACATTACCTTTGTTTCTAGTGACAAATGGAAACAGACAATATGACTGTAATTCTCATAAGTTTTGCTTCATTTTTCTGCCCATTTCTTAAAATATGATCATCATAATGAGGGAAACAGTCAGATTCAGGGGTGTGTCAGTGACTTGATGGTGAGTCTGAAGACAATCTCATGGTATCTGCTGGAGCTGGGAAGCACCTGGCTGAGCAAGGCAGCTGTGGCTGTTAGTGGTGCCAGAGTAATTTACCACTTTAAATTTTGAGGTAAACAAGCTGCAGTAGAGAAATACAAAATAGCTCCTCCCAATGGGCATCTTCTTCTTTTTAGTGAGTTCTGACAATATTCCTGTTGAGTGCGCCCTTGGTGTAAAGCATCTCACAGCAGCAGGTGCCTTCAGATCAATCAAAGAGTTATTTAATATCCTTACTTGGAAGTCACTGAGTGCTTGTCACCCTGTTTGCAGTGTCTTTGTGGTGCTTGCTCCAGTGGAGCTGAGAGCTTCCTCCATCCCAGTCACTCCCACCTGGTGCTTCTGGTTTTGTGTGGCCTGGCTGCAAGAGAGCTTGCTGTCAGCTGGGTGAGGGGACAGCAGCCAGTACTCCTGGCAATTCTCACCCATCACACAGCACCTGTCAGAATGATCCCTAACAAGAGCAACTCAGAAAACTCACTGCTGTCCAAATCACTGCTTTCCATCATCACTGTGAAAAGTAGAATCTAGGTGCAGGAGGCTTCCCTGGTGGGTGAGGCATGTATTGGGTTCTGTGGGTGGTAGCAATGCCCATGACTGGGTAACCTGGGGACTATGGGTCCAGAAATTCTTTTCATACTCACAGTGGTGGGAAAGGGCACTCTCAGAATACTGGATTCAGAAGGAAATTCAAATGTGCTGCATTTTAGATGGTTTTGCACTGAAACAAAGCCTATAATCAGCACAAAGGCACAAATCAGACCATATTCACTCAACAAGTCACTGGAAAGATTTTTGCTCAACATTTGGGTTTGGTGCTGCCTTTCCTGAGCATCAGAAGCACATCGTGCTGCCCTCAAGATCATTTAGGAGATTTTCAGGTATCACTTTCCATCTCATATATGCCATTAATGTGAGGAAATTAATAGTGACTTTATGGGACCACTCATGCTCTTTGCAAGCAGGGTATCCCCACAGAGCTGACCTGGCTTAGCTCCTTCCAAAAAGGCAAAAAGAAGTTCTAGTGCATCAACAGGCTCTCACTACCATGGGCATGAGCCCATATATATTGGAAGACTAATATCTATCTCTGATGAATAATGTGCACTAATTGCATTATGCTCTGATGGTAACTAACAGAACCAGATACAGTCCAGAGATTAATAGAGAGGGATCCCTGAGCTATGACACTCCTTAAAAATCCTCCTGTCCAGCCCATACTGAGCTCAGAGCATGGGAAACCCTGAGCAGCAATTAAAATAAGTAATGATTTTTTTTGATTTTGTTTCTTGGAAGAGAAACAGAGCTGGCCGCTGACAAAGCTCACAGCAGTAGCCTGTGAAAATTTGTCTGCCTCTGGTTTGTTCACAGCCAGATGGATTTCTTTCTGCTCTCTTGGGAATTGAGAAGACATGACAACTGTACAGAGCACTCCTCAGGGTTGTCATACGTAGAGCAGTTTGACCATAGCATGTCAGCACGTGAAGACTGAGGTTGCTGAGGCTGATATTTTTCCCTGCAAGTAGAGCTTTGAAGTGAAATGTGGGTTTGTGAAGCTGCTTTTAATTGACTGACCCTGACAGAGTGTCCGGGTGTGAGGCCATTACAAAGGAAATTGGGATAATGGGCCTGGTGTCCACTCACATCCCAGCACTGCAGCTGGGATAATCTTCCTGATTTCATTAGTGGGTGCGAGTTCTCCTGTTCTTGGAAGCATGAAAAAGAGGGGAGGGGAGAGGAGGAGCACAAAGCCCAGGAATTAACACGTTTTTTCTGTGCTTTTAAGAAGAGCAGATCTCCACCCTCTAGGGTTTTGGTTAGCCTGTTGAGATGCTGACCCTCTTCTTTGAACCCTCATCATGTGTTTGCTGTCCAAAGCAAAGGCTAATTGGCTCTGAAGGGTAACATTCTCACTGCTGGTGTCCCCAGAGAGGAACCCCTCCCAGCCCCTCCTTGTTTTAACACAGGGCTTGCAGTGAGGCAGTTGTCAGAGCACTTAACCAGCATTGCAGTAACGACCTCCCCAGCCTGTCAGGCCAGCACATCAACCAAGTGGCTTCCTTGACAAATAACATAAAACATTTTAGGGAAAGACCCAATCCTTTGTGACTGGCGAGTGGAGAAGATGGTTCTTACTGCACATTCTCACTGCTGGTGTATTTCTAAATACAAAAAAACCACCTAAATTCTGCTGTGATGCAGTGCTTCTTTCTGCCCAGACTTAATCAGAAACTACTATGCAATTATTTTCCATGCTTTTACAACACTAATAAAATCTTTTATCCTTGTGCTGCTGCTGAAGGGGCTGTAAGTGAGACAGAAATGATTTTCTCTGGCAAGGCAGTAAGAGAGCTGTAGTCAGATAGGGACCCCAGAAGTGAAATTACTTTATCCAGGTTTAAGTATAAACATCTGAGTTACTTGTCTAGACTCGCTTTATAGTCAGAGGAGAGAAATTAGAGTGATTCATTTCATCCTGAGCTAACAGGCTACAGTAGGTCAGATGAGGAATGCCTGGGAAGCATCTCCTCCAGCTGAGTTATGAGGAATCTCAGGATGATGGGCTCCCCAGGCCATGTCTCCAGTATTGACAAGGCTGGATGAGGAGAATCTCTCCAGGCTGCTCCTCTACCCCACACAGGGGGCTTTGAAGCAGATTCACAGATTTTCTTTTCTTCTTCAGGAGAAAGATACTCTCAGTGCTGTTGCCAGTATGAATAACCCAAATTGGGCTTTTGTGTCTTGGGGTGGCACTGGACCAACCAGCAGTGTGGTTGAGGGAAGAGGCTCTCTGTGCTACATGGAGGTGTCCTGGCACCCATGGGACCAGAGCAAAAACGAAGCATTTTACATCTTCACCTCAAGTGCTTCACCTCTGGCTCGGTGAAGCCAAACCTCACCTAATTTCAGGTGCCTGCCCTCCAGGTGTCTGTTGCTCAGGTAGTCACTCCCATCTCCGTGAGCCCTTGGGGCAGTTCACCTGGCCTGTTCTAATGCTGACTGAGGTGAGCTGAACCCCAAACCCCAGTACCTGGACTGGCCCCCAGAGTCACTGAGGCATGCACATGCTGCCCCAGGGAGGTTAACCTGCGTGGGACTGGAACCTGGCTGAGATGGGAAGTGGCAGAGATGGTGCCTTTGGCACAGGTTTGCTCCTGGCTGCTGTTCCTAGGGCAGTGGGTTTTGAGGGACAACCATTTTATGAACCTACAACAAGGCCATTTTTGTGCCTCTTACCTCCTCTTCTACATCCATAAACCAAATCTGTTCCTCAAACCCCAAATCAGGATACACTGCATGGATAAACATGCAGCAGGAATCCAGGCAGGAGGATACAGCTCTCATCTAACACCCGAGTTGCCATGGTTTCTGGCAGAGCTGTCTTTTAGTGCAATACACTGTAGGTATTTTACATTTTCCTTTTTTTTTTTTTCTTGGGATCGCATTGCAAGTGGAGACTTTCCGTACACAAAATTAATGTTTTTATGTATTACCTAGCAGAATGATAGAGTGAAGGCTTTAGAGAAAAATCAGGGGGTTTTGTTTTATTTTGATGCAATGCTGAATCTGATTGGCAAATAACAGTCTTCAGTATAAAGATAATTCATTTAGAAAGATGGGAGAAAAAGAAGTTGGTGAAAGTGATATTTCTAACAATTCAGGGATCCAACAAACAGCTTTAAATGGGCAGTTGGTCCTTGCATTGCATGGCTTAACTTCTTAAAAATTACCCCCAGATCAGTCCTCCATATGGAGCTCTTGGGCATTATGGGGCATGGATTAATTGATTTTTTCTCCTATTTTTTATTTTAAGACTCTCAAAAACTCTTAAAATACACTCAGATTGATTGTTAGCTGAAATGATCGAGTGTTCACCAAAAGCCAGGATAGGTCTTAATTGTTTTCTCCATGAGGGATGGATTTTACTCAGCAAAGCAAAGGCATCGTTTGAATTCAAGGTGAGGCAGAATAATGGGTTTAGAATTTATTTGAATTCCTTATATATTAGGCAGAAGATTAAAAACAATGCAGTGCCCACTAGCACTTTGTAGGGACAGAGATGGAATAAACAGGTTTTCCAGATTGGTTGGCAGCAATGCCAGCTTTCAGGGGGCCGCCATCATTATTTAGCATTGCTTTACACTTGGAATTACCTCTCTTAATGTCTTTTTCATTGCTCCAGAGTGCCAGTTTTGTAGCTCTGCAAGTGTTGTAGCTCACAGTGAGCTGAGTGCCCCAGGTGGAGGTACAGGCAGCACTTGGCCACATCAGCACAACCAGGAGGGACGTGCTGTCAGTTGTTTTGCCATCCCCAGCCATGGGCTGGATGCCACATGCCACTAAAATACAAGAGGTCAGGTTATTTCCTTGTCCAGCCTCCTGTCTGGTCAACTGCACTTATGCAGGTCCTGTGCTCAGTTAATGCAGTTATGTCTTGGTTTGGAAAGACAGGTATCAGCCAGGGAAAACTGAGGTTTCCCTTAGAATGGGGAATGTNCAGTTCACCTGGCCTGTTCTAATGCTGACTGAGGTGAGCTGAACCCCAAACCCCAGTACCTGGACTGGCCCCCAGAGTCACTGAGGCATGCACATGCTGCCCCAGGGAGGTTAACCTGCGTGGGACTGGAGCCTGGCTGAGATGGGAAGTGGCAGAGATGGTGCCTTTGGCACAGGTTTGCTCCTGGCTGCTGTTCCTAGGGCAGTGGGTTTTGAGGGACAACCATTTTATGAACCTACAACAAGGCCATTTTTGTGCCTCTTACCTCCTCTTCTACATCCATAAACCAAATCTGTTCCTCAAACCCCAAATCAGGATACACTGCATGGATAAACATGCAGCAGGAATCCAGGCAGGAGGATACAGCTCTCATCTAACACCCGAGTTGCCATGGTTTCTGGCAGAGCTGTCTTTTAGTGCAATACACTGTAGGTATTTTACATTTTCCTTTTTTTTTTTTTCTTGGGATCGCATTGCAAGTGGAGACTTTCCGTACACAAAATTAATGTTTTTATGTATTACCTAGCAGAATGATAGAGTGAAGGCTTTAGAGCAAAATCAGGGGGTTTTGTTTTATTTTGATGCAATGCTGAATCTGATTGGCAAATAACAGTCTTCAGTATAAAGATAATTCATTTAGAAAGATGGGAGAAAAAGAAGTTGGTGAAAGTGATATTTCTAACAATTCAGGGATCCAACAAACAGCTTTAAATGGGCAGTTGGTCCTTGCATTGCATGGCTTAACTTCTTAAAAATTACCCCCAGATCAGTCCTCCATATGGAGCTCTTGGGCATTATGGGGCATGGATTAATGGTTTTTTTTCTAATTTTTATTTTAAGACTCTCAAAAACTCTTAAAATACACTCAGATTGATTGTTAGCTGAAATGATCGAGTGTTCACCAAAAGCCAGGATAGGTCTTAATTGTTTTCTCCATGAGGGATGGATTTTACTCAGCAAAGCAAAGGCATCGTTTGAATTCAAGGTGAGGCAGAATAATGGGTTTAGAATTTATTTGAATTCCTTATATATTAGGCAGAAGATTAAAAACAATGCAGTGCCCACTAGCACTTTGTAGGGACAGAGATGGAATAAACAGGTTTTCCAGATTGGTTGGCAGCAATGCCAGCTTTCAGGGGGCCACCATCATTATTTAGCATTGCTTTACACTTGGAATTACCTCTCTTAATGTCTTTTTCATTGCTCCAGAGTGCCAGTTTTGTAGCTCTGCAAGTGTTGTAGCTCACAGTGAGCTGAGTGCCCCAGGTGGAGGTACAGGCAGCACTTGGCCACATCAGCACAACCAGGAGGGACGTGCTGTCAGTTGTTTTGCCATCCCCAGCCATGGGCTGGATGCCACATGCCACTAAAATACAAGAGGTCAGGTTATTTCCTTGTCCAGCCTCCTGTCTGGTCAACTGCACTTATGCAGGTCCTGTGCTCAGTTAATGCAGTTATGTCTTGGTTTGGAAAGACAGGTATCAGCCAGGGAAAACTGAGGTTTCCCTTAGAATGGGGAATGTAAACCCCTCACCCCTGCCAAATTGTAATTTTGCAATTAAGGGCTTTCAGGCAAAGATTTGGGAATAGGAATAACAGTTCTTTACTAGGAATATTAATAATACAAATGCAGTAGAAAACAAAACCACCCAACCACACCAGCAAACAAACAAACAACAATTTTGGAAAACCCTGATGGAGTCAGAGGGAACAACCTGACACCCTGTTGGAAGCAGTCCCAAAGTGAGTCCTCCTGGAGTGGCAGATGTGGTTCTGTTGAAGTAGAGAGGATCCTGTAGCAAAAGGGTCCAGGGGTGGTGAGAAGGGGTCTGGTGATGGTGAGATGAGGTCCAGTCTTCCTCCCAGAAATCAGGTGAAGCTGGATGCTTTCTGTGTTCCTGTGCCTCAGTTTTATCCAGGTAGGAATGGTTGGCTCCCCCCACTGGGTGGAGCATCTCACAATAGGATGATGGAATGTGGATGTTCTGCTTTGGGGAGGGTACAGTTTGGGGATGTGTTAGTTTGGGGAGGTGTTAATGGCCCATTAGCAGAAAAATATTCCCCATGGAGGGAGGACAGGTGTGGAAGAGATATGAAACACTGCCCTACCTGGTTTTTACAGTTGGCCCATTATCAGAAGGCATCTGCCCCTCTCCCCCCTTGAGTTACAAGAGATAAAGAAAAACATCTCCCCAGCTGCTTTTAACAGATTAAATAGAATACACAACCCAAGACAAATTAATTGCTAGATCACTGTGGAATCTGCTTGTTCAAGATCGTGTCCACAGCTCTGATTTTGGTAGAAGTGTGGAGTGTGGTAGAAGTAAGTGGTGGCTGAGCTGTCATTTGGGGCAGAGCTTCCTCTACACTCATTGCATGGGAACGAGAGTAAAACATTTCTCACTCTTTTACTTTACCCCTCAAGCCACATTTGGTGATTGCCATATTTGTGAATCACAGAGGTGAGTCCATTGTCATGTCCTCCAGTAAATTGGAGAGGCAGACCCAGTCTGCTCACCAAGTATGGAGTGCTGATTCTGAGAATAAAACTTTCAGGCTTCTCGTATGTCTTCCAGAATAAAGTGTTTTGATTGCATGACTTGAAACCCAGTACATTTTGTAAAATATGTAAAAAGAATGGGCAATAACTCAACAAAATGAGTGTAGGAAACTTAACTGTATGCTAATTCCACATCTCCAGCATCTCCAAGACATTAACTCTAGTCAGAGAATCATGGAGTGATTTGTGTTGAGAGGACCTCAAAGCCCTTCCAGTTCCACCCCTGCCATGGGCAGGAACAGCTTCCACCACACCAGGTTGCTCCAAACCCCATCCAACCTGGCCTTGGACACTTCCAAGGATGGGGCAGCCACAGCTTCTCTGGGCAATCTGTGCAAGGACCTCACCATCCTCATGGGGAACAATTTCTTCCCAATATCCCATCTAACCCTGCCCTCTGGGCTTTCAGTCCCCCTTGTCCTGTTACTCCAGACCCTTGTTCAGTGTCTCTCTCCAGCTGTCTTGGGAGTCCCTTTCTAATCTCATGCAGAAATCAGAGGTCAGAAATAAATTACATAAGGCATTGGTAGCGAGCTGGGGATCTGTAACAGGGATTTAGCAGTGCAGTGAAGTGACTTTTCTGCAGGTTTTCCCCTGAACTGCAGTCAGAGCTGCAGCTGCAGTGTCAGTGGGAAGAGATGAGGAGAAAAGGCAGACAGATTATAAATGGTGACAGATGAGATGGAGAGCAGATGTGATCACTACCACCATAAAGGACATCAGTAGAGCAGCTCGTTTTAACTGGCTCATTAGACATGCAAACCTCAGCATTGGGATGCAGCAGGGGGTTGAATACGTTTAGTGTCTTAAGTTACTGTCCTCATAAAATCTATTCTTTTTCTGAACTTTAAACTTCTGTCTGCTGGGCCATTTTCACATTTAAATGGAAGAAAATATTCACAAAATAATCCATCCTGTGGCACTGAGCCACCAAGAAGAGAGGAGTGGAGTTAACCAGAAACTGATCAAAGGAAGAAATGTTACTGAATTTCTTCCTGTTACTTTATTCCTCAGGTACTGAGACCCACTTTAAGAGCAAAATCATCTTCCAGCAATGCAGGAATGACTAGCCTTGACTGTTCTGTTTAAATTGTTTTATAACGTGAATTCCTTCCAAGTTAATTTGCAATTATAACATCGGAGGGAAACTACGTTACAAAAAGTCAGTAAATCAATTTAGGTGATAAACTGTTCCTTTGAGAGGGGCTCCTGGAGCTGAGCTTGGCCTTCCTGCAGGACAGACATCGAGATATCCTGCAAGGGAGAAGGATCTGGGCTTTGTCAGAGCACACATCAGTCTCTGCACTGCAGTTATGACATTACACTTGGCAGAGCTAAACAAAATGTGAATACACATCTTTTGAAGACCAGATTCACTGGGCACAGCGTCAAATCTCTTGATTTTTGGAATGGTTTTATGGGAGTAGCTGGAAGAAGGGAGATGTGGGTGTAAATCAGGGAATTTGGACTTTGATAGATTCAGAAGTGAACAGGTTTCACTGTTCAGAAGGACTGATTCTCATTTATTTTTTGCTTGTCTTTTACTTTGGTGCTGCAATACCTTAACACTGGAGTGATTTTATGCCCTTTAAAATATTTTTTTTTTTTTTCCCTGAGAACTGGAGGAATTTAGATGACACACAGGTCTGGAAGCTTTTAATATTTTCTTTTGTACTGAATCATTCTCCTTCCCTGCTCTTTGGTCACACGGGTATTTTATCGGTGAGACTTTGTCCTTTTCCATCTCTGACATGAGGAATGGGGTCACCTGGGGACTGTGCTTGAGGTACCAACATCCTGCTGTGCACCCAGAACTGGATGTGACTCATGTTTGGGTGGATAAGGGACCAGTTGTGTAGAGATCAGATCCAGCATCTATTTCTAAGTGATGGGACAAGGGGGAATGGCTTCCAACTGACAGAGAGTAGGTTTAAATTGGATATAGGAAATGATTCTTTCCTGAGAGAGTGTTCAGGCCCTGAGCTGTGGCTGCCCCACCCCTGGTAGTGTTCAAGGCCAGCTGGATGAGGCTTGGAGCAACCTGGGATGGTGGAAGGTGTCCCTGCCCATGGCAGGGGGTTGGACTGGATGGGCTTTAAGGTCCCTTCCAACCCAAACCATAAAACCTCATGTGCAGCCTTCTCTTACCTTCCCTAGAGCTGCTGTAGGTGTGCACTGGTTCGTGCTGTGTAGGGTGTTGGAATGATTAGAGATTCATTTTTGTGTCTTTTTTACATATCTAAATATATCTATTTGCTTACAGATATGTAATTATGTATCTGTATGCACACACTATATATATGCACATACACTCACCTATGTGCCCACCTAGGCAGGCTCCTGGCCATTACAGGAGTTGATACAGGCACAGATAGCAGATTAAAGCTGTAGGAGCTGAGCTGGCAGGGCTATTAATTTTTCACACACACTCAAAAAAAAAAAAAAGAAATCTTACATTAAAAATAGAAAAATCTCTGATGATAAACTCTGCAGTGGTGAAATTCAAAGCGTATCATTTCACTGAGCTCCTTGATGTAGAAATCATTACTGCCACTCTGCTGTATTAAAGAAAAAAAAAAAAGCCTGTGCTGTTGCAGTCTGGTTTAGTTTCCAATTAATGTTGACAGAACATGTATTTATCAAGCAGCCAAAAGCCAAGGTCTGGGAAGCATTGCAGAGGTAATGTATTACTCATGAATACTGTACTTTATTCTGGAGTAGTTCGTACATGCCTTATTCATAACACCAAAGTCATGTCTGTAATTTAATTTAGGTAAATACCATTCCAACTGCAGCTGAAAAGCAATTTAGGAGCTGACTGAGGAACCTGGACTGGTGTGTCAAGGCAGGAGCTGCACTTCAGCTCTTGCTGCAGAGAACAGGCACCTCAGAAGCCTCTGGATTTTTGATTCATGCTTAGGATTAATGCAGTTACAGATCCATTCAGAACCTTCCTAAACATTCTCAAAGAGCTTTTCACAAGGAGGCAAAAACCTGGAATTATTTGCTCTGCTGGGATGTGGAACGCAGGGGCAGAGGGGCGTGGCTGAAGAGTCCTTGTGCACAGCTGCTCCCAGTCTGGAGCAGAAATGCAGCTCCTGACCCCCCCCGCCTGAGGGTCTCCCCAGAAAGGGAAGGAGCTGACAGCTCTGGATCATAAAACCTTAAGAATGGTTTGTGTTGGAAAGGACCTTAAGGGCCATTCAGTCCAACCCACTGCTATGGCAGGGGCACTTTCCACTAGACCAGGGTTCTCCAAGCCCCATCCAACCTGGCCTTGGACATTTTCAGGGATGGGGCAGCTGCTCTGGGAAACCTGTGCCAGAGCCTGAGCACCCTCACAGGGAGGGTGTTTTCCTAACATTAATCTGTACCTACTCTTTGTCAGTTTGAAGCCATTCCCCCTCGATCCGTCACTCCAGACCCTTGTCCAAAGTCTCTCTCCAGCTCCCTTGTTAGTGACCTTCAAATTCTTGAACTTGCACCAACCTTTGGGTGGAGGTGAACACCTCAGCCCCTCTCAAAACCCGTTGCAGCACTGTGGATTTGATGGCTTGTTGGGATGGATTGGGGTGGACCAAGTGTATTACAGCAGTTAGAGGTTTTCATCATCTGCCTGAATGGGGCCAGGTTCAACCCAGCAATTGCTGTTCCACTCAACTTCCAGCAGTATCTGGCAACACTCCAGCTGTGTTTCCTAGTCNGCAGATGCAGCTCTGGGGGCGGGGTATAGCCTGGGGGGGTGGGGTTTTCTAATGGCCCATTATCAGAAGGTGTCAGGCCTCTCTCCCACAGATGAAAATAGAATACACATATTTGGCTCTACAACCCAGGACACTCATTTCCTTCTGATCTGTTTCTCCTTCCTTCCCATGGACATTCCCAGAGGTTAACGAGCGTAATGAACAAATGCATTTGTCTGTCTCCTCTAATAGGAGACCTGACCTTCTCCTCCAGTTCCAAAGAGAGGGAAAGCCAAAGGAAGGCAAGGCAACTAGCTGGGGTTAGCTCAAGGTGTTATAACCACTTTCAGGGCCCTTCTGTTCCAGCTTTTTATGTTTTGTCCTTTCTGTTGGTGCTGTATGGAGAATTCTCACAGCACAGTTGTGTGGGATTGGAGGCACTGCCCTGTGCACCAGGATGGATTTTCAGCACTCAGCTGAGACACAAAGCTGTGTTGTGATGGGCAGAGTCACCATCTGGAGAGGCTTTTCCTCCAGTCATGGGAAGCATGGAGCAGTGGGATCCCAGCACGGGCCCTGTGCCAGCCCAAGGTGTGGAGAGCAACTTGACAGGCAAAAAAAGGGAGTTTTCTTCAATTTTCTTTTATGGCCAAGTCACCCTGAGAATGAAAGTACTGTCAGTCAATAAAAACATTTCAGAAAACAGTTATTTGAATTGTTGGTGCCTCTATAAACACAGCTGCATTTTGGAATGAAGCACAACAGAATTCCCCACCAGTGCAGCACTTTATTACCTGTAAATGGGAAGTGGTGCTCTCTCACCTGTCCAAACCTGGGGATCAGGTCCTGCCTCATGAGAAAAATATGATTTGTTTTTTCATCCCACTCCTCCAGTGTGACAGCTGAGCTAGCTGAGATGGATAATACCTTAGCCCAGGTATTATAAGATTCAACAAGCTGGAGAACGTGTTTAGAAGGAGTTTTGCAAAGAAATGAAGTTGTTTCACTCCATGGGACTGTCCACAGGGTATTGAGAGTGCAGGTGTCATTTAAAGGATATTTTATTCAAAGAGTGGATATTTTAAATATGGCATTTTCTAGTGACTTCAGGTTGGTTACAGGTAGCCTATGCAGAAACCATAAACCTGAGACCATGGGAGGCAGGATATGGAAATTAGGATGCTGGTGGCATCATTTAAAAAACAGATCATGTCTCTAGTTGTAGTTCTGCATTGGTTTGGGTCCTTTGACATATAAAGTCATACTGCTACCCTCCGTTTGGGGTTGGACCCTGTCTTGGTTTGGAAGGACAGGTATCAGCCAGGCAAAGCTGGAGTTTCCCTTAGAATGGGGAATGTAAACCCCTCACCCCTGCCAAATTATAATTTTGCAATCAAGGGCTTTCAGGCAAAGATTTG
>VWYO01022482.1:20950-31528 GCA_013400275.1 Rhadina sibilatrix | reverse complement strand
TTTTTGTTTGGGTTTTTTTGGTGCAGGTTACTCAACTGCTGCTGAATCTTTTTACTTTTCCACCTCCCATGTCCTTTGGTGCCTGGAGACTGCCCCTGCCCTGACAACTTGTTCAATGGGACAATCGAACTGGTTTATTTATATTTTATCCCAGGCTCTGTCTCAGCTCCCTCCCCTTTCCCCCACGCTGATCCTGCTCTCAATCCCTGCATTAACAGAAGTGCTCTCTCCCACTAATGCAGCAAATGAAGAGTGCAGCTGGGAGGAAACAAACACCCCCAGCACTTTAAAGTGCCACTCGTATTTATGCTGCAAGAACAGATGAACTACGCTCGTCTGAGAGGAGCAGGTCAAATACCTTGGGCTCAGAGCTCTGCAAAGCCATGAAATATGAATGTGCTTGCCTTGCAGAGGATATTCAAGCAGCTAAATTAGGGTTCACTTCACCTCCAGCACCTTCATGTGTTTGGTGGAATTCCCCTGCCCAGCTGTGCTGAGGTAAATACATTCCTGGACACAGCACGGTTTGGAGAGTAAAGGGAAGCTCCTTTTCTGGGGGATGTTTTGTTTTCCAGCACAGGGAGCATCCCCTGTTTGCTGTCTGTACACCTTTTACTTCAGCTGGGACAGGAGCTGACCCCAGCCACGGGTGTTGCACCAAGAAGTGGAGTTATCCTGGTGAGAACCTCGACACAGACAAAGCTCAGCTGCTTTTTGGGGTTTGGCTCTCAGGCTGTTTGAGTCAGTGGGAAAACCTGTGAGCTTCTCTCTCAGAGCCCTCCAGAGAGACCATTCCCTGAAAGAAAACCCAGCAGATTTAGCACAAACAGCCCTCTGGAACTGAACTTAATTATTGCTTTGACAAGCCTGTACATCTTCCATCTCACCACAGACTCAGTGAGAAATTCTGTGATGTTTCCTTTCCCCTGCAAATATTTAAACACATGCACTATTTCATTATTACTTTCCTCCATCTCTCTATATTTTTTTAACATTTCCCTGCACAAGATATATGCCCCAAAGGGATCAAAACAGAACAAGGGTAAATGATAGCTTATTAAAAGAGGAATGGGAAATATTCCTCTGATTACTTCTTCACTTCTCTGTCCATGGTTATACCCTGCTTTCATGGCTCCTAATGACCAATTTCACCGTGAACTGCAAGGCACTTGTATGACATTGTTGACCTAATTTTGATCAATGCTGTGCTGCAGAGGCTCCCAGCCTCACAAGAGAAAAGCCTTTTCCAGTTGCTATGGGCTGGGTATAATGGGCTGAACGTGGGCCAGCCTAAATGGGAATTCTGTCAGCAGACAGAGCACTGCACTGGAGACTGCATGGACTGGAAGGAATAAGAGGGAAGCGAAGCATAATTAAATATGCAGGAGCTATTTTTAAACCTATTGAAATGAAGACAATTAAAAGGAAAAGTGGCAGGAGAGATGAAGTCCTGTTAGAGGTGGACAAGAGGAGCTGGGTGTGGAGGGGATGGGCCCAGCCACCGTGTGTTGGGATTTGGGGGAATGTCAAGAGCTTGCAGCACCACAGGCTGCTGCAATCAAAGGAGAGATGGGCTCAGCCAAGGTGGTGGCAGCTGCAAATGGAGCACACAGCCAGGAAAGCTTCAGGAGCTCTTGGTCAGAAAAAGGGGTTTTCTGACCCTTTTGAGGTTTGAGGGTTTGAGGTTTTGGGTTTGAGGACCCAGGACCCACCTCAAACCGGTACCAGCCTTCTCCAGAGTCAGGAGAGAGCAGGGAAGGCACTTCCAAAGGGTTCTCCCTGGTTTGGGGAGCCTTCCCTTGGCTCTGGGAGGAGGCTGGCTGATGTGCACGGGGAGTGTTTGCAGGTGGCTGAGGTTAAAGGAGTTCCCATCACCAGCTCCTCTCCTCTGCACACCAGGACAGTCCCAGGGTCACTGCAGACACTGCACAATCAATGCTGAGCTGAGCAAGAGGACAAATTTTTGCCAAGAATCCAAAGCCAGTGTGCAGTGTCCAAGTGAACCCTTACCAATTGTTCCCTGTGACTCAGCCTTTTTGTATTTTTTTGAATTGCTTTTTCCCCCCACTTTTCCACCCATAATTTGATTATTATTGGTTAACTCAGTGAGTACAACTTGCAAAAGCAAAGAATTACAGGCTAAATAACTTCAAAGTCATTTTCTGGAGCTTTCAGTTTGGGATACTCATGGAACTAAACACAGGAAATTAGGAGCTGCTATTTAGTTAGATTTTTTTATTCAAAGAGGATCTTCATCAATTAAACCTCTTATAGATATTTGGAAGAACGATGAAGTTTGTAGAGTTTATTCCAGATCATAAAAATAGATAAAGGAAAAAAAAAACCTATAAAATCAACTATCCTAGGGAGGCTAAGTAAAAATGGCAAGCACTTAAATTCTCTTTTAATAAACTATTTAGCAATATTTATTTAATGATTGCCCGATTCAGCTGCTGTAACACTCTTTAATAACTCATAAAGCATATTTTACAGCAGCCATGAGATTTAATGTCATCACAGTGGAAGGAAAATCTATCTTGACATGAAGCTTCAGGAAGCAATGGGAAAACATGAAGGTTTCTGGNNATATATATTTTTATTTTTTTTTTTTTTTTTTTGGCAAAAATATGTTTAATCTCTAAGTGAACATTTGTCAAAGCCATAAAATGTTTTCAGGTGTGATATTCTTCCCTGGGCATGTGAAAGAGAGAGCAGCTAATGCAGCCCCCGGTTCAAATCTCTTCTTCAAGGATTAAAAGATTTGGATCTCTGGTCTCCTAAAGAGTGACCTAATGACCAGGCTGCCGTGCTTCCTCCCAGATGTTCTTATGAAGACCAAACAGTGAGGCTGTTCCAAATGTCCTGGGGTTTCATGGCATGGCAAAAGGCTTTCCAAGCCATCTCTCACCAGGAAAATCAACCAGGGGCTCCCCCTCCCCAGGTGCCCCAAAACCTGCGCTGTCCCCCCCCAGGGCTGCTGCTGTTTGTTTTTTCTCTTTTTCTCCCTTTGCAGCTCAGCTTTCCCTTCTGACCTTATTAAGCAAATAGCTGCAAATCTGTGAGCTTTCCTAAGCCCATGCACAGGGACTTTGTTTTTGGGAAGTGCTGGAACCACAGGTGGAACAGCTCAGGGACAGCTCCGTCCTGAGCTTAACTCAACCTGCCAGGTACAGCTTGGAGTGGAGCTTTACACAGCACCTCAAACCAAACCAAAATTACCCAGATCTATTAACAACCATCACTGAGCTGTGAAGGGCTCCAGTGATAGCTTGAAGCTGTGATAAGGGAGGGAGGGAAAGAGAAAACTGCTGCTGGTCTATTGATTACGGCCACACACTCTTTTATTTACCAGCACNTTTTTTTTTTTTTTTAATTGAGGCAAATTCCTTCTATCACCTTCTTTGTCTGTGTACTGTAGCCAGGCAGGTATTATATGCAATTTGAGTCTGTCACTCCAAGGGTGTGATGCATATTAGAGTGGGTAAAAGTAGTTGTGAGCAAGTTAAATTTAGCCCTCATTACCTGCATTATGTTAATGCCTCTGGGTGCTAACAGACTGAAAGCCATGGTGATAGACACTGCACAAGCACAGAGCAAGGCAGGAGCCATTCAGGGCATGGACTGAATCAAAATAGACAAGACAGAAAAAGGGTAGGNGTCCCCCCCCAGGGCTGCTGCTGTTTGTTTTTTCTCTTTTTCTCCCTTTGCAGCTCAGCTTTCCCTTCTGACCTTATTAAGCAAATAGCTGCAAATCTGTGAGCTTTCCTAAGCCCATGCACAGGGACTTTGTTTTTGGGAAGTGCTGGAACCACAGGTGGAACAGCTCAGGGACAGCTCCGTCCTGAGCTTAACTCAACCTGCCAGGTACAGCTTGGAGTGGAGCTTTACACAGCACCTCAAACCAAACCAAAATTACCTGGTAGGTTACCCAGATCTATTAACAACCATCACTGAGCTGTGAAGGGCTCCAGTGATAGCTTGAAGCTGTGATAAGGGAGGGAGGGAAAGAGAAAACTGCTGCTGGTCTATTGATTACGGCCACACACTCTTTTATTTACCAGCACAGAATGATTTAACACAAGCAGACACACAACATGCATGCGTGTGGATATCAGATTAGGAGCTGACAAACTCTATCATGTTGTGGCTTTATTTCTTTGGCTGTTCCAAAATTTCCATTTCCATGTCCTTTCAGGTGACTGCTGCATGGTGACAGGCAACGAGAGCGTCCCCATGTTCGAGAGGCTGGGCTGGCTGTCATCACACAATGGTTTGAGGCTCTTCTCCAGCCTTGCACTGCAAGGATGTTAAAAAAAATGCTCCCTCAGGAGCAGCCTCATTCCTCAGTGCAGCAGCAAACAAAGTGCTGTCATCTCGGTGAGTTTTGTTTTGAAGCTTCTACAAGAGCTGATGGCACGCCTGAAGGAAGGCAAATATCTCTGAACTGTCTCTGTCTCCCCAGAACTCCCACATTTCAGCGCAAGAAAAATTGAAACTCCTTTCCCTGTCCCCTTTCCAATTGTGTTTGTGCTCCCTGGCTGCCTGCGAGGCTGTCTGATGTCACCACAGGGTAAGTGATAAAAACAGATGCATCAGGAACATTTTCCTCTGGCAACTTAATTTGAACGGTGTTTGCAACTTCGCTGAGCCTACAGTGGCAAGGGAAACCTGATGGGATCTGTGCCTTGGATCCATCCATGGGAATGGACTCTCTGCAGCACTGGAGTACAAGGATGGATTGAAACGTGATCTCACTTAAGTATTAACGCTTAAGCTTTGATATTTTGTCACTTTTCTCCACCTTGTCCAATGCTGTTGAAAGGCATCCGGAGAAAATCAGCTTTGCTGGATTCACAGCAGCTCTGCCCCTCCCTGTGACACAGCTGCACCTTGCTTGTCCCAGCCCCTTGCTGCCATCCTGCACAGAAACGTGGCAGCAAGAAAAGCTAATTGCAGCCTGGTCCCAAGAGCCCAATGAGCTATCAAAACTATTTATTTTATTTTTTTTTTTAATAAGCTCCTTTTTCTCTCTGGCTGTCAGGCAGATGGAGGTTTCTGCAGTTTGCTGATGAATCAATCTGAGTGTGGAGCTGCCCTCACTCAGCTGAGCTTGGCTTTGCTCCCTGGCTTGTCCCCAGCCCTGCAGAACCCAAAGTGCCCTCACCCAGCAAACCACCCAGCTCCCTCCTGCTCCCAGCCTGGATGCCTGGGGACAGCACAGGGACACGGAGGGCAAAACACAATCCCAGTGCCCAGCCAATTCTGTGCAGGAAATCACTTCCCTGGAATTAATTATCAATAACAAAGAAAGAAGCCTTAGTCTGGCCAGTACCTCGCCTTCATTGTCAATTCACCTTCCTAAGCAGTCCCTTAATTTTCCTAAATTTTAAAGAACTGAATGAACAAAGGCAAAAGGGCCTAATGCAGTGGTTGGATCAATCCCACGGACATTGAAATGAGAACAATCCTGAAGAGCAAAGCATCTGAAACCGTCTCAGTTTGGAGCTGAATTTGTGCCAGCAACAAACAAGTTACACAGCCAAGGTGAGTACCAAGAGCATTGCTTGGCAATTTTCTCTAGCAGGTTATATGGCCCCTACTCATACAGAGCCTCCAAGGCTTTAATTTATTTGTCCTCACAACATATTACACCGGGGGAGAGTGAAGAAATATTTCCCCATTCATTAGTCAGGGAGGAACTGAGAGACCAGAGCACCAACAAGAAAATATGCAGCCACTTACTTCCCATTGAAATGGCATTAAGGGCCAACCAGAACGAGTTACATCCTCAAATAATTTATTTACCTATATTGCTATCACCAATAAGACTCAACAAAAACACACCAGGCAAACATAATCGGAGAATCTTCTGCACTAGGAGAGCTCAGCAGAAATAAATCAGAGTAGGTACCAAACACCCTCTTTCATTTCTCCTGTCCCTGACCCTCCGTGTTTCTTAGTGACTGATTAATAGTTATGCAAACCACCACTTCAATTAGAAACCTGGTGGGATTAATTGGATGGAAAACTACTTGCAAAGCAGCACATAAAGGGAATAAAAAAGAATAATCAAAGAGAGCTTTTCTCTCTTTTGTCTGCTGCCACCAAAATAATGCAGGCGGTTCCGGGCTGGGTACAGGGACGTACCCCCTAAAGTGTTTCAAACTAAAAACCTTTGGGATGGCTTGGCAGCCCTGGAGAGGCAGCAGGGATACACAAGGGAACCAGGTCTGATTGCAGCTGAAGCCTGGCTCACGTGCTCATGCAAGCAGCCAGCTCCACGACAGAATGTCACAGGATCACAGCCAGCCCCTAAGCTCAGAAAAATCTCTGTCCCCGTTATTTTCACAGACTGTGTGAGGCTGCATGAGGTGAGAGTGGTGCACGGACCCTGGGCCAGCACATCCTCAGCAGTGGGAGCAAACAGTGGCCCTGGGGCCATTCTGTGCCTTGGCTGTGTGGCCATGGTGTCTTTTGGGGCTACCTAAAAACAGAGGGCAGACAAAATGCAGGGTATAAAAAGCAGTTGTATTTATTGCAGGGCCTTCAGGTACATTTAGGGCAGACAAAGGCCCCCAGGGGCTGCACCCAAAATTGGACCACAGGTCATGGGTTTTCACAATTTTATAAGTTTGGTCCATTTGCAGATTGGGGGTTCATCCTCCAATTCCAGCTTCAGCTAATGAGCTCGTTTACCCCAGGTTTGCTCCCCCAGCTCACTTTTGTTTCCATCTCTCAGGGCCTGAGGCAGTGAGGTGTCCTTGATTCCCAGGCCTGGAGAGGAATTGGTGTGTCTGACCAAAATAGGTAAACATCAGCTTGCACTGTATATGGAGTTTAGAGTGCTGCACTAAAGAATTACAGGATTATAAATATATGAAAAATATAAAAGCTCAAATCCTAAGGCATCAGCCATGTCAGGCATTGTGTGCACGGGGCCTTCACATCCCAGCTTTGCTTTCTTGCCACCAAACCTCCAAAGGACAAGACACAGAGACTGCAGTAAACNAAATAATCAAAGAGAGCTTTTCTCTCTTTTGTCTGCTGCCACCAAAATAATGCAGGCGGTTCCGGGCTGGGTACAGGGACGTACCCCCTAAAGTGTTTCAAACTAAAAACCTTTGGGATGGCTTGGCAGCCCTGGAGAGGCAGCAGGGATACACAAGGGAACCAGGTCTGATTGCAGCTGAAGCCTGGCTCACGTGCTCATGCAAGCAGCCAGCTCCACGACAGAATGTCACAGGATCACAGCCAGCCCCTAAGCTCAGAAAAATCTCTGTCCCCGTTATTTTCACAGACTGTGTGAGGCTGCATGAGGTGAGAGTGGTGCACGGACCCTGGGCCAGCACATCCTCAGCAGTGGGAGCAAACAGTGGCCCTGGGGCCATTCTGTGCCTTGGCTGTGTGGCCATGGTGTCTTTTGGGGCTACCTAAAAACAGAGGGCAGACAAAATGCAGGGTATAAAAAGCAGTTGTATTTATTGCAGGGCCTTCAGGTACATTTAGGGCAGACAAAGGCCCCCAGGGGCTGCACCCAAAATTGGACCACAGGTCATGGGTTTTCACAATTTTATAAGTTTGGTCCATTTGCAGATTGGGGGTTCATCCTCCAATTCCAGCTTCAGCTAATGAGCTCGTTTACCCCAGGTTTGCTCCCCCAGCTCACTTTTGTTTCCATCTCTCAGGGCCTGAGGCAGTGAGGTGTCCTTGATTCCCAGGCCTGGAGAGGAATTGGTGTGTCTGACCAAAATGGGGAAGCAGCAGCTCGCACTGTACATGGAGTTCAGAGTGCTGCACTAAAGAATTACAGGATTATAAATATATGAAAAATATAAAAGCTCAAATCCTAAGGCATCAGCCATGTCAGGCATTGTGTGCACGGGGCCTTCACATCCCAGCTTTGCTTTCTTGCCACCAAACCTCCAAAGGACAAGACACAGAGACTGCAGTAAACATTTTGTGTGTGTGTGTGTTCAGCTGGCTGGTTCGTGTTTGAAAGAACACAGAGAGGAAAAAGAGAGAGCTTCAAGTGACTTCAGGATGGATTAGAGCCCTGGCTGCAGACTGCATGCCATGGAATTCCTTCTGCCTCCTGCCCACATTGCAGTGGGCAATGCAACACATCTACACCTCACAGACTTTCCCAGGAGCAGGAACCCCAACATCACAGACTGGAGACTTCACTTTCCCAAAAAGCAATTATTCACTCTCTCCCAGCTTTGCCTGCTTGTGCTGTTCTCACCCAGGAGGCAGGACCCCACCTAGGGCAGGATTTTTTCCCACATCTACCAAGGGCTGCACAGGAAAAAAAAAAAAAGAAAAAAAAAAAAAAGAAAAAAAAAAGGAAGAGATTGTTTGCTGTAGGTCTTAGTTTTAGTCTATATTTAGACAATGGCTTAACAACATTTCAATTGCAAGACAGTTGTGAAGAAACTACTTCCATAACATACAGACTCACTAGCAGTTGGTCTTACATAGAAAGAAAATTCTCCCTAGGCTCATATCCATGAAAATAAAGATGCAGTAAGATACTAGATTTCTGCAATTCAAGATTACATTGTAAAGAGATATTCCCATTTTCTTTGTGAGTTTTTCCTTGCTATCACCAGCCATGTATCACCTAAGCTAAAAACTGAGCCATGCACTGTAATATTTACTACTGAGCCCTGGAATATTTACTGCTGAGCCCTGAGCTGCTCTCGTTTGCATCCAGGAGGCCTCAGGTCACGAGCAAAGCCAAAAGCTGTGGGATGAATATACAGAGTCATCAGTTTAAGGACAAGCAGAGCCAAGAATTAACACATATTGTTAATCACTATGGCTCATCCTGTGGGGGTGGCCAAAGCCAAGCCCCAGCCTGGCTGTAATGTCACACCAAGGTGACAGCCCGCAAGGCTCCGGTGTGCCATGCAAGAAAGGACATTTCAGTGAGGGAAGCAGGATCCAATATGGAACAAAACAGGAGGTTTTGTGCTGTTTTCCATTCAGACTCCCTCTACCTACACATTAGTGTAGGACTTCATCATTTTCCCATAATACTTCAAATTATTGCCTACACCTCTCATTTGCTGTTTGAATATAGGATTTTATCTGCCCAGAGCAATGTCCTGTGAACCTGTTCTGTCTCTCATTCTCTAAATACAGCCCTCCTCCTGGATCTTCCATCACTTTTCCTACAATTTTAATCCTGTTATCTCAGGAAAACCTTCTGCCCACCTGCTCTTGAGTGAGAAGCCGGCCCTAACCTTCTTCTACACCCATGAGCTTCCCAGCCAGAGCCACAGATCAATAGATCAAGATCAGAGATTTCTTGTCAGAAATCAAGTTCCTTTCTTCCCCTGCTTGTTTAAACAGTGGGCCAGTAGCTTGAAAGATAGATATATCTCTCCTCTCTCCTTTTCCTTGCCAATGGATCATGTTTTTCCTCAAATCCTGGCTTCAAATACCACCGGAGTGAAACGTTGCAAAAACGTGAATAAATCAGGCCTTCTAAACAAAAGAAGGTACGGAACTTACAAATGGAAAACTCAGCTTCACTCTGCTGTGCTTAAAAGCAGTTACTGTGGGTGACAGAAATAACTGTTCGTCAAAGAAAAGGAAAAAAAAAAATAAATAAATACGGGGCCTTTTTATTTCACCCTAAATTATTCAGCTGATGTTTATTGCCTCTGCAAAACAGAACAAGGAGCCGTGCCCCCAGCTGAAGCAATTTTGCTGCAGTGGTGTGAAATGTCTCCCTGAAGACAGCTCTCAGAATTTGGGGTTCTCGGCGAGAGAGCCCCTCGCAGGCTGGGTTTGCAGAGCCTGGTGAGGCTCTGGCGTGCGCCGCTTCCTCGCTTTTGGCAGGAGCTGTGGGCGCCAGCTCGGGGTTTGATTTGCTGCTGGCTTTCGGCAGCTCCTGGCTGCCTTCCGGAGGTGTTTTCTGCTTTGATGGACAAGATGTTGGGTGTGTGCTTCCCTCTGGCAGCAGAGGGAGAATGGCAGATCCCTCAGCCTCGCTGGCAGGCCGAGCGGGAAGCGCTAATTCTGGCAACCTCCGCGGCCGGCAGAAGGAGGGTGGGATGCCTTTGGCTCAGTGCCCTCCCTCAAAAAGCCCCTCCAAAAAGGCACCTTGTCAGCAGCCAGCAGTGCTGTCAGGGCGGGGGTTTGCCTCTTGGCTTCCCCCTGGGGTGGCTGCAGTTTGTGGAGGGGTTTTCTACCTGAGGTCCGCTCTGTCAGAGCTGGTGCGGCTCCAACAAGGTCAGGGGAAATCCCTGCTCAATCCAGGATCCCCCCGGGCTGGATCCTTGCAGTTCTTCTCCTCCATTGCCCTTCCTGCTGCTCCTGTCCCGTTCTGGGACGCAGGGAGAACCTGCTCTGCTGTCACACGGTTTTCTCTGAGGGGCCGGGGGCAGAACTTCCCTTCCCACCTCCACGGCTGCTTTCTGCTCGGGCAGCAGATGGAACGGCTCAGTGTGGGGAAGGAGAGCTCTGCCACAGCCTGAAATCGCCCACAGACAGACAGACACAGCCTGAAATCGCCCACAGACAGAAATCCCCCACAGACACAGCCTGAAATCCCCCACAGACAGACAGACA
>VWYO01022482.1:0-20465 GCA_013400275.1 Rhadina sibilatrix | reverse complement strand
CTCTGAGATCAAGGGTGTGACTGAGAAAGGCCATGGGACAGGACAGACACTGCTGAGAGAGAAATGCAGCTGCAAACAAGCTTCAAACGATGGCCTTGCAAACAGAGCAGAGATTCTGGACAAACAGAACCACAAAAGATGCATTGTAGGAGGCCCCACGTGAGGTATTTTTAGATAATTGGCTTTAAGGCATTGGCAGCATTGTGTGGCAAAAGCTGACAGGCCAAAACCCACTTATAATGTGTTGTAATTAGGAAATGGTTTGGCTTCTGATTGTGATGGTGTGAATTGTAACACCTGCACCCTCTCACCCTTCTCATGAGACTGAAAATGGAATAGAAGTCCTTAAAACACCTCTCAGGAGCCCCATCTCTGGGTCAGAAGAAGGGTTTTTCTGACAAATGGGCTGCGATGTGAGGACAGGGAGGGAGCAGCCTCGGTTTTTGGGTGTCCATGGTTCCAAGTGTCCCAGTGCCAGGCATTCCTTTGCCACATTCCTGCGGGGAAAGACAGCCCTGGAAGGCTGAAGGTAAAGAACCAACCCCACCGAAAAGCAAGAGCTGTGCTATTAATGGCACCCAAACCTCTCCGGCTGCCTCCCTCCTCCACCGTGCCCTGGCTGTGGATTTGAATAAATTATCCACGCTGACCTGACAAGGGAGCATTAATGGGCCATTTACCACCTGAGAAGTGCATTAACGGGTCATTAATGCCTGCCCTGCGGTGTTCTGCTGTTAGGACTCACCAGATAGTTCACATTTGTAAAAAGGGCATTCTTTTCATTTTTTTTTTTTTTTAAGCAACCAAGGTTTGTGTTTTGTTTTGCGTGTTTTTGTTTTTGTTTTTACTTCCCTTTTTCTCCCTTACTCTGAATAAATCTTTAGGTTGTAGGGGAATGAAGAGGAATTAATTTGTTATTCTGTGGGCCTGACCCTCGCAAAACAAACAAACAAAAAACCCCAAACAAGCAAACAAAAAACCCCTCAAGAATTTGTATCGGGGTTTGTCTTTGTGTGGAGGAGAAGCCGGATGGAAAGTCCTCCCCAGTCCTGCACCCAGTGAAAATGTTAGTTTTGAGACGTGAGGCACTGCTGGGTTTTTCAGTGCTTAAACCTACAGGAGGAATCAAGAACTGACAAAAAGTTATTACAGCAGCATCAGAGATGACATCATTTTTCTCTTCTCTCTTGTCTATACAAGTTTGAGAATGAAAAATAAACAAAAACAAAAACAAACCAGGGGTTTAATACCATGGCAGAATTTGCTGTTCAATCAGAAATGTGTCTTTTGCCAAATGAATGCAGATGTTCATGCCAGGACAGGAGCACTTTGTAATTGGAAGAGAGCTGAAAATAGATTTAAAAAAAAATAAAATAAAATAAAAAAGGAAATGCATTCCTACCATGCCTTAAATTGCCTGTAATCCTTGAAACAAAATCAATTGTATTCAGCTACAATGAAGTTTTTTGCTGGATTGCTTCTCGGCCTGCCAACAATAGCTGGGAGTTTCTACAAAGGGAGCAATGCTTTTCTAAAGATAATTAGTCCACTTTGATGTGCACGAGAGTTTTTAGAGGAGGAGAGTACCTGTCTGGTTTTTATGCATTCTCTGAACCTAAGAACAAAGAGTAAAAGATACCAGAAACTTTTTCAGAGTGCACTTGGCATTGGGATCTGCTCAGCAAAGGAACTCCGCTGAGACCGGGATGTTCTCCTCTGGGATTCTCTCTTTATGCTCACTTGTGAGCTTTACCTCTCAGGAATAGAGGGGAATGTGGTAAATCACCACATTTGGAAATCACGGGTTGATTGAATTCACGGAAAACCCACACAATCACAGGCAAAGCCCGTGGAAGTTGGGGTTTTTTTCAGCTGCTGGAAACAACGCCAGGGGCCTCGATGGCAAAACGCCCGTGTGTGTGACAGCAGCTCACTGAAGCATCAGGTCATGAAGAAAACCAAGGGCAGAAGAGAGCAAAGAAACTTGAATTTCAACAAGTTCCAGCTTCACCTGCTGTTCACAGCAGTTTGAGGCATGGGAAGTGTTATAAATACACATTATAGTATTGTTATTTTTCGTAAATATTAACATGGATGCTTGTGTGTCATGTCAAATAACTTTGCTATAAAGATGCAGTTTTTATTTCTGCTATTAGCTAAACTTAGACATCCTAGTGGAATAGCTGCAGCTTGTAACTGAGCTGCTGCTTGTTGGGATAACACCCAAAGCACACGACAGAGGCCCCTGCTGCTGATCTGCCAGCTACCAGCACCTGCCAAATGAAGGAAGTGTGGAGCAAACCCCAGGCTGCAGGTGATCACAGGGACGGACTAAAACCACAGCCAGGAAATGTGCATGGCTCTGAAAAGGCAGGCCCGAGGAGGAGCCCTGCTGAACAGCTCTTGGGACATGTGAACCAGTTTGGGGAAAGTTGAAATGTGTGTAATTAGAGTTAGGTGCAATAGGAAAGGTGTGTAAGGGTGTCTCTGAAATAGCAGCTCCTGGCTGAATGCCTTAAAATCTTTGCTTTATTGTCTTTGTCCCCTACTGTCTTTATTGTCTTTGTCTCCTATTGTCCTTCATTAAACATTTGAGTTTTACCAGGAGAGTGACCCTGGTTTTCCACAGGAAACAACTCCTCAGTGCCCGTGGTGAGGAACCGAGCCCAGCGTGGGGCCAGGGATCAGCTGGAGCACGTGTGACACACTCACACACTTTCTAAGAGGTTCTCTTTCTAAGAATTTCTGTGCCTCTGTGCAGGTACTTCTGGCAGAAGGAGCCAGACTCTGCTGTAAATTGAAGCAAGATCCCATCTGAATTCAATAACCCCAATGAAAGCTGCTCCTGTGTGCCACTCCCTCTGTAAGGCATTATTACCGAGCTTGGAGCCCAGCACTGTTTATTATTTTCCCAATTTTCAGCCACAACTCAGTCTCTTCCACCACAGCAGCCTCCCAACGAGCCTGGCTTGCAGAATCTGTGACTGTCCTTAAAAATAAAAAGCTCTGGTAATACAGGGAGAGGAGCAAGCCACGGGCTGTGCATTTCCAAGGGGATGATGATTGAAGTGACCAAGGAACAGCTTTTAGGCTGAGCCGAAGGAAATGGATGTGGCAATAATCCCGTGTTACCTATTGAATGGTAATTTCAGAGACCTTCTTTGCTGAGTGTTTGAAAGGACAAAATTTGAATTCTAATTTCCAGACGAGGCAAAGGCATTTATAACAATTGCCTTTGTGCAATTGCTGGAGCCAGGCTCTGTGGAGGGGCACAGGACAATGCATCTGGTAAGGAGTCAAAGATAAATGGAATAATCTGAGATCTACAACTCTAATTATGTACATCTCTCTATCCTAAAGGGGTTTATTTGGCTATAGTTGCTTTTAGAGCCATTAACGAAATGTTGCATTATATCTCTGTTAGTGTGGGGGCATGTGCAAAGGCTGCATTTATGCCTGAAGCCTATTTTTACCTTGAATGAGCCCTAGAATGGAATTCAAATTCCGTTTGTTTCCATTATAGTGGCTGTGATCATTACAAGTTATTATTTTTTTTAAAAATACCGATAATCACGTCCCTGCATTAAAAGGGTGTGTTGGAAAGGAATGGAATCCATACTAAAAACGTGAGTTAGGGAATATTTGCAAAGGAGAAAGCAAAGAATAAATCTGCTACAAACACGTTACCCTCTTAGCAACCCCAAATCTCAGACCAAGCTTTCTCCCCGAGTTCTGTGGGGCTACAAACCCAAGATCTCCTCTGCTCCCACCCCGAGCTTGGGGCTCTGACTTCTCCATCCTGGTGCAAACGTGGCAGGATGGACTGGAAGGGTGGGAAGCACCGGGTCAGCCAGAGATACAGAGCACCACTGGCTGGTGGCAGGAATGACTGGAAAATCTCCTCACTGCTGTGAAGCTGGAGCAGCCAGAGGCATTCAGGGAGCTGCCAGCCAGCTGTGCAAAGCCTGGTGCTGAAGGGATGCCCTCCTCCTGCAGGCAGAGGTCACAAATGCACAACAGAACCAGGTCCTGAATCTAAAAAGTGCTGCCTCTATCCAAGCTCCTGAGGTTGCACCAGAGTGGGATTCCTGGACAAGGATTCTTTTGAGGAAAGGTTTGATTTAGAGCAGCACAGCAGTGTGAGGGAAAGGAGATTTATCTCCTAAATCAACGCTTTGCCTCAGCATCCTTACATTTTCCAGGAGAGCATTTGCTCAGTCCCACCCTGGATCAAATGTCTCGGTTTGGAAAAAGTCATAGCAAAATTCCAACAAAACAATTTGTGCTCTAGATACAAGTGAATCCTGTTGGCCAGCAGATGTGAGTGTGTGTCCTGCTGTCACCCAGCACTGCCAGAAGCCACGGCCATGGAGTTCTGAGCATCCAGTATCTCACATTTTGTTATGAAAGCAGCATGGTTTGGGCCCACACCATTTGACTGCTCTCACCCTACATCTACACACCCCATACTAATGGCAAGATTCATGCTGTGACAAAAGAAGAGAAAAGCCTTTGACTAGACACAGAAATGCAGGCTAAAAGAAGAAGAAGAAGAATATGCAAACTAGATCTAAAGTCATTTATTCAACAAGTTTTGAGGACAAATCAGAGATTCAGGGCGAGTTAAAAACACAGTTGGTTCTACCAAAGATGTTCTGGCTGCTTAAGAGATCAGCTGTCCACAGCTTGTCTTTGACCAGGAAATCAAACAATATTTACTGTCTGGAACCCCAGGGCTCTCAGGATAGGTCACATCCAGCCACAAGAGAATTACCAACAACAGCAATCAACACAGATCCTTTGTTCTCTTAATCCTCACGGCCTAACTTTGTGTTCTCTGAGCTGCTTGGCCCTTCAAAGCAGGAGAGGTAATTGAATTTCAATCATATCATGGTCTGACTCAAAATAACCCATAATGGCACTCATTTCAATATTGCACCACGCTGATTCTTATTCTGGGTGTAGTGCCTGTTCTTTGCTGTAGAAATTTCCATATGCTCCTTGCCCTGAATTTCAAAGAATAACTTTGTCTAATGAAGCTGAGTATTGAGATTTTCCCCCCTCCCATGACTTATGGGTGCAATTTGAAAGGGGAGGGGGGTGGAAATAAACAAGTAAATGAAAAGCACGTCCAGCACTGTGTGATGATAAACAGCCCTTGCAATTTGCTTAGCCAGAGCTTGTTCTTCATTCCCAGAGGCACCAGTCACTTTTATGATGAGATGACAGCCCAGTTTTATTCTCAAGATTGTGCAGATTTCTCACCTGACTAGCTCATGACTGCGTCTTTCGGGTCAGAGAGCAGCACAAGCTGGGCTCTATTTTTCCTCTCACGGCTGTTCCCCCCTGCCATTCTTTGTGCACGTTCCCATTTCTCAGTGCCACCAACCAGCTCCGTTTTCTCCACCTCCTCATTTCTGTCCCCAAGAACAATCCCCGTGCTCCCTTTCCCAGGCAGGAATCCCTGCACACCCCAAACCTCGTGTCCCTCAGCTGCCTGGGCTGTGGCTCACAGGTCTCTGCTCCTCCTCCTTCCCTCACCAAATTCATCTTCACAGGGGGAGTCACTGGAAGTCAACATTTCCTGTGCTACTCCGAGCAGGCAATTTGCTGCAGCGTGAGAGTTAATGGAGGTGGGAGCACTATTAGTGACATTTATCAGTAACTATTTATGTAACTTAAAGGGCAGAGCACTGCCTGCAGTTCAGAGGTTCAATTAGCAGCTCTGCTGCTGGTCTGCAGGGTTACCCTGGGCTTCTGGCTGCCATCTGGTATTTTAATTTTCCACGTGTAAATGGGCAAATCTGGCTGCTCTGTGACATCCTTAAATCCCATGGATCTTGTGTACCTAGACAGAAGTCTCCACTATTTTTAAACGTGCTTGCAAACACCTGGCAGGGAGATACCCTGTCAGTTGAGTAAAAGAGAATCCATTTCTGAGTCCCTGGCTTTGAAGCATCATCTCCACAGCACTGCTGAGCAACCCTTAATTGGTTGTTGCAGGACAGGAGTGATGGTAAGAACAGACTTGAAATTTGTTCTACCGACCTCCTTTACCAGGGCTATCAAACCAGCATTGCTCCCCTCCACTGCTCTTGCTTAGGAAAATAAATCTGAATTAAGTGCACAGCCCACATCTGCACTGGCAGGTCAAAAAACTCAGAACACTTGGATAAACACCAGCCAAGCCAGATGGAACATTTAGTTAGCAAGGAGACTGCATTGAAAAGCTGGATTAAAACTCAAATCACCAGGGCTGCTTTCAGGGTTGATAAAATCATCCTCAAGCACTGCTGCTGCATTTGGCTGTGTCAGTTACTGTCAGCACTGGCTTCAGAAACTTCGGGGTCCCAAAAGGGAAGAGCAGATTGAATCCTCTCCAGAAATTTTGCTTCACTGATTAAAATCTCTGCAAGCTTCCCCCACAGCTCATACTGAGAACATTTATGCCTTTGAAATCATCTTCATCTAGGAATGGCCATAATTTAGGTAATTTTAGCAATAAGATCCAGACTCTGTGTTACACTTGCAATGCCACTTGAGAGACTTAAGACCATCTCTATATCCTACAAGTCCAGGATCCAGTTTAGGAATGAAAAACCTCTCAAATCTGAGCATTTCCAAGTAGATCTTCTACTTTGTCAGATGAGAATATGGCTTTCACATTACACAAGGCACTGGGTATATTTATTTATTCATTCGTTCATTTATTCCTCAAAATCTTCCTTTTCTAACCTTACCATGTGTAAATTTCATTTTGCCTTCTCAAGTTTACCTCGGAAACAAAGGGACAATTACCAGGAAACAAAGAAACAATTTTATAAAGGAATGGAGCAGTTTCCAAAATCCCCTCCAACTGGACTGGAATTGATGTCAAGCCCTGGAGGCCCATCCCCTGGTCTTGACTGTTAAAGGGTTGAAGGATGAGGTGAATCCTCCTGGAGAAAAAGGTTTTGTTATCCTAAGTCATCAACTGGGCAGGTGGAAGCTCAACGAATTTTCTCACAGATTTTTAGTGGCACCCACGTCACAAATTCATGGATTTGCAACGGTTTTAATGGAATGTCTGAAAGTTTTCACAATCCCTTTCATTCTCCTTGCAAAGAAATGGCACTCAGGCAAAAACAAGTTAACCAAAGTGTTTCCAATGAAATACTGGTGTGGTGTTTGATGGGGGTAACAAAGCTGGGTTCTCTCAGCATCTTTTCAGCTTTTTACAAACCCAGATTCTCAGTTAATCACAGAGGGACCCGACACTTCCCCGCTGAACAAATAAAACTTCAGTCTGCAGGTGGCTGCTAATATTTCCTCTCTCAGCTTCCTCCTTGCTCTGTTTCTCCCCTGAACAACAGCAAACCCAACCCTGGGCTCCTTTAATCCATTTGCACTCATCTGTGGAGGCAGCTGCTCGCCCACCCCTCTGTCTGCAGGAGAGATAAACGCAGAGGCACAACAGAAATTCTCCTTTTTCCAGGGCTCTTGGCCTACTTAATCAAAATCCACCCTTGCTGCCAACTGTCAGCAGACTCAGGGTTTGTAAATGTTGTAGTTCAACACGCACTAATGCTGTGTGTTGTCTTAAAATAATTACAACTTCCATCTCCACCAAAATCGAGGGTTTTTTTGTGTGTGTGTGTGTGTGTGAGAACTGCTAATGTTCAGTTTTAGATGAGTTTTGTAACAGTCTGGCTGTTTAGGCTGGGGGGTTGAGCATTTTTATTTTGTGTGAAGGTGTTGGAGAATGAATCTATTGAATTTTCCTTGACGTTATCCTGAGATTCAGAAAACTTGAGCATTCTGCAGCTCTGGTTTTTTTCTTTTTTCACAGAGCTGGGGAGTGTAAACAGCAATGCAATAGAAAAGATATCAATGCAGGATTGTCAGGGATTGTCAGGAAGCCTTTTACTGGAAAAAAATCCTCATAATCCAAGTCCATCCTCCCTCAGATGTGAAAACTGCCATGTGCAAACAACTTAAAATACATATATTTAACTTGAAGTATCATAGAAAGGAAAGAAAAAGAAAAAATAATCAGAAAGAAATCTTCTAAACAAGACAAGAAAATGCATTCCCCCCTTTATGAAAGGCAGCAATCCTCTCAGATTCACGTGCAGCATTTCAGAGGCAAAACCTCCTCAGTGCAGCTTTGTGAGCAAACCCTTGGTCACCAAAAAACAAAACAAAACTCTGGGGCCCACAAAAACCTGGAGCATGGGAGGTGTGGGTGCATCTGCTGAGGGAAACCCTTAAACTCATTTCCAGAACTGTCTTTAAATGGTCCCTGCAGAGGGAGGGTGGGATAATCCCATGAACAGCTCCTGCAGGAGGGTGGGATTATCCTATAAACATCTCCTGTAGGAACGTTGGGATGATCCCATAAACATCTCCTGTAGGAACAAACAGATGCAGTTTCTCATCAAAATGAAACGAGGCTTTGGAAACCTCTCTGCTGGAAGTTGTGGGTGCTGAATCCCCGTCTGTTTTGATATTTTGTTATCAATTAATTCGACTGAACTTCCTGGGCAAGTTATTAAGTCCCCATGCCACTTTCTCATTATCTGTAGAACAGGGCTAACAGTATCAGCCCCAGCGCCTCACAAAGGAGATTCGAGGATTATGTGGAACTACCAATAATTCCCAAATCCTGCTTGAAAATTGCATGCCAACTTCTCCCTCTTATCTGGAAACCTCCAACCTCCCTCCAGCGTCATTAAAAAGGAGACTTATTCCAACATATTATTTTATAAAAACAAAACAGGCAGTAAGCATTTCAGATAACAGTGTGCCTCCAACCCTGGCTCCGCTGCCATTCTCCCCGTTCCCTAAAATGAACCTGGTTTTGAAGGTGACCTGCATTACCGCAGTGTTAATCAGAATGCACCGTGTGTAATCAGTTATTATTTTATCTCTGAGCATATTCAGTGCCTCAAAATGTGTAAAGCATTCCCAAGGGGAGCATCGTGCCAGGAAGAGAAAGCTCTTCCTCAGGAAAAAACGGGGGTCAAATCCTCCCCCAAAGTACGAAGTCCCTGCTGATACTGATCTATTGAAACGCTGCCTGATAAATTTCATATTTAGATTGTCATAGTGTCTTGGACTTTGTCACACTCTTTATGTTTTGCCACAGGAATAACTCGTTTTCCTGTTGCTGTCGATGCAGGTTCTTCTGAGATCCTGCTGGCCGCAGTACAGGTGAAAATCTTGCTCATGAAAGAGAATTTCTGTGAAATAAAGCCGGGCTGCCGAGAAACAATTTAAATTTTCGAGCGAAACTGCCCTATCCTGTGCATCCTTCACTTTGCTTTCAGCCACACACCCTTGCTTCCCAGAAAACCAGAGATTTGTAAACAAAAGCATCTCAGTTTTTTTTAAAATGCCTGGTCACAAAAGCACAGTTTATGTACAGGATCCAAGGGCTGCGGGGAGGACAAGCCCTCTGATTTCCAGTAATTCCCAGGAGCAATTTCCTGATGGAACCTGAGTAGCTATGGAAACAATCTCTTTTGTTTCCTGCACAATGGTCTCCGTTTCTAAAAGCTTCCCCTCCAGAGAAGGACAGCGGTCCCGCACAATGACAATTCCTTTTCCCGCTGAGCCAGGGCAGGATGGGTTCAGCCGCCTCACTCTGAGTGGCTGGAACAGGGAATTCCACCCTGGAGCAGCGTTTGGATCAGTAACTGATGTGTCTGGGGGTGTCCAGCCCACTGGGGGAATGCTGCTGGAGGGGCAACACTGCTGCACTCCCGCTCATCCCCAGCTGATGCTGCTGTGCACCACAAGGACACAGACTGACTGCAGAAGGCTGAAGATGACTCCTCTGTTTCTGGGATGTGTCTCCTTTTTATCCTGTTCTACACACAGCAATTCCATTGGTGACACAAAGACAAACCTCTTCTGCAGCCCTGGCTGGTGCCTGAGATGGTTTGGGTNGGAAATAAACACAGTCATTGTCAGCCTGCTGAGTGGGAGTCTGTGTCATTGTGGTCTTTAACAGCATCACTCTTCAGTCACATTGGTCAGAGCAGAGGGACAGCAAGGAAAAGTCCCTCCTGGGGAAAGGAATGTAAACAAAGTTACAGCTACAAAAACGTGGCTCTGGTTTGCAGAAAATTCCCTGGGGAAAGGGTTTCAGAAACCCAAAACATCTCAGGCACCAAGCAGGGCTACACCCAGTCGTTGCTCTAAAGGTAAAACTGGATCTGTCCCACACAGAAATGGGGGTCACACTCTGCACTCATTCAGCTGCCCCCAGTGCCCCATCTCCAGTCACTCCTGGGCACAAACAGAGATTCAGAGAAAATTAAATCTGGCCTCCGTTACCCCAAGGCCAAACCCACAGGAGATGAAGGTCTGGTGTGGGAAAATCAGGATATTCCTCAGTGATTTCCAACATAACCCTGGCAAAAACCATTCTGCCTCCCCCTGCCTCAGCATCCTTCTCCACAAGAACAGGGCGGTGCCATCCACCTCCTCCAAGGGTTTTAAAGTCTTCTGATGGAAACTGCAAAATGAGGGAGGCAAATATCTTTATCAGCAGAGAGAGAAATAATCCTACTGCTGTCTGCACATATTTTGAAGAATGGGTCAATAGATTTTCTTCATCTGATTTGTTCCCTCCCCAGCAGATTTTATTCTTATCTAAAACTTGCTCTTGAAAATCCCATTTAGTTTTATAACATGCCTGGGAATCCTTTGGAACAGCATATACTTTATAAATGCAAGATAATCCCTGCTGTTCCCAGCCTCCTGCCTCTAACTAACACTCATCCAAAAACTGTAAACAGGTTGAAAATTTTGCCATAAATGCCCCATTTCTTTCCCCAGAGTTCCACGACCTGGGAGTGGGGGAGCAGGAGGACTGGCCTGGCTGCATTTGTGGCTGGGTTGCACAGAGCTGGTGAAATCCTCGGCAGGAACTGCAGGATTCACACAACACAGCTCCTGCAAAATGAACTCCCAACCCAGGGGATGTCCTCATGCACTCGGGGCCTTGGGCACCAGGACCCCTGGCTGGGGTGTGTGAGCACTGCCCAGATAGAACAGAGTCAGTAACACAAAGGCAATATTCTCCAGCAGCACTGGAATCCCAGGCATCTTTCTAGAACTTTTTTTTTTTTATTTAACTCTCTTGATGACAGCTCCATTTCCAGCTCCTCAGACGTCACACTGTAATCTCACTTACTGTAATGACCTGTCAAGGACAGGGTCAATTTTTCTCATTTCTTTCGTGTATTAACATTTAGAGGCTGAATGTGCCTCCCTTCCTGGGTGGATGCACGCTGGCTGGGGTTGCCAGATGAAAAAGGCTGCTTTAAACTGAACCCGGGGACACTTTCAAAGGCCCCCAGGTCGTTCCAATCCTTGCAAATAGAGTTCCTCCCGCCTTTGGGGAGGAATTGTGCTTTCTTAGGAAGGCTCTGCTGCACATTTAGGCTGGGAGTGTGCCTAATACCAGCTTCTACAAAGGCAGAACTGAAATAACAATTTCCAACCGCGGGGATGGAAGCCTCCCCCACCTTTCATCGGGCTGGCACTCAGCGATGCCTGAGCAGGAGCTGTTCTGAAGCACACAGAGATGTCGGGAGCAAGAGCCCTTCCGGACTGTGAAAAAGGCATATTGTATGTATAGCTCTACGCAGATATTTACTATATATATATATTAGACTAGTTAGAAAAGTTATGCCATATTAACATTTGAATAATATAGTAAATGTAGTTTTTAACATTAAGTTTTAGTAAAAGTTGTATGTGTAAGATATTTTCCTTAGCTCAAGAGAATATCTCACAGAGATAAGATTTACAACAGAAAAGAAACCTCCCCCTTCGGATTCTTCAGACAAGAAAGATGCATATCTCTTGGAACCTACAGGGACCAGACTCTCAAATCCACAAAACAAGACTCCTTGCAGGAACCAGACGTCCCAAATCCACAAAACCAGGACTCTCCTGTCGCCAAGAGAGCTCAGCAAGGGACTCTTAGAAAACAAGTTTGTCTTGGAAAAAGCATGCATAATTATGAAGTTGTGGGTCCTCAAAAAGGGAAAGATTTCTACCAAAAGGGCCTTTCTCCTGACCGGCATGGGGCCGGGAAGGAGGAAGGACGGTGGTCTAGACTGCCTTCTTTGCCTTTATTTTCTCTTTATTTTCTCTTTATTTGTCCTGTCTCTAAAAACTTTTTAAACTTTTATTTGTATTAATTTTCTTTTTGTAACCAATTTTTATTCTTTATTAAATTCTCACAAATTTCTAAAAGTGAGTGATTGGCATTTATCACACGGACTCAGAGCAACAAGCACCAGGTTCACAAAGCAGTTCTGGGCCACATCAGGTGAACTTTGGCCGCTGGAGAGGCTCTGGCAGCATCCTGCCCTCTGCACACAGTCTGGGGAGCAGCCCCTTGCTAGGAGATTGTGCTGGCACACAAAGTGGCATTTGAGACCCGAGCGCCACCAGTCCTGCTCTGCTCCCAGGGAAAAAACAAACAAACAAACAAACAAACAAACAAAAAACCAAAACCACCACCACAAAAAAAACAAACAAAAAAAACCCACAAACAAAAAACCAAACAAACAAAAAACCCAAACAAACAAAAAACCCAAAAAACGTGTTTCTTCCAATGGTGCCCCACAGCCAGGTCTCACTTTAAATCCTCCAGCTTATTTTTCTGACTCTGAATGTCTGATCTCGCTCTTTTGTCACTTTCAGGATCGCTTGCCTCTCCCAGGGACATCCCCCAGGTGATTATCAGGGACAAGCACCCCTCAGGAGTCCCGTGGATCGATCTGTTCTGGGACACTGACATACAAGACAGGTTTATCAGCAGTGACCAAGCATCCTAGGAAAAGTGCACAAAGTCAGAAGTCAGCCCCTCCTGGCTTGGAATTCTGCCCCAGGGCTTCTGTTGAATTCTCGGGCACAAAATATCCCTGGAAATGGTGCAGCCACATTCCAAGGACATTTTTCAGTCTGTGTCTTCCTCATGGTTTTGTCAATAAGCTGACTTGGACCATTAGCACTCCCTTTCAGGCTCTCCTTCCCTCCTGTCCGCCCTGCAGGCTGACAGATATTTTGCTTTATTGCCCTGAAGGGTCTCACCCTGAGCTGACCCCCAGCTCAAATTCAGTTCCTGCCTTTCCTTTACTCATGAATATTTAACTGCTGTCGTTTACACCTGCTGGATCTCATTTTCTGTCATTAAGCTCCTTCCAGTTTACTGTGGGGGAAGGCAAAGAAAGCGTTTTTGTGATGTTAGATAATTCTCCGAAGTGATTCTGGTCCCATCACGTTCCTTTTGACCTCCTGCCACCTTCCCCCACAGCCCAGGCCCTGTGACAAACCTCTCCTAAGCATTCCTATCCAAACTGAAATCAAGGGAAACCCCCCTAGACAGCCACCTCTATCACCTGGATGGTGCAGTCAACCTGGGTCGGAATTTGTGATCATTTCATTCATTTCATGCATGGAAATCAGATTGGAGGGACCAACAGACTCCTTGCACAACACCCATTTCTTCCCTTGCAAAGCTTTTCCAGCCTGCTGTGAACTTAGTTATCCTGGAGATTGACAGGCTGCAACAGGAGCATGCAGTTAGAAGGAAAAAGAATTACATTATAGATAAGACATAAATAGATATGGATATAAATATATAGATATAGATTAGGTATAGATATAGATATATAGATATAGATATAGATATAGATATAGATATAGATATAGATATAGATATAGATATAGATATAGATATAGATATAGATATAGATATCTGTATTTTTAGGTTTGAATCAGAACAAGCACTTTATTCTTAAGCAGTGATGACAGCCTGGTGTCATAAGTCCTGTTTTGGCAGCAGGGATGCAGTCCTGCCCCTTTTTCCTCTGCTTCCCTCTGTGCAGCTTCCTCACCCAGCGAAATTTAGGATGGGAGGAATCTAAGTGGGGTGAGGACATTGGAACACTACAAAACACTAAAAATAAAATCCTTTGTTTCCTATTTCTTCAGGCAGTTAGTCCACAGCAAAAGCCTTTCTCTCAGCCCGTGGCAGCTCAGTTTTTTCAGAAGTTTTTCTGATGAATCCTACCTGGAAGATTTTGGAAATCCATCTAGTGCAGCACAAACCAGATCACCCTTCACATATTTATTGATTTGATCCAAAAACTCTAATGGGTTTGTGAAATACGACTTCCCTCCACAAAAACAATGTTGTCTCTTTCCCAGGATATTTATCTGGGTGTCTATCAAGTCTGTTTATTACAGTTTTCTACCATTTCATCCAGGAGAAAAGCCAGAGCTGCTGCTCTGCACTTTCTCAAGTTCCTCCCACACGTCTTAAAAGAAAAAAAATATTCTCATTGTGGCTGTCTATGTCCCACTTTCCACTCCTCACAACCACGACAGAGTTCATTTCAGTTCTCTGGAGCCCCTTGGAGCAGAATTTTGGCTGCTCTGGTGGGGCAGTGCTTCAGTTCCTTGATGCAGGAGAAGGAATAACAGCATTTCCTTCGCTGTCACAACAATTTGTGACGAGTCTGGCACAAACAGAATTTTTTTCTTTTTTTTTTTAAATTTTGCTAATAGAATAGTTGAAATTTGGGCTGGAAACTCACTTTTTCTCCCCCAGTATTGCAGAAGAGGGGATGTTCTTGCTGGTTCCTGCAAGCTCATGCCAGGAGAAGGACTGGAACGTGGCTCTGCTTTCTCACTTGCAGAGGAAATCAAGAAAAGGGCAAGCTGGATCATTTACTGTGATTAAAAATAATATCTCGGGGTTCAACTCCAGCTCTGATAAGAGTGACTTTCTTTACAGAGTAAAATTATACTGATTTCCCACTGGAAGGGAGAAGTGCTGAGAAAATGGGAATTTGAGAGTTTTGTAACCATGATAATTGCAAAGCACATCAGCAGCTCTGACTACAGGCAGATCCTCTGTGTCAGGAGGTTTTTCCCTCAGCCTCCAACGAGTGGAGACTTGTTCTGTTATTTGCTGATATTTAGGCACAGGAATCAAGCAGATGAGCTGTAGGACACAATCTGCCAAAGTTACAGTTTCTGCAGATTAGGATTGCTATTTGTTCTGAAGCTGAATTACAGCCTATTAATAAAGAAATAAACACTTTAAAACTACTTAAATTTTTAAATGGTATAAAATGTTTAAGATTAGCACTTTTTTTTCCATAACATAACTCTGATTTTGTGCTCCATATAAAAACAGATCGTGCAGGTTGTAAAGAATGCACTCTGCTGTGGAATCCTGATTTTATTTTCTTGCTTTTGATTGAGCCAGGAGAACTGGAAGACACCACTGTTGATTATTATGGAAATATCTCTCTAAATCAAACCATGAAGGGGATCTGTGCTGTCCATTTTGATCAAAGTTGAGTCCAAGCTCGTTCCCTGCTGCAGTTTGGGTGTCCTTGTCTGCCCAAGAGACAGTGCTCATTTCCAGCAGGAGGAAAGATGAGAATTCCAACCCTTGCAGTTGGAAGCCCCCGGGCTTTCCATGGGGGATCAAGCCCCAGCAGATTTCAGAGGTGTGGGATAACATCAGGGCAGAAAGAGAGGGCTGGGGGGAGTGAGAACAGATTCAATTCAGATTCAATTCAGATTCAATTCAGATTCAATTCACCAGCTGCAGAGTGACTGCACAGCAGGAGCAGCAGCCAGGAGCATTAGCAGGGTTCCCTTAATAAACCACACGGCCCCCAGAAGCCTTGGAGTGCAGAACTGCCCCATAAAGCACAGAGATGTAAAACAATGCCCACTGCTTCGCTGCTCCCAGGAGGATTGCAGCCAGATCACTTCTTCTTATTCTGTGCTATTGACTCCAGGGAAATTGGAATGAACTGCATCAGTAAGCCCCAAACCCCCAGAGCTCTGCCCTCCCTGCTCCTCCAGACACATCCTTTACCTCTCCCAGCCACAGCACCCTGCACTGCAGGATCACACTGAGCACACAGCAAGGTCACCTGAGCACGGGGAGCACAGGAGAGGTGGCACTGCAGCCCCACCCTCCACACAGCAGTGGGATTATCTACACTCACCAAAGGCTGGCTGTCATTTTTGGGGGTAAAATCGCAGCTGTGAAACACGTGGGGGGAAATGGAAGCAGTTCTCCTGGTCCTGGCTCTACCTCCCGACTTTTCCATCCCTGCACTCCAGCACTGTGACTTTTCCATCCCTGCACTCCAGCTGAGACTTCCTGACTAACACCTGTTTATGAAGTCAGGATTTACAGCATTTTTTTTTTTTTACGGTACCTTGCACTACAGAGCCATTTCCAAAATTTCCAGAGCTCTTAAAACACGAGAGCAAAGATTAGAAGTTGCTTTATGAGGCCTGAGGTGGGAGCCAAACTCCCCTGTCCCCACTCCACCGTCACCAGCAGAGACAGCCCCGCTCACGCTCTTTTCTCTGACCCTCAAATTATCCCCAAAAGGTCACAGGGAAAGGCAGCAGCAAGGACTGGGGCTGGATCAAACACTCCCCATAAAAACAGAAAGAGCAAAATCCCCACTCTTGCCTGGTTGGGAGATGGAGGAGCAGTGAGTGCTGATGTGTTTTAGGACAGTGAGGAAGCCTGAGCCAAGGCACACGAGCTGCCTTTGAGTGCTCTGAACTATTTCCATACTCCAGAGGTTGGAACAGGCTGTGAATTTATGTTTTTGGTTGCTATGGCAATTTGTATTGTCGAAGTTTTAATAACCTCATCAAAAACACGCACTCAAGAGCAATGTGGCACCTCGGCGTAATTTACCAGCAATCCATTCATGCCTTGTGCTACCGTTTGAAACACTGCACAAGGAAATTAAAAACAAATAGAAATAAATCACCGCCATGCCCAAACCAATAAATATTTAGGCTGAAAAGGTGAGCAGGCGGTGGAAAGAAAGAGATATCTTCGGAGAAAGGATGGAAGCTTCTCAGACAATTATTCTCCTCCCAGCAGCAGGAGCAAGGTGAGCCCCCATCAGTGGTAATTAGCTGAGAACGATGGGCTCCTTTGCTTATTGTGCACGAAAAGCCATTTGAAGCGACAGCTTTTCAAAATTCCGTTTTGTTAGCCCTGAAGTACAAAGCACACACGTTGCTGATATGTAATCAAGGCAGGTTAAAAGTGATGGGCTGAACCCCGGAGAACATCAGCAGTGCTCCTCACAACAAACCCTCTTCGAGTTCATTTTCGGCGATGTCGGTGCTGCTTCATCGGAGTGCACTTTGGTCCTGTCTCTAAATCTCCTCGGTGTCCTCACACACCATCAAATTACTCGAATCATTTGTTCGGTAGCTTTACATGCTGCTTGTGCATCATTTGCAGGAAGAGATAATTACGTTTCAGCTCTTTAGTTTGTTTTTCTGCTTGAACTTTATTGCATTTTAATAGTTTTTCCAGCTCTCTCTAGCGACTAAATAAGAGAAGGAGAAGGGACTTTAATAAATAATTTTTCTTTTTTTTTTTCTTTTTTGTCACTGTTATGGTTTAATATATGAAAATGGTAACACCTTGGACTTCCCTAAGTTTTTAGACTGTATTAAAAGAGCTTGAGTTACACAAGGCCAAATAGGAAACATTGAGTATTAACTTAACTGCAGCCAAACAAGGATCCAGCGCAGTGTGAACCTGAATTAACTTCAATTCCTGACAGATGCACAAACTGTTACAACCCACAGCTCCCCTCTGAATGCCTCATTTTCCTCTGGACTGTTTTATTTTCCTCTGGACCCATCCTTTGCCTCTCCTCCCAAGGTGGATTCTGCCTTTTTCCAGCCACGGTCACATCACAGCTTTTATTTTCGTGCATCGATGTGGCTTTAGTCCTATTGAAAGCCAGACAACAAATATTTATCCACTGCTCTTTTTTTGTGGCTTCCACTTGAAAGGAGTAAATATAAAAGTGCTCCTGATCCTGCTGGCTTTGTGCTGCTGCTGGATAAGAGAGAGGAGCTGAGGAGGGAAGTGCTCCAAGGCAGGAGCGGGCATTGGCATTTTCATGGAAAGGACAACACTTCCAGTGGATTTGCAGAAATCCTTGTAAACACAGAGCTCCCAAGAGACTGGCAAAAAAATCCTGGGGGAAATCAGATTTCTTTTAGCCTCGTGATCTTGGGGTTCAGGTTCGCAGCGAGGCCAAACCAAGAAATTCCAGAACAGGTAAAATCTCCTGCGTCACCAAAAGCGTCCCCTCGGGCAAGGCAGCTCCTGCCCTGCTGCTCAGGGGGCTCCAGTGGCCAAACCCTTTCTTTCTCAGGACAAGGAGAAGTTCCCTGAGGCTGTTAAAGACCACAACGACACAGACTCCCTCTTCAGAAGGCTGACAATGACTTTGTTGATTTCTGGCAATTTTTTCCTTTTTATACCATCCTACAGAGAACAACCCAATGGGTGAAACAAAGACAAACTTCTTCACTCACATTGCTCAGAGCAGAGGGACAGCAAGGAGAAGTCCCTCCCAGGGAAAGGAATGCAAACAAAGGTTCCAGTCAGGAAAACGTGGCTCTTGTTGGCAGAAAACTCTCTGGGAAAAGAGTTTCAGAGAAAACAAAACATCTCAGGCACCAACCAGGGCTGCAGTTCCCTGAAATGCCTCACAGAGGAACTTCTGGATTTGAGATCTGCCTCAGCACTTAAGCCACACCGCCCTCCTAAGCAAGCCAGGCCTGTGCCAGGGCAGCAGAGTCACCACATTTATTGCTCTCAGCCCAGGAGGAGCTGAAATCCTCCCTGGCTGCAGAGGCACTGCACTGTGAATGTTTGAATAGCCTTGAACACCTCAGGCAGTAATCAGAGTTTCCCCAGGTGCACAGTTCTAAATGAATCTCACATGGAGCTTTTATTTTTAGAGAAATATAATGATCAGAATCCAGAGCAGCCCCATTCCGGCTGTCACTTCGTTTCCAGGGGACTTCAGAAAGAAACAGACTTAAAATGTTTAAGGTTAATTAAGGAAAACAAAAAGATTTATAGTGTATAGAGAGGCTTAAAGTAAAAGTAAAAGGTGTGAATAACAAGTGATCTAATTCCTTTGATGGCCTTGTGATGTGAGCGAGGGTGGGAAGGCAGAAATACACAGAAAAAGGAGAAAAGGTTTGTGCTGGGTGAAATTTGGCAGCAAAGTCCCATTTCTGTCAGCAGTGTCATCATCCCCCATGGAAGAGCAAGCAGGATTTGAATGTCATGGGAGGATGCAGAGGAATCAAAGGCAATTCCAGCAGCTCTCCTGCACCAGCAGAGCAGGATCTGCTGAGCATTGCTCCATCAGTTCTGGGACTGCTGTGAGAGCCTCGATCCAAATCACAAAGCTCTCCTCTCCAGCTCTCTGGTCACACCTACAAGGTTAGAGCACCACTCCTGTTGCAGCCACAGAGTTATTTCTCCTTGTTTCCCATTTCCAGGCTGCGTTCAATGCCATTATTCATTCCTCTCCCTTTTCTTTGCTCTCCTTTCAGCTCCTGCAGCCTGCAGAAGAGACAAAGGCTCCTCCTGCACCTGTCCAGAGCAGAGAGTCTCTTGCTGCTAGCAGAGGGTGCTGAGGAGACTGCAAGGCCCTGCAAGAATTCCAGGAGCTGGGATTTCTCCTCCTGGTTGCTCTCAGGACTGACTTCAGAAGCACAGATGCTGCACTGGATGAGCAGAGGGGATCTCTGGCACAGAGTGTCTCCTGTGACACCACGGGGGCTGCTCTAATTCCCTTTATCACCTCCCATGGAGCCAATTAGCAGCGAGAGAGGCAGGAGCTGATCAGCTGGGTCCCATAACCTGCTGAAAGTCAAAAGCAATTTCCAAACAGAAATGCAAAGAGCAGTGCTGGTTCTTTCTCCAGCAATGAAGTGATCAAGCCATCGACTGTGGTAACTGAAGAATGTTTTCTCTAAAGCTGGCTCAAAATAAGTTGAAGCAGTTTTGACAGAAAAAAAAAAAAAAAAAAAAAAAANCTTTCTCCAGCAATGAAGTGATCAAGCCATCGACTGTGGTAACTGAAGAATGTTTTCTCTAAAGCTGGCTCAAAATAGGTTGAAGCCGTTTTGACAGAAAAAAAAAAAAGAAAGAAAAATCATCATGCCACAAAAGCTCATCTTCTAAAAACTTTAATTTGAAATGCTGAGCTTTCTTGAAGTTAATTTGGAAACAAAGTGTTTCAACGAGCAACAGAAGTTTAGTGTTGTGTTCTAGAAGCATCTTTCCAACAGCTCGGTATTTTAAGTCTGTGAAAAATCTTCAAAATTGCCTGCCATAAATTTATCACTTTGTCCATTGGAATATTCACCAAACAAAAATATTTGAGAAGGCTGTTGAAAGGTGTCATAGGCTCATTAAATTGTGGGGTTTTTTTTGCAAAAGTGAAGTGTGTAAGTGTAATAATTAGATCAGTGCAGGCTTTAAATGCACTCACACCTCGTGTTGCACTGAAATTCATCCTTGCACTGACACCTGCAATGCCTGTAGGACCAAAACTATAAAAGAACGAAGACCA
>VWYO01022469.1:138758-165735 GCA_013400275.1 Rhadina sibilatrix | reverse complement strand
TATTAAAATCAGTTAAATTTAATTAATTTTGTCTGAAATAAATTTAGAGCCATGGAAAAATAAGAGACTCATAAAATATCATAAATCACTAAAAAAACCCTTGAAAAATCCACTTTGCATTTTCTAACAGAACCTGAGAACACAGTACCCAGCACACCCATTCTTAGACACCTAGTGTGTATTAGTGTATTTATTCACATCGTGGCAAAAGATGGAATTAATTCTACTGAGAGAACAAAAACTCATAGGATCTTTTCCTTCCATGCCTTGGTGAGACAGCCTGTGTTTCCTGGGCTTTCTGAAATCCCAGGCTGAAAGATGAAATGAGGCACAATTTGAGTTCTTACTAAAAAGTAAGAAAATAAATAGGGCAGATGGTATGAATTTGTAAGCTGTACATGGAGTGTTCATATTATTGTATAAGAGAGTTTGAATCCTTATTGTGATTGCTAATCATAATAATCATTGCTAATATTTTTGTGTCTGTTAGCTTGGCCATATATTCAGTTCTTGCTTCCTAAGCACATGACTGGGTGTTAAACCATCAAAGCTGACTAGGCTTGGCTTGGCCAGTTTGCTTTAAAGCACTCGAACAAAAAAGGACCTGTAAATTATTATTCTGGCAAAATCAGAGCTTTATGAGCTAGGAAAGCTTGTAACAGACGTGGAAGGGATCTTTGCCTTTGCAGTTTTAGTTCAGGAAACTTTTGCACACACATCTCTGCTTAGTGCTAAGCTGTTACTGTTAACATAAAGAGAGAGCAAAGCCTTTTACTGGTACCTGGCATCTCTTTATTCCTGTGCTTGGTTTTTCTCCTTCCTCAAGTTTCTAAATGCTTCTTCTGCAGGACAAAGAAGATGTTCCAGTAGAAATGTCCAATGGGGAGCCTGGTTGCCATTACTTTGAGCAGCTCTGCTACAATGATATGTGGCTGAAGGTTGGGGACTGTGTCTTCATAAAGTCACACGGGCTGGTGCGGCCTCGAGTAGGAAGGTAGGGGAAGCTTCTTTGTTTGCAGCTGTAAAAATAACTTTGATAAAAGGATCTGGTTGCAAAAAGGGATAAAAGAGGGTGGGGGAAAATGTGAGCGAAGTGTTACAAGGTCTTGGTAGATTGAGGTGGAGTTTTAGCTGCCTAATAAACACCTGGTCCAGTTGTGCAGTTGGAATTGGCTGTTCTGTATTCATTTTCCACTGATGGTCTTCCTGAACATCCTACTGCCTCATTTGGGAGAAATGGCCTTTCCTTGATGTTGCTGCTTTGGTTTCTTTGCAGAATTGAGAAGATGTGGGTGCGAGATGGAGCTGCATATTTCTTTGGTCCAATCTTTATACATCCTGAAGAAACTGAGCATGAGCCAACTAAAATGTTCTACAAGAAGGAGGTGTTTTTGAGTAACTTGGAGGAGACCTGTCCCATGACTTGCATTTTGGGTAATTATTAGCAACTTTATTTTGATGGAACATCTTCTTTTCCTACGCAGTCTGAAGTGATTGAAGGCAAATGTGTAGGCTTGATTCCAAGTATGTCTTTTTCCTTGAGGGAGGGAGGAGATATTATTCAGTGAGTTTCTAATATCCATTCCTGCCTCTGGGACCTGTGAAGTCCCTATGAGGAAGCTATGAGAAGTCACTATGAGGAAGCTTTCTTTGCGTGAGGGAATTACATGTATGATGTGAAAGTGAACATTGTTTGCAGCCAGAGAACAGAAAACTCCATTACTCTTGCATATTAATGTAATTACTCCAGTACATATTACCTGGAAAGTTGAAAGGTGGAGGAGGAGGAGGTTGAAATTTCATTTGTTGCAGAAGATGATGGCTGTATACTTTGTTTTGAAGTTATGATGCTGTGATAAATATGGTAACTGACAGTAATAATGAGGGCTTGTGATTTTGTGGGTTCCCTAATTCTTCAAAAAAGGTCCAAAAGCTGCATTAAATTGCTGTAAGTTTCTTATGAGTGCCATTATTTGATTGGAATATCAATTGATGTATTTTTGGCGTAGTTGCGCCAAATTCCAGGAATCTTCCAGACTTACGAGACGGGCAAAAAAAAATGGACTTGCCACACTTTCTAAAAAAAAAACAAAAACAAAAAGTCTGCAAGTGTGGCTGCCTTCTTACCCAGCTCTTTCATTTCTGCAGGAAAGTGTGTCGTTCTGTCATTCAAAGACTTCCTCTCCTGCAGACCAACAGAAATCTCGGAAAACGACGTTTTCCTTTGCGAGAGCCGCTACAACGAGAGCGACAAACAAATGAAGAAGTTCAAGGGGTTGAAGAGGTTTTCACTGTCTGCGAAAGTTGTAGATGATGAAATATACTATTTTAGGTAAAAAATGTGACAGGCTCACCTCAGTGCTCTTCTGGACTGTGGTGAGCTGGCAGTTAAGCCCCCACCCAGCCTCTTGGTCACTGCCCCACAGTGGAATAGGGGAGAGAATCTGAAGGGCAGAAGGAAGAAAGAGTCCTGGCTCAAGTTAAAAACAGTTGGAAAAGTGAAGCAAAGCTACATGCACAGAGCAAGATAAGGAATTAATTCCCTACTTTTCATCAGCAGGCAGATGTTTAGCTGTTTCTTGGGAAAGCAGGGCCTTAGCACGTGGAATGGTTACTGAGAAAAACAAATGCCATAACCTTGAATGTACCCTGTCCTCTCCTTCTCCCCATATTTCATTGCTGAGCACAGTGTCAGAGTATGAAATATCCCCTTGGTTGGTTTGGCTTAGCTATCCTGGTTTCTCCCCTCCCAAATCACTGCCCAACCCCAGCCTGCTGGGGCACAGAGGAGGGGAAAGGAAAGGCCTTGATGCTGAGCTGTTCAGTGCTAACAACAGCAGAATGTGTTATCCACACTGTCTCACAGATCCAAAACACTTAACCCATCCCAGCCTGACCCAGGACATCCACAGGAGTCAGAGGTGTAATTTCAGATAACCACAGTCTTGGGAAGAAATCCAGATAGCATCAGTCTTTTTATGGTCTTAATACCAATGGATGTTTTCTTTTTCGTCCTCTGACTTCAAGTCATTACTTTATCAGATTGGTAAATTCTCTTAGATATTGTGAAAATACTTATGATCATTATGAGTAAAGAACACCTGTTGGTGAACATTCATAGTAATAAAACAAAAATATTAAGTTGTAACTTAAGTAAAATGTGAAGTCTAAGGAAGCTGTGGTGTTAACTGCCTTCTGTTGTAGAAATGAAGTACTTGTATTGAAATCCCCTTCTGACAAGTGACTGAAATGAAACACTGGCCAAAGACACCAAATTAGTTCTGCTCAGGGTTCTGTAAGGAAGCATAGGCACATCTCAAATCACCATTGTTTCTATATTGTTCAGTCAGAAATTAAGAAAAGTTGTTTTTCTCTTCAAAAACAGGAGCAGTTATTTTTCCTGTAAGGTATGAGTCTGTTCTCAGCTGCTTCTTGTCTTCCTCCTCCACCTTCCAGAAAACCCATAGTTCCTCAGAAAGAACCATCTCCTCTACTGGAAAAGAAGATTCAGCAGCTGGAAGCAAAATTTGCTGAGTTGGAAGGAGGTGATGAGGACATGGAAGAGATGGGAGAAGAGGAAGGTGACATGACTGAAACACCTTCTATGCCTCAGCTCCAGGCCCCCTTAGCCAGTGATTTGGATATAATGCCTTATACTCCACCACAGGTAAGGCCTTTCCTTCAGGAGCCCTTAAACCTTTATATTCCACATTCTTTTCCCAATCCAAATGAAGAAAGTAGCATTTTGTCATATACACAAACAAAGGGTTTATACTGAGGTTTACAGGTGTATGGAGGAAATGACACAAAGCAATTTTGGCATGTCCAGTATGATATCCAGGTGATAGTGTTTCATTCCATTAAAATATTTTAAAGAAAATCATTCAGCTGAGGAAAACCCAGGGTATATTTTATGTATTAGTGTTGTTTCTAATAATGAGGTTTTCTGTGACACTTATTCAGCTTTTCCAGGTCTTTATATAAAACTGAAATAAATATATTATGTAGTAATTTATCTAATTTATCTAATTTATATAAATTTTCTTACACAAGCCCTGGAATTTATATAACTGAGTGTGGAAGCAGAGTGATGAACTGCTTTAGCTGGAAATTCAACTAACCAAAAAAGTTTGTTTGCAACTGGATTAAACCCTTTATCTGTGTCACCACACTCCCACCTCCAAGCTAATGCCAGTCCTAAAGAAGCAATGGGAATGATCTGCTGGGAACAGGAGGGAGTTTTGTGACCAGCAATGTGGATTTCTGCTGCATTACAGTGAAAGGATGTGACCCCAGGGTAGATATGTCTTTGGATGTTGTGAAAGAGTTGCTGAAGTTGAAAGCTTTTGCCTGGTTTGAGTGTGATGTTTTGTCATGTGGGCAACCACCAAATGCATTTTCCCTTGCAGGGTCGCTCACTGCTCTTGTTTAATGTGCTGAATTTTATAAGCAGCTTGAAAATTCTTGAAGAGTATTCCAATAGAAGTGGAATTTTATCTAATAACTATTAAACCCCAGAACTTTTAAACTTTTTTTTTTCTTTACCAACAAAGAAGCTCTCATAACACCAAAGTGTAAGAGGAGGCAAGACAAGTGAATATGTGGTATTGTGGGGCTTGGCAGATAGGTGGATGATGGTTCCTGCTGCAGTTTGCTGTGAATCAAGTCAAAGTACTTAAAAAAGAGAAGTGCAGCTTCATTCTTTGCTTCAGCAATATGGCTGAGAAAAGGCATAAAAGGGACTCTGGTTGATTTCTTCTTTAAACAAGTCTGAAAGTAGATATAAAGCCAGTTATCTGGCTCCAGTGGAAAAGACTGTTCATTTAAAGTGTCTGTATGGGAGATGGGAAAGAACTGAGAATGCAAGAACCAAATCTGGAATATTTATGATTTCTCCAAGTCCTGCTTGCCCTTCCAAACTGGTAGAGAGGCTTTTACATTAAATTACTGTTACCAAAACTGTTGCAAGAACTATATAGGCTAACACAGCTGGTAAACTTGTAGCTCTCTATTTGCAGATGTATCAGAGGCCAAACATATAATTAGATTTCCCTCTTTTTGCTTTGAGAACTCTCCATCTGCCAGCGTGGGCTTGCCCAAGAAGCCAGGATGGAATTGTATCTGCCCTGTGTATCATCCCAACCCTGTGTGGAGTTTTCTTCACTTCCTCCAGACAAGTTGTCTTTAGGTTCATAATGAAAACTTCAAGGGTGGATTGCAAGTTAGTGCAGTGAAGTTTAGGATCACATTCAAATGGGCCTCAGTTCAACTTGGTTAAATTGATAAGTAAGGCTTTTTAAGCATTTGTTTTTAGCTGAGAGGAGGGTATTGAACTGTGGGGTCAAAGCAGCAAGCAGGAGTCAGTAGCATGGTCAGAATTTCAGGAGAGCAAGGAAACAGTTGAATATATTTTTGTTTCCTTTTTTGCCTCCACCAGGTACTTGGAAACAAGGGCACTTTTCAAGATGTGACAGATTTGTAATGTTTGGGGTATGAGAAAGGCCTTCAGAGGGTTTTGATGTGGTGATACATTTATGGATCTTACTGGTCAGAGTAATTGCTGAATTATGATCTTCTGTGACAAATACAGGTGGAAGGGCCTTCAAAAAGGCTTTCCAGCCTGTGGTATCTCAGTATAGAGATGTCAGAACAGGTTAAGTTTTTGGTGGCTGAAAACATCCAGGAGCTCTCACCATAGTAGGAAAAGCAAAGGAGCAGAATTTTTGTTACCCATCAACATAAGAACATGATGTGAATCTGTGGTGGAGGTAAACAGTGATCAACAAAACTGGGCTTTGGTTTTTTTCAGGGAGAAATGGCTACTTAGGTAATGAGAAGTGAATACTGGAGAGAAAGGAAGGTCTGCCAGGCAAAAATAACATTTAGAAGGTGGAATGAGGGAGAGTAGGGATTGCAAAGGCCAAGGAAGAAGTGGGGAACCATTTTCCTGAAATCTGCAATGGCAAATAAAATATTTTACTCGAGTTGTGTTGGTAATGTCTCTAAGCAGCTCAGTGGATGAAATCTGTGACATGACACAATTCCTTTTGTTCTCTTCTGGCCTTCTCTTTTGTACACTTGTGGTCATAACTGCTTTTTCTCACAGTCCACTCCCAAGTCTGTTAAGGGCAGCACCAAGAAGGAGGGATCAAAAAGGAAGATCAACATGAGTGGGTACATCTTGTTTAGCAGCGAGATGAGAGCTGTGATTAAAGCTCAGCACCCTGACTACTCCTTTGGAGAGCTCAGCAGACTTGTAGGAACTGAATGGAGAAACTTGGAAGCAACAAAGAAAGCAGAATATGAAGGTAAGTAAAAACGGAGATGCTGAACTCTTTTCTGCCTTTTTTTCTTTCTCAGCACTTGCTGTTGTTCAGATGACAGGTTTAATAGAAGAAAATATTTTATGTTTGTATTCTGGACGTACCTTAATGAGAAATTCATATTGAAAGATGACTGAAGAGGAGCAAAGAGCATGTTTCAGTTATGCAGAACACAACTGATAATTTAAATGGCTTTGCCACAAATAACCAAATTAACAAAGACCAAGAAAATGGGGACAAATTAGAAGTAAAGGGGTATGGAGCTCCTGGGCTAGAAGTCAGTTGGAAAAATACTTTGTCAATGTTTCCTTAAAGAAGGACTGATGGGTATTTTGGACAAGAAGCTCTTGAGAGCTGTAGCAGCAGGTAAGAAAGGCTTTCAGGGGAGTGGGGAAAAGTTCATTATTAACAGTACTTAGAGTCCTAAGAGGCTTTGTACTGTACTGTAAATATGACCTATTTTTCAGTGCAGTATTAATCAACTCTTGTAAGTGTTTTTGTCGAGAGATTTCATATCTGAAGTAAGCTTAGGAATATTTCATAATCATGAGATACTTTAGACCTATCTTTCTCCCCTTTCCTCCCTTCTTTTCCTCAATTCCTTCCCTCCTTTCCTTTCTTTGCCTCCCTCCTTTTCTTCCCTCCCTCCTTTCCTTCCATTCCTTCCCTCCCTTCTGGTAAATAATCATTGTGTTTTAACTTTTATTTGATTAAAATAAAATACAGCTGATCTTTTAACAGCCAACCCTTACCCAAGCCAAATACGTGGGCTTAACATCCATAGTTATTTCTCTAGTTAATAGCATGTCAGCACTATTAACTACTGTATTGATGCAACATTATTGAGAGAAAATGCTCCTTTGGATAGGAACATTTCAACACCCTGGAAAGTTATGGCCCAATTAATTTATAACTTTGAAAATGAGATTTGATAGGTTTTCTGCACACTCCTAACTTGAAGGCAGCTTTGATCTTGAGGCTGGAAGCTTGCATGCTGTCACTGTCCACTCTCAGCCACCACAGTCCTTCCTGAATTTTCAGTAGCACCTCTTTGCAGCTCTGGAGGGTAACACAGCACCCTTTGCTCTGTGCAAGTTTGCTTTGCAAATGCTCGAAGGGGAATGGTAACGCTCTTTCTTTGTGAGACTACTGGGGCCTTACTTTGTTCTGTAGCTGTTTCCTTTTACACCCTTCTAGGTGCATGTGTGATCTTTTTATTGGCAGATCCCTCCTTAAAGCCTCATCCTTCAGCAGGAGGATGGCTGGCATGTCACTGCTTCCTGGCTTAGAGCAGCTTAAAGTCCTGCATTTCTGCAGGAAGGCTCTGTTTGTCCACCGTGTTAATGATTGTCTGTGTGCTTCCATTTTAATCTTCTTTCTCAATTAAAATTTTCCAAAGCTTTTGGAGTTTGAGCTTCAGTTTCCCTGGCTTGGTGTCTGTCCTGAACTAGACTTGCTTTTACTTGGTTTGGAGGGGTTGGGGTGGGGTAACAAAGTGTCCAAATTGTGTTTGCTGACCTTGTGTGAAAGGAGAGAAACTCCACTCCTTCCCCTGTGAAGAGTCAAAATTCATGCGTTCCCTGGTGTGGATGTGAACCAGGGAGCAGGGAGTGGGCATGGTTTGACACCTCAGTTAAAGAGGGCCCTTCCATTTTCTGATGAAAAGTGGTTTACATTTTAGATCCATTTTGACCCACTGAAAATTTTGTTTGGTTTATGCGCAGGGTGTTAGTTGGGTTTTTTTAGCAATAATTGGGTAAGGAAGAGGCAGTGTTGGAAGTGCCTGCTTGGCTAAATAAAGTAAAATAAAAGGGATTGAGGGGAAAGCCTATTGTAAGGAAAAACTCTGTTCAGAGCAGAAGGTCTCTTTCCTGTCTCTTGAGATGCGTTGGAGATGTTTGAATGACCTCAAGTCCTGGCCTATGTGATTTTGGTTTATTATTGAGTATTAGGGTGAATGCTTTAGGCTGAACTTTCAGATGCCTCCTCCAGTTCCCTTTGGCAGTGTTATTATTCCATTTGTTACTTCTGTGGCAGTCAGGGCATGGGTAGGGGCTAGGTAAAACTTGACTACTGTCCTATGTCAGGTCCTTCTTCAAACCTCAGCACTCTGAAGTCTGATAAAGCTGAACACTTAACAGTAATTTCTCATTCATCAGAGTGTCTCTTTTGCTTTTGTCTGACCATTTTTTGTTTTTTAGCTGGCCAAAAGTAGGTGAGAGTCAGAACAACTGCTTCATCTTTTCCCGAAGTGCTTGCTGTGCTCTGGAGAGGATTTTCTCATTTTTCTGCTTCAGGATCTACCTTTAAATATCTTGTGTATTTTGTGCTCAGCTGCATCTGAGTTGCCTGTATTAAATGTAGGAATTTCTCTGCGTCGTCATCACTCCCTGAAATTGCAGAAGTGGGAAGAAGGAAGGAAATGCCTTTGGAAATGAAACTGGTCTTTGAGTGTATGGAAGTAGTGCTAGAAGCTGCACAAACAGGTTCTAGAGGAGTCAGAAGTGTGATAGATATTCAAAGTCATGTCCTAGAGGACGTGAGTAACACTGGCAGGATGCATAATTTAATCTCCTTGATGAACTTCTTCTTAGCCTTCTTTTGACAGAGGACCTTGATTGCTGGTTTAGTGGCAGTTTCCATCTTTCACCAACTGCAAGAGAACTCATAGCCCTGCATCCACTGTTGTTAAAAATTGCTGGAGATGTATCCTGCATCCATTTATTCTTCCTTGTTCCTCATTGCGCCAGTCAGACACAACGTTCAGAATAAACAAAGCAGGAACTTACATGCCCCTGAAGCACCTGGAGTGGGCATTCAGTGTTTCTCCTTTTTTGTTTGCTTTGCTTTTGTTTTGGGTTTTTTTTTTTTTTTCTTTCTTCTTCCCATGACCCTTTGCCCTTCCCTTAATATAAAATTGTCCTCTGGTCAGATTACCCTGCAGTAGATCTTTTGTTCTTGCAGTCACAGTGAGAGACTTGATTGAGATAATGACCAGATTCATCGTACAAAGGACACACATGACCTCCAGTGAGCAGCACAATGTGAGTTAGACATCTTCAGAAAAAAAAAAAAAAATAAATAAAAACTCATAGGGGACCAAATGGGGAAATGACAGAAAGAGGCAGAGAAAAATATTTTTGGTTTATCAAACTGCTGCTTGTTATGTTCCAAAAACTAGGGACCAATATGCACTGGGGAAACTTTACAAATGCTCCCCGATTTTGCCACCACTTTTCAGCTGCATCAGTAGTAAAATATACAGAGAGCCCACAAATGACCATGCCACCAGCTGGCACTGCTGTCTGCTCTTTGCAGCATTCTTTAGGGCACACCTGGCAGATGTGGGGCTTCAATTCCCACAGCAGCTGGTAGAGGATCCACCCGAGAGCTGCTGGCCTTGGCTGCAGCTGGTTTGGCTGAGCCAGTGGTGTCAAAACAGGGAATGTTTTGCCATGTCCTAGTGCGGGCCGAGCCTAGTGCTGGACTGCTGCTTCATGTTGGTAACACTGGTGTTATTATCATCAAATTTGTTCTTTTAAATTTTTTTTTTAATTTAATTATTTCTTTTAATTATTTATTTTTATTTTTTTTTTAGAAAGACATAAAACTTTGTGGAATATTTTTCATGCAAGGTTCTCTAAAAGTCTTAGCTGCAGCCACATGAAATCAAACCATATGCTGTATAAGAAAGATTCATCTGTTCTACTTGATATTTGACTAAACTATGCCAGTGTCTTGACTCTAGTCCTTTTTAAATGAACAGATAATATTTTTTGAAAGTCTGGCTTACAAAACAGAACTGAAAATCTAAAATACTTTTACAGAGCGGGCAGCTAAAGTTGCTGAGCAGCAGGAGAGAGAGCGAGCAGCACAGCAGCAGAATTCCTCCCCCCGGGCAGGCACTCCTGTCGGGGCTCTTATGGGGGTGGTGCCGCCACCAACACCAATGGGAATGCTCAATCAGCAGTTGACACCCGTTGCAGGTAAAACGTAGGAGCTATGACCATTTTTTCCCTCATCCACTTTTATCAACCCCCCCTTCATAACTCTGAACACTCTCTTGGGTCACGTTGGAAGCAAAAGCTCGAGCTCTTCAGTCCTTCTTCATGATGAGCGTGCCTAGTGTCCAGCGTTTTTTACTTGCTCCAGTGGAGAGCAGGTTGTGGAAAGTGCAGGGAGAAAAGCAGGGTGCTCCTCGTGCAGTGCTCCTTGTTCTGGTAGTGTTGCAGTCGTGTTGATTCGTTCTGCCTCGCAGAGTTCACCTTTAACCCTGCTGGGGCAGGAGGGCAGCAGCTAAATAGTCTTCTAGTGCATGCAGCATCTGTGGCAGTGGTGAAGCAGGAGGGAAATTGTTGGGGATTTAGTTGTCATGGAAGTGAGAGGCCAACAGAGTCTAACCCAGATTTTAAATCCAAGCAAAAAGCTTTGTAGAATTGCCTCTTAGGCACCACTAAGCAGAGCAGACCAGGATCTAGAGCCGTTGCAGAAACAAAGACAAAATGACAACATTGCTGGTTTTATCAGGTTATTTTTCAGAATAGAACTGAGCTTGGAGAACTCTTCCACGAGGTCCCTGTTGCTGGGTGTTGAGCTCGTTGTAATCCGGCTTGGTTTCATAGGGAGTATGCTCGGAGTAAGTATTTTCAGGATCAGATCTGAAGACAATGTAGTCCACTGAAGATTCTTGTATGGAAATCAGCCATACGTGGGTGAGAAAATTAATTAGGTGTGACCTGATAGGTTGTTTTCCTTCCCCAGTTGCTAATTAAAATATGAAATTGCTTCAGTCAAGGTCAAAATAGCCCTGAGTAGATAAAAATGAGTATTTGGAGGGGTTTTGGTTTGAGTTTCGGGGTCTTTTTAACTTCCCCTTAAGACATCCAATTATTCCATTTATTCGTTTGTCATCTTTCTTTTTCTTTCTCATCTCATAGGCTGTGGCTTTATTTCGAGCTGACAGCCTGAAGTGTTTTTCATCACGATCTCTAAATCCCCTTTTCAATAAATAGGCTGCATGGATATTTAACTGAAGGCACATTCCTTAGTTGGTTCATGATTTCCAGGTTACAAAGCATTTGTTTACACCGAGTTGCATTTTTCTTTTGGCTTTTTTTTTTCACTCTGTTCGTGGTAATTTCCCTCTGAATTGTTTGCAGTTGGTGTGTGTTTGTGTGTGTGTGTGTGTACACTTATCTGTACATATATTAAGAAAAAGAGGGGAAAAAAGTTTCCCTGCGCTGATCTCTTTTGTGGATCATTTACTTCAATCTAGAATATGTAGAAATACCATCCTCTTGTGGTTGTGTTTTCTTAGTTTGGTTCTTGGGTTTTTTGGCACTGAGTCACTTTTCCAATTTTTGGAAGCAGGTGATGGGCAGTAATACTTGCTGTTAACACTTCCTTTAAACTTTCCCAAAAATGTGCATTCTGCCAACTACACCTTATTTCCTGTGACAGCAAACTTCTATTTCAGGCCATTATCTTATTTGAGCAGATCAACAAACAAGACTCTTCACTTTGGCTTTGGGAAATTCTTCCTTAAAATAGATCCTCCTAAACTCTTTTTACTTTTGTGGCCCATTTGAAAAACACAATCTTTCATCTTTTGGTTTTCACAAGTCCTACTTGGAAGTATCTTATTCCGTGTGCACTTCTTTCACATCCTCCTCCCCCCGTGGATTGCTTGTCTCTAGTTCAGAGAGCTTCTCCATCACAGAACTTCTTTATGGCCCACAGGGCCAGGAAATCTGGAAGCCTTCTGAGTTGTGTTTCTCTTAGTGTGCAGCACTTTAGTGTCTTCTGCATTGAGGTATTGCAAAAGTTTACTTCATCTTAGGTTGTTATAATAAAAAACAGGAGGACAAGTGATTTCAAAGACATTCTAAATCACAGTTGTGGGAGCTGGAAATAGTTTGGCCATGTTTGCTAATTTAAAATAAACGTTTGCTATTCATACATGGGGTAAGAAAATGCTGCTGTTACTCGGACTGAGCTACAAGAACTGATTTCTCATAGAGATTTGATGTCACCTTTATTAGCCAGTTGTTGACTATTTTAATTGGAAATGTAGAACTAAGCTTCCATGATTGATCAGTAATGGGTTGTGTGTTTTGGAGAGTTGTTTGCTTGTTTGCTTGTTTGTTTGTTTTAAAGCTTCAGAAGTGCTTTAACTGCACTGAAGGTGTGTCAGCAGCTCGGGGTGCACTGGAGGTACCAGGCAGGAGCTACAGTGTGAAAGCTCTTTATGCCAAGCAGGCTTTTGTTGTGTTTCTTCTTTTCCTTTCTCCAATGGAAATACAGATTTCCCTGTAATAAAGAGGAAAAGATAAGGTTCCAGATATTTGAAATAGGTACCTACGGCAAATTTCTTGTCAGTCTTGGTGCCCTGTGGAAAATGAAGGTTTGAGGGAGATTAGTTCTTTGTTTTCTTGGTGGTTTCTCCCTGTAAAGCTTTTGGGATTAGAGGTTTCTCACTTCTGTAACATCCAAAGGAAGTGACAGGTTTAGTTTTATTTTGGAGCTGCTCCTCCTGGTTAGACCCTGAGCTTGTGACAGCTTTGTTCTCAGTCAGAACTGATGAGAGTTTTTGGCCAGTCTCATTCCAGGAATCTCTGTTTTGAAAGTTCCTTTTATGAATTACAGGGAGTGTGGCAAAGACTCAGTGGTTTCTTGGAGCAGACTACAGAAGCCCCAGCAAATCTGCATTTCTAACTTACCTCATCTCTCTAGACCTGCTTCTGTCCTCTGTCATCTTTTCATTGTCTTTCCAGCCCCTTTCCTTGCTTACCTGGCAATGCATCCATTTAAATTAAACATTCCAGGGCCTAACAAGCATAGTGCAGTTATACTGTGTAGGTTCACTACATAGATAGCAAGAAAATCTAAGCCAAAGCTAGAGAAAGCTCTCAATTTTCTTCCCTCATATGCAGAAAACTAAAATTTTGAGCAGCAGCACAATACAGTGTTTGCAGTGTCACTGATTTTCCTCTAAAGACACCTTGCAGACATGGACAGTGAAATTCTGTGAGGGACTGCAGGTGCTCCTTTTAAGTAAGTCCTTTCACTTCAATATAATGCCATGAGCATAAGTTACTGCAGCCCAGCACTTTAAACCCAAGTTTATAATTTGTGCTCCTGCTTTAGTTCATACTGGAGATGGTAAAAATCACCCATCACTACCATTAGTTTCAAGTATGTGAATGTTGTAGGGCTTTTGTGCATCAGTTTTGCATGTGTACTGCAGAAAAAATGTCTGGGGTTTTATTTTTGTGGCCTCTGAAGTAGCCCACAGAGCAGGGCTGTCCGTGGGGCTGGCCAGTCAGTGTTGTGTTTGTAATCTGTATGCAGATGGCAGAGCTTTAAGCTGTATTAAAACTGCTTGCATTAGTAACATTTAATTGTGGCTGAATTTATTCCTCGTGTTAACATATCTGAGTATATTCAACATTTATTGCCCCGTGAAAAACATACAAATACACTAAATACTAATTCATCAAAAGTAATAGTGTTTCATATTTACAGCTTTTATTTTTAGTTTTTGTTCTGTTGTTTTTGTTTTGTTTTTCTTGGTTTTTTTTTGCAAGATACTAATTGTAGCATTGTCTTGCTGTACTAAAGGTGCTTTTTGTGTGTACGTGTGCGTGTGTGGGTAGTGCATGTCTGTGCATACTGTGTAGACCATACTGCATGTTATTGATGCATGTTTGAAATTTATTGTGTCCTTCAAGGCATGATAAGTGGCTATCCACCGGTGCTGCCACCTTTGCAGGGCCCAGTTGATGGCATTGTTAGCATGGGCAGCATGCAGCCACTTCACCCAGGGGTGCCCCCACCCCACCAACTCCCGCCAGGTATGCCAGGCATCCCAGGCATCCCACCACCCGGTAAGAACCTCATCCTCATTCCCTCTTGATTTCATTGTCATGTACTTGGTTTAACCCCTTGTTTCAGGAGGTCTCTGCAGCTTGTTCTGGTCGTGGCTTTGGTTTGTGAGCAGCAGCACTGCTGAACATGAGGGGTGTGCAAAACACTGACAGGACAGCATGTCCAGTAAGCCCTCAGGGAAATGGGGGCTGGAGAAACTCGGTGCTGCTCCAGCAGGAGTTTTGTTCCAGCCAAAAAAACCCCTTGATGATTGTGCTTGAGTTTATCAGAGGTGTGAAAAGCTGAAATCAGCCTGTTCGTATCCTTATGTCATTTGAACAGCATCTCTACATTCACCCTTGTTTGAAGTGGGCTTATATATGAAATTTATTGTTCTCGTTCCTTACCAAAGTCTTTTTCAGTGTGTTAATGTCAGACTGCACTGAAATGAGCCTGGTCATGTGAGACTCCTTGGCCACTGGGGCACTGATGTGTTACTGTAAAACAGTGTTCAGATTAAAGCTTGCTGATAGAACAGTGGCTGGAAACATGTAGGGACAAGGTGAATTCAGTATTCTCCGTGGCCAAATTTTCAATGGATTTTTCAGAGCATTTCTACTGCAATTGCTATATTTTTGCCACACTTTTGATGAAAAGTGAGGCTTAAATGAAACAAATGTTTTACCAATGTTAATGCCATTAACGTGTCCCAATTAAGGGGAAAAACATCCATCTGCCCTCTGATCCTGTTTCCTGCCAATTCATTTTTTACCTCTGATAACTCACATGGCTGTGAAAAAGATGTGTCATCCCTCTGTTCAGCAGTAAAGAAGCTGTGGACAAAATGGTCTCATTTGCCTCCCCTTACCCATTGCAACCGTGTTTCTTGGAAGCTCTGTTAAGAATTTGATCTGTACATGAATCATTTGAGTTGGGGAGTTTTCCTTTGCTTGCCTGGTTGTTTATGAAATCCATCAGCATTCCACGTGCAGCCTGGCTGGAGTGCACCCTTCCCGGCGATGGCACCTACAGGGAGCAGCACAAAAGCTGGGCAGTGACACTGAGCACACATCAGCCAAACAGTGTGGGAGGTGAATCCAGGACAGTGCATCCCTCTGAAGGGCTCTTCCCACCTCGATGGGCTGGATGTTTGTGTTTAAAACTGACAGGATGTGGATTAGCAAAGAAAGGATGTCTGGGAGTGGAGGACCACACGGGAAGTGATGCTCAACTGGGCACAGCAGGTTAAGGGTGAAGCTGTGCTCTGATACTGGGAAGGGGAGGGTGCCCTCCTCCAGACTCCTTCCCTTTGGACTAAAAATAATTCCACAGCTTGTGTTACCAATGGTCTTTTTCCCAACTTTTGACATATTGTTGGTACAGATGCATTTAAAATGGGAGCTGTGATCAAATGGAAAGCTCATTTGAAAAACACTTCAGTGAGTGAAACCTAGTGGCACATCCTTTGATCATGCATTTAATTCATGTAAATTAAACCCTCAGGAAGAGCACAGTTAGTCTGCAGCTTTTCCAATAAATGAATATGAGAAGTGGCACAAACAGAAAGAAAAGCAGCAGCACACATAACTTTCATGTTTTTCAGACCAGAGCATCTGTATGTAAAGTGTCAGGAACTGCATGAGTCTCATTTAGATCTGTACCTTTTTGTATATAAGACAGTTGTGCTGCACTCTCTGCAATAGGGAGAAGTCTCAATATGCTTGAGAGAAACAGCTTTTATTTTTCTGGCATTGATTTCAACCATTCATTGTACTGTATTTAAGGCTATTGAAGCTTAACCTGCAAGTTGCATTTTGTATTAGTGAGATCAAACAGAATTTGTGCAAAGGCTTGAATTTCATCCTGCTGTGAACATATTTTACAAAACTGAAAGCAAGGAAATGATAAGTGTTGCTAAAGCAGATCAGCATTTCCTTTCTTAAAGGAAAGGAGTTCAGGAAGATCCTGTCAAGCCAAAGGTGTATATTATAAATTAAAAGATGCAGTCAGGCAATCACTAAGTAACACAAAAAAAACTGAAAAGCAAAACCTATTCACTTTGCATTTCTCTAATTAAAATAATTCAAGAGGCCACATATCAGTGTTTGGTAGTTGTCATGTTGGCTTTTTTTTTTTTTTCATTCAGAAATTTGTGAAATTTTTTATCGGGGGGAATATTTGAATGTTGTACATCTCTTTAAAATAACTGTGAGCAGTGATATCAAAGTATGAATTCTTGCTGTAGAAGACCAAAGGGGTATTTGTCACTGCTCTGAAGTAAGACTAATTATTTTATATTTTGGAATATAGGTGTTATAGGCCAAAATGTGTCCCCTATGGTAGGCACTCCAGCACCAGGAGCAAGTCCTTTTGGACAGCAGGTGAGTCATTTTTGCATTATTTATGAAGCTCTAGGGCTCAGAATCAGCGTTTGAGCAACATCCCAGTTCAGACGTGCAGGGATGCACATAGGCTTTCCCAGGGAGAACAGAAATGAAGTGTTCTGATGTGTTTAGAACCAGTTAATATCTCACGTTCAGAGGGTATGTCTGTATTTGATGGTTGAACTGTTACACTCAGGAGGTTTGTCCACTGAGGTAGTTTCAATAGAAACAAGGTAGTGTGTGTGTTTTGTCTTAGTTTTCTACTAAATTGCATTATTTCAGCATGCTGTGAAACTGCTGATAATTTAGGTTTTGCATGCTTTGTGACACAGAGGACACTGCCCATTTTTTCAGCTGCTGACGAGTAGGTAAAAAATATTCCTATTTCACAAACTGATGAAGGAGATGTTCCTTGGCAGTTCAGAATTTGTGAGCTGGGTAACTGATGATCTGATGCTTCTTCTCAGTGATTAATGCAGATTAACTGTTCAGAACATTTCTGATTTTATTGACTAATTTTTTGCCTCATAGAGAGAAATGTGGTTCTGGCTTGAGGGTGTAAAGAAAGGGAGGGAGAGTGGTTATGCATGGGCAGATAGTGGTAGGATGGAGGGGAATGGTTTTAAACTAAAAGAGGAGAGGTTTAGGTTAGATGCTGGGAAGAAGGTTTTTATTCAGAAGCACTGACACAGGTTGCCCAGAGAAGCTGTGGCTGCCCCACCCCTGGAGCTGTTCAAGGCCAGGTTGGATGGGGCTTGGACTGACCTAGTCTAGTGGAAGGTGTCTCTGCACTTAGCAGGGGGTTGGAATGAGATGAGCTTTAAGGCCTCTTTCAACCCAAACCATTCTGGGATTCTGTGAGTACCAGAAGTTAAGTGGTAAAGTGTTGATGTCGTGATGTTAAAGTTATTCCAGACCACAGGATGTCAGTGCTAAGAGTTCTCAGTACTGCTGGTTAATCACAGTGATAGGAATTCTTCTGTGTGACTGGGAATTTTCCTGCCTGAGATTTTTGCCTGACAGTGATTCTGTGGAAATAACCCGGTTGTCCAAGGACCTGTGTCAGTTTGGATTAGATGTTTTAAAGTTAAATTTTGTACTTCACAGACCACGGTATTTCAGATCAAACTAGAGAAAACATGAAATAAAAAGGAGATAAAAGGTGTAATTAAGGTTAGGAGAGAAGAGATATAGTGATGACAACCAGAGTATATTTACATAAATCAGAAATACAAACAACGTCTGTTGAGTATGAATGGTTGGTTTGCACTTCCTCTCTCTGTGCATCCCCTGGCCAAATTGTGCATCCCCAGGAAAATTTTTCTCAGGCTTTTGCACGTAACTTCAGTTGAAACTCCATTGCTCCGAGGCTGGGGTGTTCCTGGGTGCTCTGTGGTGTGACCCCTGTCTGGCTTTGCATTTCAGATGGGGATCCTGGGCCCGCCGGGCCAGCAGGCGCCGCCGCCGTACCCCGGGCAGAGCCCCGCCAGCCAGCCCGTCATGCAGCAGCCCAGCACCCCCATGTTTGTCTCCCCTCCACCAAAGACACAGAGGCTCCTCCATTCTGAAGCCTACCTGAAATACATCGAGGGGCTCAGTGCTGAGTCCAACAGTATCAGCAAGTGGGACCAGACCCTCGCAGGTAAGGCTTTGGGTTCCTTGTAACCCATTGGTTTTGCTTTTATAGAGAATGCGAAATGAATCTGCTGTTTGCTTGTTTGTGGGAACGGAGGGTGGGGACGGTGATGGTGATGAGAGATCTCTGGAGTCAAGGCTGGTCTTGGAGCAGGAGTTTATTGCATAGGGTGTGGGTGAAGGGGCTCTGCTGAGAGCTGCCAGCTGCAGCTCAGAGCAGAGCTGAGAGAGAGAGAGAAGTAAGAGCAGTAAGAGCAGCAAGAGCAAGAGAGGGAAGTTCCTGTTAAAATACTTTAAATCTTTTATACTGAATATTCTAACTTACACCAACCAATCTAATACAAGATACAAATCCTATAGCATTCACATACAGCCTATAAGAATCATTACATTACTATACTGTGTTATATTTCAAACCCTAAAAACGACTCTTTGGACCCCTTCTGCCAAGCTGGTAGGGTCTGCTCTGACCCTTGGACTTTCGGTGAGGAGAAGGGCATTGTTTAATCAAAAGGGGATCACCTGCAGCTGGCCACACTCTTTTGTTCTCTAGAGCCATTGTTCTCTAGTTGTCCAGTAACTAAAGCTCTAAACATCGAAACTTGCTTTCAATTCTATTTCAGTTATAGGTTTCATATTCTCAAAACCTAAGCAATCATATTTATAAGGTTTTTCTTTTTCATCTTCCCCAACACTTATTAAAATGTGTACATGCAACTAATTCCTAAATACAGATCAACAGACTGAGAATATATATGTTACCCACAGGCAAATTCCACCAGTGTTGTTTAAACCTAAGAATCAATGGTATAGGCTTAAGTACTAAGAGCAAAAGTAAGAGTATCTTATATTGTAGAGTTATATTTATTTTTCTAGAATAAACCAGTAGGTGATTGTTGCAATGCATTTCCCATACCCAAGCAAATAATTCTGTATAAGGAAAAGAGTTTTGGTTTACCTCTGAACATATAAGGAAGCCAAGCTAGAATCTTCCATGCCCTTCTCATCAGCATTGGCTGAGTGCCAGCACAGAGAAACCTGTTGGACCTTTTAGCTGCTCCTCAGAAGTACAGCTAGGTTCTGTTGGACAGCAAGCCAAAAGCCCTCTGAAAACATTAAGCACTTAAGAAGGAGCTCAGGGCTTTTTGGGGTGCCTTCGCCAGGCTTCTCTGACACCTGCGCCCGGCTTTTGTTTTGCTTTTGTATTTTCTCTTCCATTAAAACCTTTGCTTTACAAAACACCCCTGAATATGGCGAACATTATTAAACCATTTCTGAAGAAGCTGCAGGCCAACCCTCAGGCCCTTGCTACACCCTGACGGGGCTCACCTGTAAGGCTGGATCAGCTAACCAAGAAGCATTCCTTGGTTTTTTTTTGCAGCGCGGAGACGAGACGTGCACCTGTCCAAGGAGCAGGAGAGCCGCCTGCCCTCGCACTGGCTGAAGAGCAAAGGGGCTCACACCACCATGGCCGACGCGCTGTGGCGCCTGCGGGACCTGATGCTGCGGGACACCCTCAACATCCGCCAGGCCTACAACCTGGAGAACGTGTAGGCAGCACAGCCCCCTGCCTCCAGGAGCTCACAGGACTGTAGCTGGCTTAGTGACTGGGTGGGAAGAGATAACCGACGACAATTTGTATTTGCATTTTACTGTACATTGCGAGACCATTTTTTATATAAGGACACTTTTAATAAGCATATTTCACTTTTTTGTTATATTCAGTTGACTTTATCGAATACACGGATTTTTTGCATATGTTTCCTTTGTTTGAAAGGCGATTTCATAATTGGTTGAGTGTAGTCGAGGATTCATCTTTCTTATACTTATTGCTGAGAATCTGATGCCATTGTTTTTATATAAAAAGAAAAAAAAAAAAGGAAAACAAAGTATTTACAGATTGATACAGTGGAATGTGAATTAGTCATAGTTTACATCCTTTAAGAATGTGTGTACCTGTGCTTGTGTGTGCTGGCCACTTCGGGCAGAAGTGCTCGGGTGTGAACAGGGAGGATCTCTTAAAAGAAGCTAAAGGTAAAATGTGCTTTGGCACTAAGGAAAATTGGCATTCCAAGTCAACACTGAGGCGGCTGAGTGGGCTACAGCAGCCGTGGAAGTGCTGGTGTGGATGGGACAAGGGTGTCTTGACTACTCATGTTGTCCAGTCCTGTCCAGTTATTTAACTGTGTAGCCAAGGCCATTGTGATCCTAAATCAGTAATACAGTCCCTGTGCTGGCAGGCCCTTAGAGGGGAAGTGTTTCATCTGCCATGGCCTGTGCTATGCTGGGGGTTCTGCGATGTCCCCAACACCCAGCAGTGGGACAGGGAAGCTCCTTCCCTGAGAGATCCTGTCTGTGCTGGAAGAGGCTTGCAGAACTCAGAACCAGCTCAGGTCTTGGAAGGTAAGTTAGGGGAGAAAAGTGGAATTGTTCTGTTAGTGAAGTAATGTGATTTGTTTTTTTTTAAATTCACTCGTACTCTGTTCATGATTGGGCATTGGAAGACATTTTTGTATCCTTTCTTTAAGTGTATTCATTAACCTTAGTGAAAGTTTTGCAATGCAAATTTGAGTGAAATTTGATGCTTAAATGAACTTGAAGGTAAAATACTACTGTATGGTATGGTATGTGTAAGGTCAGCATACCCAGTACATTGGAAAAATAGAGTACTTGCATTGCAGCCTTCAAAGGGTTTGGGGTTGGTTTTTTTTTTTCTTTTTTTTTCTTTCTTTTTTTTTTTTTTAATCTAAGTAAAATAGGTATCAACTCTTCTTGCCAAATTTCAAGGTTGTGGCTGCCTTCTGCTAAAGACTTACCTGTCCTCATAACTAACCAACCTTTTGGACTACGAAGTTATTTGTTTAAAGGTAAATCCTTTCATTTATTTAATTTTGGAAAAAGAATTAATACTTTTGGATTGCTTTAAGTAACTGGGAAAGCTCTGTGAATTTGGGAAAAGTCAGCAGGACTTTTGTCCTTGTGGGCACTGCAACTCAGCCCAAATGAACTGATTTACTGATGCATTTCATTTATGCTAGAGATGTTCATCATGTGGAAGTGAGTTCTAAAGTCTCTTAGTACAGAACATTTTCATTTCAGTATATTTGGCAGAAGGTTAAATTAAATATTTTCCTTCAAATACTGGATATCTTGGGGTTTGTTTTGCTGATGAAATTAATACTCATGAGGGAAGTGACACTTGCAAGTATAAACTGTGATTTAATTTTACTGCCCAATTCCTCTCCCTCTCCTATTGCATCCTCTGTCATTGCACAGAATACCCCAGGTAGTTACAAATAGGCACTTAAAGACAGTTTAGGTCAGAATGTGCAATGGATGTGAAGGAAATGGAGCAAAACAATATAGAGGGAAATGACAGTGTTGAACTCTACAAGTAGCACACCCATGGTACAGAAATTCTTTACTGGCCTTTGTAAATTACCAATTTTATTTAATAAAGTAGAAATTAAATAGTCTTAGACCACCCCTATAAAAGGTGTTTCAGTTACCATAGGTTTTGCAGTTTTTAGCCACAAAGATGGGATGTTGAAGTGAATCAGGCAGCAAAATCCTAGTTTTTGAGCATTTGGAACTATCATGGATTGTACTCATACACCACCAGATTCTCCTACTTCTCAGCATTAACAAAAATTACACCAAAGAACCTGGGATTAATTTTAATTAAATTATTGTTTTATTTATTTTCTTTTTTGAGGACTGGATGGGACTCCCTTTGGAGCCTGTATAACTCAGATGTTTAATTTATCTGAAGGTCAGTGATGAGCAGATGTGCAGCACTGGCTCTATCCTGCCGAGCAGCTGAATCCCTCCTTTCACTGCTCTTTCTGGCCCAGGAGCAAGAGATTTGAAGTGCAAACAAAACCTGGCTTCTCCCTCGAGGCAGTGCAGAGCACTACCACTAAGCCACTGGGCTGGCCCTGATCAATTATTTTAAGCCTTATTTATTTCAAAATCGTTTCTCTCTATACTGGAGGCGTTTCAGTCGATTGCAGTGAAATTTAGGATATAATGGCTACAGTCTAGAATTCAAAACCAGCAAAAGAAACTTTTCTCACTCTGGTTTAAAAAAAAAAAAAAAAGACATGTCTGTCTGTCTCTTTCTTTCTTTCTTTCTTTCTTTGTGGGTGTTTGAGCCCCTCATCTGTTTTTCACTGCCGTTCATTGTACTGGCGTAAACAAAACTTTCATATTAAAATAAAAGGATGTGTGGGCAATGGTTGGCTTCTGTGAGAGTGGAAAATAGATAAAACTAGGACAGGTATTTTCATAAACCAGTTGGAGACAACTAATAATTATTTGTTCTCTTCCTCAGTCCTTCCCTTCCATGAGAAAATTTACTGTTTGTGTAAAAAATTCAAAATGTTGATGTTGGTGACTTTTTTTCAGCATATGTTTTTGTACCTGGTTTATCCATGCTTGGCTTTTCATTAGATCTTGAATTCCTGAAGGCTGAGCTGCTAACCAGGTTTATAACATGTATGTACCATCACTTTGTTTACCTGAGTCTTTTTAATTTGAATAAAAATAGTTTGCAAAGTGTTTTGGATTAACCAGGTTTGAGTGTTCCATTAAGACTTCTGTTAGGATTTTATTTCAAGTAATTCTGGCTGTTGCTGATCCAGATGTTCTCAAGTCCTTGGTACATGTGTGCTGGTGTATGGGTGAAATTTCCTTTTTCTATTGTCCTGTGTATTTTGAGATGTGCCTGTAGGTGAACAGAACAGTGGTGTTGAAAATTGAGCCATAACAAGCATGAACAGTGAACCTTGAAAAATATGTAAAGCATTGGGAGCCAGGTGAGTGGAGATGATAAGATTCAGTCAGTCCCAGATGCCCCCTTATTAATTGGTTTGAAAATAAACAGCAAGCCTTAATTTCATATGGAAGCTAATGTGGATCAGGACTGTCTTCCATGCAGCTGTTTAGCAGAGGAAATTAGATGAGTAACATGGAAAAAAACATCTTTTACACAATTAAATTAGAACCAAGGATAGAAATTTTCTGTACAAACTGCAAGAAAAATGAAGTGGTAGGAACCTCTCAAGGTGCCTGGCATAAAATTTAGAGAGCTATTTAAACAGTCAGAACACAGCATTATTTAATTAACACACATCCATGTTTTCAGCTGGGGGATAAATGCTGCCTTTCACACAGGCTGCCAGCTTCACAAGCACTTCTACCCTTCTGTTGCAGTTGCCCAGAGGAAACTAATTCTAATCATCCTCCACATCTTAGTTCCTCAGTCTGAGATTAACTAAAGATCAGCTATCATATCAGTAAATTACATATCAGTAAATGTATGTAGCTCCCTCTTGGCTGCAAGTGCACAAAATTGAAGTTTCAGAATGTCTGGGCACTGAACATTGTGTAAGGAACTGGGCTCTGGTTCAGTGATACACGTGAAATTTTGATTAATAAAACGAAACCTTATATTCATTTTGCCAGCTGCATTTTCCAGCAAGTCTAATTTGACCCTCATCTTTGGTTTAAAGCACCAGCATCCAGTAGTGATTTCAGGAAGTTCCTCAGGAACAGCATTCATCCCACCAGTGCCAGGAAGATTTTTTTCTTCTTCCTCTGAAGGAGCTGGGGATGGCCATGAGCAGAGTGCAGGTACAGTTTGGATCTGTGTATTAAGTTGTCTTGGTTTGGAAAGGCAGGTGTCTGCCAGGGAGAGCCAGAGCCTCCCTTGGAGGGGAGAATGTAAACCCCCTCCCTCTGAATTACTATAATTTTGAAATTAAGGGGCTTTCAGACAAAGATATGGGAATAGGAATAACAGTCCTTTACTAGGAATATTAAAAATACAAATGTAGTAGTACAAAAAAGCAAACAAACAAAAAAGGAAGACACTGACAGAGTCAGAATACAGCCTGACAGCCTGTTGGTCAGGGTGTTGGGAGCAGTCCAGTTAAGTCCTCCTGGAATGACAGAGGTGGTTCTGTTGGAGCAGAGATGATCCTGTAGCAGGGTGCAGTTTTCCCTGAAGGTTCAGTGGGGGTGAGATGGGTCTGGTCTCCCTCTGGGAATCCAGTGCAAACAGGCTGTGCTGGTGTTCTGAATCTCAGCTTTTATCCAGGTAGGGATGTTGGGCTCCTCCCCCTGGGGGGAGCATCTCCCAATGGGCTGATGGAATTTTATCAGGCATGCAGTGAGCCTGGATGGCCCATGAACAGCAAATATCCCCTGGAGAGAGGATGGGTCATGGAAGAGATAAAGAAATCACCTCCCCAAGCTGTTTCAACAGATGGCAATACAATACATACTTGAAAACACAAGTAGCACTAATCCTCCAGATCAAGTCCTTGGAAGGCACAACACAAAAGTTCCCCTTTGTTTGCAAGTGGAGAACCTGCACCTTGAGCTCTACAGAGCTGCCCCTGTCTCTGCAGTTGATGCAGATGTACAAAGGCTGCCTGGAGGCAGCACAGGAACACCTTCAAGGGCATGAACTCTCTCGGGAGTGGTTTTTAGGCTGATCTTAAGAATTGGCTTCTTTGTTGCACCTTCAATCTGCAGCCCGACCCTCAGAGATTTAAGGAGTTGTATCAATGTAGCATCCTGGAAGATTACACTGCCCCAGTCACCGACCCCTCCCACGCTGCCAGTGTCACTGTGCAGGGAGCAAACACTGCTGGGACACAGCAGCTGGCCCTGTTTTCCTGCTTTGGGGGCAGCATTCCCACCCCAGCACTCAGAGGTGCCAGGACTGACACTGCACATTGCTGTGGTCCCTGTCAGATGTGGGCAGCACAGCCCAAACGCACGGGTCACTTTTCAAGCACTGTGGCTTGAGCAAACCCTGAGCAGTAAATCTGTGCTCCCTTTATCCAGTTAAAATTGTGCCACACTGCAAAGAAAACAAATCAGCTGCCAGAGCAGTTCTTGTTAGTACAAAAGAACCTAACTCAAAATTACTGTTTCCATTAGGCTGAGATGGATGCACCGTGTAATGTTTCCTTCCCACTGCTCTTGTCACAAGGAGGGGGCTTCACCAAGCAAACAAAAGGGAACAGCCAGACCATGTACTCAGTTTAGTTTATTTAAAAGCACTAAGCAAACATTAAATTAGTGGCAGAGGCCCAAATACAATGACATTTTCATTTCATTTAAATACAAATATTACAGCTATGGAAAAAATAAAACGGCCCAAACCATCTGAGTGTATTACACAGACGTGTGGATCACAGTTCATCTTGCAGAGCCAACATCCTCCCCCACCATCAACGTGGCAGCTGCTGCTGCTTTGGCACTTGGACAGTCGAAGCACTCAGGAGCTCCCCCTTGGAGAGTTGCAGCTAAAATTCCCCTTTCTCCATCCTTGCCTCGTACTGTCTTTCAGACTGTTTCCTACGGTAAACATCATCTGCAGAAAAAGATGTTCTATATTAGAGTTTCCCCAGTGCAAGATAGTGTTAAATACATGAATCCTTATCATCTCTTTTTAAACTTTCCATCCCAACTTCTCTTGCAGATGCTGACTGACAGGCAACTGGAAATTCAAGCCAACAGAAATCCTTATTACCACTTAAAATAGCTCATGTTCTCTCTCCCATACAGGCTAAAGTTCTTCCCATCAGTCCCAATGAAATGTTTTTCTAGGAAAATTAAGTTTCCAGTGCAAAACAGTTGTTTTTTGTCTACTTTCCCACGAGGGTAATTAAAATTACAAATGCCCCAACTAGCTGAAGGGAAATTAAATTACAGGCATGAAGTCAATGCCTGAGAGCTTCCAGCCTGACTTGAGTATTTTAGTCTTTTTTGTATAAACAAAACACAGGAATATTCCCACCTCCATGGTCTTCCCAGTCATTCTTCCTGCTCCCAGCTCCCTGATACCACATACAGTTGAGCTGATCCTTTCAATGAAGTACACAAAAATTTCTATCAGGGTTTATCAAAGGGAGGAATGTTGCATTAGAAATGAATGCTTTGACTTATAAAAACTAAATGCCACTAGCCGAGTTCCATGAGCAATTTTCATACTTGTAAGTTGTAAAAGTCACATTTCAGATGACGCCACACCTCTCCTTAAATGCTGGCAAACCTGAGTCTTTTTTGATCATCGCAGAATGGTTTGAGTTGAGAGGGACCTTAAAGATCACCCCGTTCCATCCTCTTGCTAGGAACAGGGACACTCTACTAGACCAGTTTTCTCTAAGCCCCACCCAGCCCGGTCCTGGACACTTCTAGGGGTGGGGCAGCCACAGCTTCTCTGGGCAGCCTGTGCCAGGACCTCGCAATCCTCAGAGGAAAGATTTTATTTTTTTTTCCTAATATCCAATCTAAATGTACCCTCCTTCAGCTAAAATTTTATTCAGTACTCTAAACCCAGGATTTCTGTTTGTTTCCGCTGGGGAGGCAGGGGCTGGAGTGCCCCATGCTGCCCGAAGAGGAGCGGTGCGTGCCCGCGGCTCGGAGCCCCGCGGCTGCGGCCGGACGGGCCGGGCCCCGCGCTGCTCTCACGGGGGAAGGGCCGCGGGGTGCGGCGGGGACCCCGCACTCACAGAAAGTCTCTTTGCCGAAGCGGACGTTGATCATGAACCACTCCATGGCTCCGCCGAGCACGAAGAAGAAGGGCAGGAACCTGTAAAAGCCAAAGCGCCGCTGCCCGGGCACCAGCTTCAAAAGGCGCTTCACCCTCTCGCTGACCAGCATGGCCGGGCGGCACCGGCGCCTACGCCCTTCCCGCGTGAAGGAGAGAACAGAGGGGGGCGTTTGAGAGGCGGAACGGGACGTGCCGCAGTC
>VWYO01022469.1:110523-136147 GCA_013400275.1 Rhadina sibilatrix | reverse complement strand
TTTTTTTTTTTCTCTCCCCTCTGGCAAAAGGAAAAGGACATTCACATTAGTCAGAGGGATGGAGTTGAGCAAGACTTGCTGTGTTCTCATCTGGTAAGTGTCAAGGAAGGCTGATAAGCTCTCTCAGTAAGCTTTGAAGTCTTGCACTCTAGGAAACATCCAGTCCTGAAACAAGGGGACTTCCAAGCCAGTGAAGCTTTGGCTATAAGCAAGTGTTTGTTTTTTCCTAGGTGTTCCAAATCTGTTAACAGTGGCTATACTAACTCAGCTTTTCTAGGGAACTTTTTACAATATCTGCAAACTTCTTGGCTCTGCATGACAAGCTTGAGCATGATTAAATGTGAGAACAGCCAGAACTGGAAGAGTGACCAGTTATGTAAACTTCCCAATTCTGCTTTCTTGGATATAACCCATTTTTTCTTGTGAAGAACTCTTGTAACATTTCTCTAGTGCTTTTGTATATTTTAAAAATGTAATTTTGGAATGAAATTAAACTTTTAAATATTGCTTTTAGCTAATGTAGATTTCATTGGCAGGAAATCCCAAAATATTTAGGCAAAATGGCATAAATCCAAGATCTATTAACACAGTTCCTTTGAAATTAAATGATCTTTAGATAATATTTTTCCCTTCCTACCCTGTTGGTAGAAGGATCTGCTTTGGCTGGTGGGAGTTCTTTGCAGGAAATGGCACAAAACAACACTTCAAGAGGATAAAGGGGTACTTGGAAGGGAGGAAAACTGGCAGTTTGTCTTTAGAAAGCAACTTAGTGTGAACAAGGGAAACTTTTTGATTCATGAAGAACATGGAGCATGATGGCCATCTGCTTCTCTGTACCCTTCTTTTCCCTGCTTGTCTTACAAAGAAATTAGTACAGATGTCTGCCGCGTTGGACTTCTGGGAGTACAAAGGGTGTGAGAGATGCCGATGAGTTGCCTTGTTGGTTATAATTCTTCACTAACAATGTGGATCTGAGCCTGAGATAACGGGAGCGTTTCCTGCAGGATGCTGTTGGCACCCCGGGAGCTCAGAAAATCGGGAGACGTGCTTGGCACCTCCTGCCCAGAGCGTTTTTCACATCAGAAGGGACCAGATGGTGTCTTTAGTGGCTGCTCACAGTTAATTACCTGCTTTTGTTTCCATGTCTGCTCTCCTGTTGGGGATTGAGGGTTATTGCTTTCTAACAATGTAGGTTATTGCCTGCGAAGAGACACCTGTACTCTCACGGAGACACTCTGAGTTAAGCAGCCGTCCAGGTTCTCACAGCGGGAAAATGAAGGAGATGTGCGCTTACTTTGTGTTCACACCCAGGTGTAAGAGATGCGGGAGATCAAACATGCTTTCTTGTGGCCTGCCTTTGCTGCTGAATTTCGTCTTGTGCCGTGGACATGCAGGGACTTCCCTAAAAACTGTTGGAGTTGCAAACAGGAGCAAATTGTGCAAGCAGGCAGATTCCTGGGGCTGCATCCAGAGCAAGAGCAGCTTTTTCCACGCTGTCCCCCGATGTGCTCACACTGCTTCTCCCTTAGATCAGACTTCCTGGGTGAAGTGCTGAGTAGGCAGTGACTAACTGATATTGTCTGCCTTTCTAGTTAGGACCCAGACAGAAAGAATAGTTGGGATTATTATTCTTTTTTTTTTAATAACCAGAACTGGTCTTCGTTTTGTTTTGTGTGGTTGTTTTCTTTAATTTAGCATATCTGTCCAGAAATCTGTTACGGTGTCTTGGCAGAGGAAAAGCAAAAGCTATCTTTCTTGAAAAATGGCATCTTCATGAGCTTCTGGTGGGTGTCTGTTTTGGTTTGACAATTGCCAGGAAATCTGAGACAAAGATTCCTGGCAGATTACGTGCAGCGCCCAAGCCTGCAACCCAGGACTTGATTAAGCACTAAGGATTGGTAACCACCCAGGAGGTTATCTTTGAAAAACAAACAAAACACCACAAAAAAGCAAACCAAACACCCAAACACAATTAAACCAAGCTTCTCAAAACTGAGGCATGTTTTGATTCTTTTATTGAAACTGATTTTTTATGTGCTCCCAGGTTGTGTCTTTTCCCTGGTACAGTTGGAACCTGCATGGAGACTGTATGAGTTTAAGGAGATAGAGACCTGCAGCTCTGTTGAGGAGGATGCTGCAAAAGGACATTTACAGTGAGACAAACGTGCATCATGAATCTCTAGACTGAACCTCAGAGGTTTCCTCCTTCCCAGAAGAGCAGTGACTTTGAAATTACTGTGAATTCAAGATGTAGGATGATGGGGTGCACAGAGCAAGCTGTAGTTGTGAGTGATGTGGAATAGGAAACACAGCAAGGAGATGTGAAGCTTGGGGAAGTGAATGTAGGGAACATGTTGTGTGTGAGGCAGTGTGTGTAAATCATTTTGGCTGGTGTGTGCATCCTTTTTCAGCCCTCAGGAGGTAAAGAGAGAACATGCTGTGTAAATGAGTGACAAAACATGGGTGGGGAAAAATGACCTGGGGAAGAGGCTGTCAGAACAGCAGAGAGGCTCTGTACATTTGAGGCTGGCAGGGTGGAGCATTGCCTCACTCAGTGGGTCTAAATGTACTTCATAAATCGTGTTTGTGGCACAGTAACTGCTTATGCTTCTGATCACAGACAGGACTCACTTGGTGAAGCTCAGACTGCCTTCTCCTTGTTACAAAATCCTACTGCTCCCTTAGCTTTTCCTGTTGGTATTTTTGCAAAAGTCGTGGCTGGCGTGTGTGGTTGAATCTAGAAGATTCTCTTGTCTTCTGTGAAGAGAGGTGAGGTTCAGGCAATGGTATTTTGTGATGCTCTCAGGCTATCAAAATGTGTTGTCCTGAACATGTTAGCAAAAGGGGAATGTTGGAAGAGCTTGACCTTTCTGTAGGGACACTGTAGCAGCAAGTTGGGTGCGTTTGTTGTAAAAAGAAAAAAGTGCTTTAATAGAAGAGGAAAGCTCTGCACATTTCCCCTGAGATCTGATTATGGTTGTGTCATCATTTTCCTTGGGAGGAAGAAAAATAACACCCAGCAAATCCCAGGGTGAGCTTAGACAAAGGTCTTTCCACAAGTTGACTGGAGGTGAGGACAGGAAGTGGAGCTCTGTTTATTTATGGCACAAAGAGCATTTATGATTAAAGGATGAAAGTTGTGATCATCTGAATCCTATTTACATTTCCCATATTTTAATATCTCAGTGGAAAGTACTTGGATTGCATCCGCTCTCCTAAGCCTCTTCCAGGAACTTTGCCACCAGCAGAGCACTGACAACAGGGAGCTTTTGTTCCTGGTGTGTAGCCAGTAAGTCAGCCCTCCTGCCTTAATGTGCTGCTTTATTTTCTAGTGATTCCTCTCCACATGATCTGGTGAATTGTGTCTGAAGGACAAATGGAAGTCAGTTGGGAGAGAAGGATGGGTATGTTTTGTTACATAGTGACCTTTTCTCCCCCGAGAAAGAAACATTTTGAAATACTTGAATCTATTTCTGTGGTTACCTCCCTGAATTAGGACTCAAAAAAGAACATCAGACTTTTGCCTAAATTCTGTTATAATTCCAGACAAAGTCGTTATTGGGAAGGGCTGGTATCTCTTTCTAATAATGTATTTTTTATCCTTGACACAGATGGAACTTGGTTTTATAAAAGCAAGGAAGCACTAAAGAACCAGGACAGGGACCCTTGCTAAAAGTCAAAAGTTAAGGTAGGAAAAGAAAAAAATCCTACCCACTGATGCTGAGTAGCATCTGGAAAATGCTTGCTCTTCTTCTATCACTCAAAGAGAAAATGACCCATCTTTGAGGAGGGAGGAAATGTCTCCTTCCCCTTTGTCCTCCAGTGTGGTTGTGACCAGGCAACCTACTACAGGGAACTATTTTTATTGCTCTTTCTTGCAAGGGACAGTTCTCATGGAGCAGGAGGCCTGTGAGAAGGTCTGTTCTTGCCTCTCCCATTGCAGTGGAGTGAAAGCTCTCTCTGGACTAGCTCTGGGAAGGGATCTATGCATAGGTAGTTTAGCTGCTTGGTCACTTAACCCCATTTTCTCAGTGGTCTGGGGACCAAAGTGTTATTCCCAAGCACCTTGAACAGTAACCCTGCTTTTCAGTGACAAACCACATGCAAGGACTGAGCTGTGTCCACAGCTGTTTATCAGAGGAAAGCAGATAACTTGTTGCTATCAGCATTGCAAGCTCCAGGAGCATAATTTAGTGCAGGGTATTTTTTACATATAGGTGTTTGTACAAAACTTTGGAGTTTCCTGTCCATTAATATAAAAATTTAAAAAAAAAATCTTAATGGTACTTACAGGATTTCTCTAGTCTGGTTGCCTCAGTGAGGAAAAAAATAATGCCAAAAGACAAACCTTGAAATTTCTGATTTGGAGTAATCTAGACTTTTCCAAGAGGGCAGTTAGCCTGTTTGCTTGTGCAAGTTCTGAGTGAGGGATGTGTGTTTTTCTGGTGATTTATCACAGCTGCCTTTCACATTGAAGCCTCCAGAAACTGCAGCTGCTCTGAGACAGAAATTTGACACTTCAAAACCTCGAGTCTGCTTTGCTTCATGTAGGCCAGAGACCAGGGGGCATTGTTTTGCAGCTTCCTGACAGAAAAGGTCGGTCTGTCTGTGCAGATGGACAGACAGCATTATCTCCAGGTGCAGCCAGAGGTTCCACAGTGTGTTTTTTCATGGGGAGATTATTTGAGTGAGCTTACAGCAGCAGCCTTCGACAGCAGCTCTGTGCTCTTTGCTGCTGCTGTGTGACATTTCCAGCTGCTGTTAGGTCCAGAACAAAAAGGTCTAAGCTTCAGTAATGCTCTCAGTTTCTCTAACTTCTCCCCTTTCCCTTCTCTTAGATCTCCTTCCACCAGGAGTCTGCAATCTCCTCAACCCCGCTGCCATCTATGCCAACAATGAGATCAGCCTGGGAGATGTGGAGATCTATGGCTTTGACTATGATTACACATTAGCACAGTATTCTAATTTACTACACTCCATGATTTTCAACACTGCCAGAGACATCCTAATAGAGCAATTCAAGGTAATGAGGTGCTAAGAATTTCCACTCAATTAAGCTTGCTGCTGTCTTTGCATGCCCCAGACATGCCTGTGCAGGTATCGTGCACACATGTCAGTTACTTGATTTATTGAGTTAAATTTACTATTTCACAACCTTTGATTGCAGAATTAGTTCCCTTTGAGATACTTTAACTTGATGTGCATTCCTGAGGTTTTATAAATGTGGAGTGGGAGCCTTAGTGTAATAAAGCCCTGGTCAGCTGTACTCAGCTATGGAAATTATGCCTACAGATTGCTGGTTGGAGGTGCTCATGGAGGCTAAACATAAACCATGGGCCAACACTGAAGCTGTGCAAGACCTGGCATCTGCTGGTCGATGGGATGATGCCCTAGAGCATGTCCCAGAACAAATACCCTTTGCAATGGGTGACTGCTTATGCATTTTTTCTCATTGTGTCCTTCTGTTTAGAGGGGGTCTGCAGTGCCAATCTTTGCCAAATATATGCATTGAGTGGAGCTTACGAGAAGTGTCCTCACTGCCTCAGTGAATCTGATGCTTTTTCACTACTGTCTCTTACAAAAAACAACTTTTGGGTATCCTGATCCTTTGTCTTATTTTATTCATCCACTTTCTTTGCTACAGGGGCAAAATCAGGCAGGACTAAACGAGCTCAACAGGTGAAATGATTTGGTTGATTATCTGGTACTTATGCTCTATTGATGTCACTGTTTGTCTTCCCAGTATCCGGAAAGGCTTGGGAAGTATGACTACATTCCAGGGTTTGCCATACGTGGACTCCACTATGATGTGCAAAAGGTAAGCTGTACAAAGTTCACTCTCCTGGGCTTTGTCTTCCACTGTTTTGTTTTTAGTGGAAATGCTTTATGTCATTGCTTGCAGTAATGTCTGTCACCAAATGACCAGTGAGTCTGTGTAGCTGTGCTTTTCACTGCTTGGGTTCTTCCCCAAGGGAAGATGTCTATTGTGCCAGCCTGGCCTCCAGCAGAACTGGACATTCTAGCAAATGCCTCTGGTAAACAGCCTTGCCTATTTAAGTCCATTAATTCCACGGGCTAATTAATAGAAAACTGAGCTTGTTTATGTGATCATTTCTGTCTTTCAGGAAATTTAAACAACAAAACTCAGTCTTGCATCTACAGTTACTTGCCAGGGGCAGAGACATAATGTCTTACTCTAATAATAGAAATGACTTGTCAGGAGAATGCTTTAGGAAGCCTTCCCAACCCCCACCCCAAATAATAGGACTGCCTGGAATAAGATCCAAGCTACTTGAGATGCATACTTCTTTGGAACACGGGCAAGCAGAGTGCAGGCATTAGCTTTAACCCTTTTCAGTGCTTTGGTCCCATTCCCTGAAAGCCTGATGCCCAGCGATGCCATGCTGGCTGAGAAAGTTGTTTCACTGAAGTAACTTTCTCTCATGTTGAGTTTGAGCAAATTCAGGGAAGCAGGCAGTGCAGGCTGGGATGTGTGTGCTGTTCTCCAGCAGGAGGGAAAAAAGAGAATGAAGGAAAAAGCTGTAGAGATTTTCTGTCTTTTGTCCCAACTGTGGAGACAGCATGGCAGCAGACCATTCATACCTCTGGCCTTACCAAGCAATAAGTAGATCTGTGGGAAACTGAAGGTCCTTTCTCTGTTTAAATCTTTGGCTGCTGTATCTGAGAAACACAGGCGAGTGGCCTGGCCAAGCAAAGCACCCTTTGAGTGAGTACAAAGTAGAGAACTCTCTTTTCTCAGGGTCAGAGCTTGCAAAACACACAGAAATCTGGGTTGTGCCTGTCTAAGTGAAACTTTCAGCATATTTGCCTGCACTCCTCATAGATTACTGGGAGGTCTGCCCACAGTGTAACAAGATGCAATGATAGGGCATCCTTACTAAAGAAGTTTGATGCCATGTTCCTTGTGCAAGCTGCAGAATGATGGGGGTTTAGTGTGAGGCTGCTTTCCATGCCCAAGGGCTTGTGTTACAGCTTCAGAATGATGGATGGAGAAGGATGGCTCATGATTAGGGGAGTCTGATAGTAAAAATGCAAAGAAAGCTCTGTTACCAGTCTGGTGTGCTCCTGAACATCTTTCCTTCAGTGTCTGCTAGGGAGGGGAGAGCTCTTGTGTGAGGAAAATGACTGGGTGCAGTTGTGCTCTGAACTAAAACTTGCCCACTTAGTTCTGCTTAAGATGAATGTGGGGGGAAATAGATCTGTGCACACAAAGCTCATTTGGAATATGTGTTTTCTTGAAGGGAGATGAGAATAGACTGTCTGGAGTCACAGAAATATTATTGTCCCTGTTTTTCAACTGCATCCCTGTCTACAAACTGGGGTGTAAAGAGACTTTGACTCATAGAAAAATGCTCTTTTGCCAGAGAAGCCAATAAAAATTCACAGTATGAATAAGTGTGTCTAAAAGTAGCTGGAGAATAAGTGGTGTCTAAAGTGCATAGATGTGGGATGCTCATACTGAACTTTATTTTTCTGGATGTCATTTGTGTGGAACTTCAAGCTTTAATCAGGTTTCAGTGTAAATTTTAACAATAACCCAGTTCTAACAGTAAATATCTATCCCTTGTCACAGAGTCTTCTCATGAAGATCGACGCCTTCCATTATGTCCAGCTGGGGACTGCATATAGGTCTGTCAGTTCTGAAAATCATTTTTATATATGCAAAAGTGGATTTCTACATCTGAGTGTATGTTCATGGCATATGTTGTTCTGCTTCTTCCCTGAGCAGAGCACAGTCTTGTCTGGTTCATCCTGTTTGCTCTTGCTTCAAATGCTTACCTGGCATATAATTGCGGGGAGTTATTTTTTCTCAAGCATTTCAAGGCAGGTGTGGGTGGGAAGACCTGGAGCTTTTTGTAATGGTTAATAGCACATCTGGTCACGTAGACTGTGTGGTGTTTGAGCTGCAGCTACAGCATGGCTGGGAGCAAACAGAGCCAATAGGAAAGGCTTCCTCTGTATGTGGTTCACATCTTTTCCAGGCAGGAGTGTGTCCCAGCAGTGCTCTGCTATGCCTTGGAGAGTGATCTGGGTGTGCAAATTACATCTTAAAGTAACACAGACATCTCAATAAGTAATAATGCTTCAGAATCTGGGCTCACTTTAAGTCCTAGATTGTCATGTTTTTCCTTTAGTTCTCCAAAAAGAGCTGGGTATGCTTTGGAAGAAGTGACTGAAACAGCGCATAGTAAATTTTTTCTCCTAAGTGTTATAAGACTGGAGACTGAAAAAACACCTTGCCCCAAAGAGGAGTAGGGTTGGTGTGTAAGAAGTAGTAATTTATAAGTATTAATAGCAAATCTCCTGTAAATCCTATGTTGTATTTCCTGAGCATGGAAACCAGCATGGTTTTTTTCCTTGCTCTCTGCCCTTTTGCTGTTAAGCTTCAGTTACAGTAAACACTCTAAGAATATTAAGAAGGAAGTTTCATAACCAGAAACAATTGGCTTATTTGAGTGCCAGCTCAGGGGGGTGAGGGGGCCAAGGGGTTTGTACTGCCCCATATTTTACTTCCCAGCTTCATACAGAGATTTTTAGTGAAAACACATTTTCATTTTTTGTCCCCTATGTTGTCCTTTTTAACTATATTTTTGGAGTGTCCTTCTATACTGTCTCTTGCTGCTGAGCACAACTGAGGCAGCATTTAACTCCTTAGATGCTGTATCATAACTGAGTAGAAAAGGAGAAAGGGAAAGTTGCCAACTGCTTGAGCAAACAGTCATCAAAATTGTGCAAGAGGCAAAACCTGCAGCAGTCAGATAACCTGATGTTATGAGCTGCACAGATCATCCATACTCCTGCTTTTGGTGTTTTGGGAAAAACAGCCTTCTTTGTGGAATGGTCTTAGTCAAGATCTTGTTCTCAGTCAAGATCTTGTTTAGGAAAACTGAATAAGAAGGAAACCCCATTTTCAGCAAGCCCTTTTCCTACACCTTTTTATTAAAGGAGATGTATCTCGTGGAAGCAACATCTCCAAAGCAAATCAGTTACCTAGTGCCACCCAAGTCAGGCTGCATGGCTGATTTGGTGGGGCAGTCCTGTCAGCAAATTGACAGCAGACAGAGAAGCCTCTGGATGGACTCTGCTGGAATGTGGATAAAGCCCCTCAATTAACTTGTAGGAACAAATGAGGTATCTGAAGAATGTCTTGGGAAAGATTTTATGTGACTCTTTAGAGCTGTTGGGCTCTCTGCCTGTCTCTTTTGAGGAGGAATTTTTGAGTTTTAGAAAGAGCCTGTTTGCCCCGTCCTGTTTTTCTCTGTTTGTAGCATTGTGCAGTCTGGTGATTATTGACAAGCTGTTGTTTTGTGTCTAGAGGGCTCAAACCGGTGCCTGATGACGAGGTGATCGAACTCTATGGTGGTACACAGCACATCCCCCTGTACCAGATGAGTGACTTCTATGGCAAGGTATGGGATGCAGCAGCAGCTCTTTGAACAGCTTGGAAGACAGAGGGAATTGTATGCACATGTAAATGACTGCAGCCTCCCTTGGAAAGGCTGGGTCCCCAGTGAGCTGCACTGTGTGTTTTTGTTCTAGTGGGAATATGCCCCAGAGGTTATTTAGCAGTTTAGCATCTGAAAGACATCTGCAAAGCATTTCTAAATACCAGGGCTATTGGCCTAGAGCTGAATGGCTTTGAAGACTGATAGGGAGATGTCCCCTGCTTATTCCTTGGCCAAATCTAGCTCCCAAGCTACCGGGGCAGCCTGCGGTGCTCCTGTTTGCAGTGAGCTGTTCGGGAGGGGTCTCTGTGAGTAGCAGCAGTAGGGTGCTTGCATTGCCCTTCTCTCTTTGGTTTTGGGTAGGGTTTTTTCCCTTCGTGTTAAGGATCTCCCTCCACACTCCTTTAGAGCTGCTCAGGGGATATTATTTATAGGGTTGTAGTCCATGAGTGTAGGGAGTAGTAAAATACTGACGTTCTGTCTGTAGGAGCTGTAAAAATCCTTTGGTTGCCTGAACTAGAGGAAGTTAGGAGAGATTTTTCTTCCTTAAGTGTCCCGTGTGGTGCAGTGGCCAAGCAGGACCGTTCACATCCCTTCTCCCAGAACTGCTTTGTTTCTTGCCTTAGTTCCTGTGCCTTAGGGGAAGCTGGAAGGAGAAGGGCACACTTCCTCTGGTAATACTCCTGAGAGTCTGCTCTGTGAAGTTTCCAGCAAGGTCACTTCTTGGTTTTTCTCTTTCTCTCTTGGGAACAATGAATCTGAGTGGTTGCTTTCTGGATAAGTATATACTCTGTTTATAGCTCAATGATGTTTCCAGCTTTGAAATAGGACATTTTTGTTTAGGATTTCATCTCTGCCTGTAAACTGCCCTTGACTCGCCTCCACCCATGCAACTCTCCTCACTCCTGTCAAACTTGAGATGATTTGATCTTTCTTATTAAATAATTATAAACATGAAACCTGCTTCAAGTTGTGGCCTTCCATAGGACCAGGTGCTTGTGCTGAGGTGCCTTTCTGTGCTTTGTATGTACCAGGTCCTTTCTTCTTTCCTGTGGCTGGTATTGAAAAATTTGGTCCCGAAGTAGAGATATCAGCTTAGTCTTTGTGAAGAGGTGAATCTCCTCTACCAGTAATGTAATAGACTTGATGAACTAATGGGTGGATCCCAAAGAGAACAAAAGTATTTACAACTTGTGGCATTTGCATTCAGGAATATCTGCTCAACCTGTGCCACTGAGTGGGGCATATTTTCCCACATTAGTGAGAAAGATGAAAGAAGGGTTAAGATGATTGCTGGTGCAGTGAGCTTGTGAGGAGGGAGCCTTTAGCAGGGATCTTTGATTTCTTCTCCTCATTCTGCCATGCTGATGTTGCTGTATGAGCAACAGGAAGGTTGCTAACAGGCAACAAGACAAGTGGGACTCATATGGCTGAAGTGTGTAAATACTCTCCCTGAAGGGTTTTCCTGGTTCTCTGTTAGGAATGTGTGGACAGCTGCCAGCATCCCAACACCTGCAGTAGGTGGGCACAGATCTTTCCCAGGGTTTGACACTACAGCTGGTGTGGCTTTACATGTGATGGCCTGTAATGAAGGTGGAGATCTCATGGCTGTTGTAGAAAAAGCACATGTAACATTCTGAAAGCACAGTCCAATTTTGGTCATGACTCCTGTCACTATGTCTGCCTGAGGAAGTCAAGGCCACTAAAGGGAATTGGGTGAGGTTGGACTTGCCCTGTAGAAAAATGACACAAGGTACAAAAATTAAATCAGAGTTGACAAGGTAAATCTTTGCTGTTAACACTGCATGTTTGCCTGTCTCCTCTGTACTTCAGGTATGGAGAGGTAGGAGAGGTCCTTGCTCTGCTGCACTCTGCTAAATCCCATACCTAGTTATTCAGTGGGAACTGCCTGTCTTTGTCCCTCTTGCTTCTTTCCCAGAATCTCTGAACAGGAAAAAAAAGATGAAGGCTGTTTACAGAAACTTTTGGTTTTGCTATGGGAGAAATATTCCCTTAGCAACCAGACATCAAAATGGACAGAAGTGTTGGAAGGATTCAGTGAGTATCCTAAGCAGCACCACCGTGTGTGGTGTGTGGCCCTTGGTGTTGTCTTCTGCTGTAGGTGAAACTGTCCTGTGCTGGGTGGATGGAAATTGGATAACCCTCAGCACACCAACATAGCTTTTGATGACAGCATTTTTTGGTAATATACCTCAAGCAAAATGCTGTTTGTTGTCCTTTTGCCCCCAGTTTGTATTGGCCCAGGTATTGCCACAGGGCTGCTCTCGTGCCACCCTTACCCAACCAGACTAAATGGGAGATGTTCTCTTGTTACACATCCTGGCATGACAGGGCCACACATTTGTCATTAGGCAGCAGGGGCCCTGTCAGCTTTCACCATCTGCACCTTCTCTGGTTTTCTGGATGTTGCTTTCATGTCTGTCTTTCACACAGTTCTAATAAACCCTTTCTGAAGGGGGCCAGTACTATCCTGCAGCATTGCAACTCCACAGCTGTCAGTCCTGGATTGCTCAAAGCTCATGCACAGACATGATGGAACTGGATTGCCAGGGCACTGCTGGTGAGCAGGCTCCTGGGGAGGTCTGTGTGCTTCCCAAATTGCTTTCCATATACAGGTCCTTAGTAACTGTCCCCATTCTGTCTGGAACTTTATCAGTGGAAAATGAAAAAATTGATCCCAGCTTCATCTTGCAAGGGAGACTCACTGCATTCCTCTGCACAGGTGCTACTACAGAATAAACAAAGTTTATTTTGCTGGAGAGCCTTTCTGGAGCCAAAGTTGGCTCTTGGCCTGCTGATAGGTTTGTGATTGATAGGCAATAACAATAGCAAGTCTGTGTGAGAGCTGCAACTCTGCCTAAAGCAAGGGCAGTTATTCCTTGGTCAGGATGTAATTGTCCATTTCCACTTGACTACTGGTGGGCTGGAGTTCTTTTTCCTCTGGGTTTTCTGTAGTTACAGACAGGCATTGACAAATGGCTTGTTGGAGTGATTCTTACTCTGCCTTGTGAAACCTCACTGGAATGTGGTTTGAGCAGCTTTGGTGCAGGGTCCAGGGTCACAGCCTGGTTTAGATGAGCAATGTGGCATCTTCAGCAAGGCTGCTGCTGTAGCAGAGGGTTGTTATGCTGTCAGAGCAAGGCTGTCTGCTGCTGTAGCAGAGCACTGTCTGTTGGCACCTGTATTAATGCCAAGAGTCCAGATGGGAAGCAGGGGTTGAAATAAAAGCATTTGAGACTGACTCTCTGCTTCCTCCATCTTTACCTTGTGATATTAATGATGCTGGGTTTATTTAATGATTTATGTGAAGGAGGCACCTCTCTCTTCAAGGCTGGTGTTTTGGTTGAGAAGAAAGAGCTGCTTGCTAAGTGGCTGAGGTTTCCCACACTAGTGTTTTTCTTTTTGTTAGCCTGGAATATATTTCAGATGGTGCTGGGTGATATGAGTTTGTTGGCTTTACTATTTTTTTTCCTCAGTATTTTTGGTTTAATGTCTCCCTTTCATTTTTTGCTTTCCAGGGTCCATCACTTAAGCAGTTTATGGACATTTTTTCTCTCCCTGAAATGACACTGCTCTCTTCAGTCATTGATTACTTCATCAGTCATGGCATTGAGTTTGACCAGGTGCATCTCTACAAGGACATATCTGTAAGTGAAATGTCAACTGCCCCGCAGCTCACACATCAGAGCTGTGAGCTCTGCAGCCCCCAAACCCAAGGGGCTGGCAGTGACCAGCCTGCTATGACAGCTCTGTTGTCCCTTAGATCAAAGCATTACCAGGGAATATTCAAAGCTGTGTTTTCAGAGCATGTTTGGGTTCTGTCTGTACTACAGAGCTGGTGTTCCTGGTGTACCTCGTGTAGGAATGCCTAGGCTGCTTAGGCTGAAGGTCCTTCCATGGGAATTTGTCACAAAGCTTGTGTGAATGTTTTCTGGTTCTGCAGATTTTTGAATTGTTTTCATTAGTATCTCATTTTTCAAAGAGTCTTGGTCTAGCCATGTGCCAAACAATTTACTTTATACAGTGATGGTTATAAAACACCTGTTCTTGCTTGCTCTGAGAATCCTGTACCCTTTTCAGCTGCAGAGTAGTCTGATCCAGTGGGTGACTGCAGCTTTTATGTGCCATTTACTCCAAGGTGTTAAGTGCCACTTGAAAGGGCTGTGTGGGATCATCAGCATTGTTGGGGCTGTTTGACTTCTAAATTAATGCTGTAGACAAGATGTGAGCACTGAAGATTGCTGCTCTGGGTGACTTATGCTGACAGACAACACATTTTCCCTATTGCGCTCCTTTTTCCATGGAGAAGGGTTTTTGATTGGTATCTTGTGGGAATCTTAGACTCACCCAGTTCATTTCTGGGAGGGAGATGGGGCTCCATGGGGAAATGGAGCTGCTGCTTTGTGATAAGGATCCACCTGTCAGCTGTGTGTCCTGACCTTCTGTTGGTGCTTGATAGGAATGTGCCAGCCCATTTCCCACAAGACCTTAACATATTTCAAGGGTGTTGGACGTTTCTTCTCTTGGGGTGGGGAAAATGGGAAGAGGGGATACAGCTGACTCCTGAGGCCTTTTGTGAAGTGTATCTTTAAACCTTCTTTTGAGGTCAAATGGATGTGTTCCTAATTGAAATCTTGAGAGCAGGGGGATGGTTACCACAGCTGATATACATCCAATGCAGGGCAACTGGTGTGGTTCAGCCCTCAGCCCCCTGAGTGCTAATCCTGGCTTTGTCCTTTTGGTGGACAATGTGGTCATCCCTGAGCAACAACTAAAGTAGGCAAAGAAGAAAACTATGATGGAAAATCTGTGGCAGTGCCTGAAATCTATACTGAAACTAAGGACCATCATGTACTCTCACCAGAAGAGTTCTTGCTTTTTTCCTGCACTATGAGGATAAAAAAACATTTTTGTAAAACTTATCCCTTCACAGTGCCCAAGTTCAAGTGCAAAGAATTGCTTTGTGAACACGAGCACAGAGATTCTGCAGCCCCCAAACCCAGCTGTCCCAGAGGACATGCATAGCCAGCTGTAAGAACAGCACTGGCTTAACCTGACACCCTGCTGTAACTCTTGGTGGTTCTGCTGAGGCAGCCTGTGTGTTTAGGAGCAGGTTAAGTGCTACAGGCACTGCACTGAATCCAAAGGGCAGACCCTGGGTATGGTAAAGGCTGAAGCTGACATGTAATTAAAGTAGTCCTGTCACACCAGTTTGGTCAATTCATGTTTGAGAGTAAGAGTGTACAGTTTACCCTGCCTCCCCTTGGAGGCATTTTTTGAGTCCTGTTTGACCCTACCAATGCTCCAAGATTTTAACTGAAGGGTGAAATATTATAGTTTTCTTTTTTATTTTTCCCTTCTTTTGTTTTTTGGAGCACAGGAGTTAAGGGAAAGACCACACTGAACTTTTTCTTTTCTGCAAAGGTAGTTTTGACACAAGTCCAAAGTTCTGCTTGCTTTTAGTGACAGTGCTGGTTAAGAGAAAGTTGTTTTCTTGTTAGAGCTCCTGCTCTCTGCTCAGATTCCTTCCAATAAAGCAATGAGATGTGATCTCTGCCTTTTTGCCCTTCAAATGCACATGGTGGAGAGAAGCTCCTAAAACTCCATTTTGAAATGGTAATGCCTACACCTTCATCATCCCCTTTTGAGTTGTAAATTGTGGTTCTCTCCAGCTCAGAAGGGATTTTTTTGGGCATCATGAGATTTCCCCAGCACTGCCATTAGACCAGTTGACTGTGTGGCAAATGTCACTGCAGTGATGTCAGTGGTGAGTGTGGGACTCAGTCTGAAAGGGCAGCTCCTGAAGGGGCATACACAGTGTAAAAGGAATTTAGGGGTCTTGGGGAAAGGCAGCATTTGTTTACCTGTGTAAATTATTGGGAATGAAAATGGTGTTGTTCAAACAAGCATTTGCATGTGCTAACACTGCAAACTGTGTTGCAGCTCTGGAAATAGTTTTGTGGCTCTGGCATATCTTGCTGGATGGAGACTTGGGCAGAATCTCAGTTGGGTGTGTCCAAAAATTTGCTGTATCTTGGCTTCTGGCCTGGAAAATAGAGGATATTTGGATGCCCTTGACAACATCTGTTTTAACTTGCTTCCATCCCAGCAGTGTTTTGTGCCACCCTCCCAGTGGGAGCTTCTGCTCTGCCTGTGCACACTGGTCACCCAGGGCTAGGAGCTGTGGCTCTCCTTGGCTTGTGGGGAGCACCTTGTGATCACAGATGCCCTCCTCTGCTGCTGCTCACCCTGGCCACACTCCCATCCTTTGGGTCACACTTGGCAGAGCGTCCACAGACACAGGGAGGAAGAAAAGCCACTTAGTGTGTGAGGCAGTAGAGTGTTGGGGCAGTAAATGGCTTTAGAGTGGCACAGTCTGTATTGCCTTGGAACCAGTGGGGTAACATGTGCTTCTTTCCAAGAGCAGGAAGGAACTTGTGCTTTCACAGATAAGTGTTGAGGTTTTCCCCCTTACACTGCATCAGCTGAGCCAGCCACCCTGTTCTTCTTTTGGCATCTTGGTGAGCCTTGATGGGCAGGCTCTGCTGCTTAGCAATGATGCAGTTTTTGTTCATTCAGCAAGAAGGGAATGTATCATTACTGCCTTGCAGTAGGTTTGCATGCTGGGAAACAGGAATGCCATGTTGTAAAACTGAAACATTTTCCCCCCTGCTCTTTTCTTTAGGATGCAATTAGAGATGTTCACGTGAAAGGAGTGATGTACAAATGGATTGAAAAAGATATGGGTGAGTTTAATAGAGCTCTGGTGCCAAATTCACTTGTCATTTCCCCAGTCTTTCTCTTTGGATAGGACTGATGGGGATGAGGAATGCCACTTTGTCACCATGGAGGTTCATTGCCTGCCTGAGGTGGATCTAACTCAGACCTTTTGCATCTGTAGTGGTGTAGGGACTAGGTTTGGTTTGGTTTATAGAAACATGGTTGTGACTTATGCCAAAGTGTTCTGACTGATGCTGTGTGTTTCATTCTGATACAGAACAGTATATTCTGCATGGGGATGAAATCTATGCTGTACTAAACCGCCTGGTGAACCACAAGAAGAAACTGTTCCTCATCACAAACAGTCCCTTTAGCTTTGTGTGAGTACCATTATTGCTCATCAATGGTCACTGTGGCACAGCAAGAGCTGTGCAGGGAGCTCCCTCCTCTGAGCACCTGGGATTTGTATGGGACAGTTTTGTGGCAGTAGTTGTGGAGCTTCCTGGGAACTGTTTGTGGTGAACGTTGCACCCACAGCATTGGTCTCACTTCTTGAAGAAGTTACAAGGCTGTGGCTGGCCACAACATTACAGAGCTGACACTTTCTATTGCCTCTAGCAGTGTTTGCTGTATCACACACTTCCCTGGGCTTCCAGTGGTGCAGAAGAAAATGTGTGACAGCTTGAAACAAAGCACAACATCAATACCTCATACAATGAGACAGCCTTGGGAGGTTCACAAATCTCTGTTCTCTTCTCTGTTACTGAAATGAGAGTGAATTTAGGGCATACTGTTGTAAAGATGCAGCATTGGGTGAAAAAAGAGTCCTGGACCTGTTAATTTTTCTGTTCCTTTGCCCTTAGGGACAAAGGAATGAAGCACATGGTTGGCAAGAACTGGCGGGACTTATTCGACATGGTCATTGTGCAGGCGGACAAGCCCAACTTCTTCACGGACCGGCGGAAGTACGTGCCCAAGGGCTCCTGCTGGGCCTTCACCCCTCCCTGCAGGGAACTGCTCCTCTGGCCTGCCAGAAAGCACTGCTTTGCTAAGCATAGCCTAGCTCCAGGAGGTATTCAGCCTTCCAATGTTCTCTCAGATACTCTCTGAGGAGGCAAGAATTGACCAGTCTGGGAGTAAGTGGATAGAATGTGTAGAGCCAAGCAGAAAACGTGTTTCTAAAATTGGCATGAGAGATGGCCATTGCTTGGTATGAGACTGGGACAAAATCTTTCCTTTTCCTCTTCCCCACAGCAAGTATCTGTGTGTGTGGTTTGTTTTTTGAGGTTTTTGGGGTCTTGTTTGTACTGGATACATGCTGTTTGGGAACTGGCAGCTCTGGAAGCCTTTGTACGTGGCAGCTGGGTTTTGTGGTCAGTTGGGAGCTGCCAACAGACAGGCTGCTGTCCTTACTTTGCTCTTTGGCTTCTTTGCTTTGGGAACTTGTGTCTGCTTAGTTGGGGGATTGGTCTACTCTTTTCTTTGTATGTATTTTCCTCCCCCACTACCCAGACTGTTGGCATATGCTGGAGTGAACCAATGGAATGGAATGGCTTTATTAGCTGTGCTGGCCTGGTAAAGGTTTTTTTTCATGGGCTGCTGGTGAAGTGCTTTACAGACACAGCCTGGAGCTATGATGGTCTGGTCCTCTTGGAAATAAAACCTATGGCTGCTTGGTGCCTAAGATCCACTCATGGAGTGGAGAATGTCATGGCAAGCCCTCAGGAAAAACAGCAGACAGCTTGGTTCACCTGGTGAGCTCAGCATGGGGACTGCAGACTTGCTTTATCCTATTAGGACATTCCATGGTCTCTGTTGGGCTGGGGCATAGCCAGGTTGGAAGAGCACACAAAGTGTTTCACGGCAAAACCTTCTTAGCCTTGGTATTTCAGAGAGAGTCATTATGGTTATTTTCTTCCTCTCTGTATGTGAAAACAAGAAGAATTGTTAGGCATGAAATGGTTACAGTCAATGGAAGCATTTTGAAAAGGTATTTCCCTTTCATACTTTCTCCTCCCCTGAGAAAATAGTGCAGAAGGCTCAGAAGGTCACTTAGAACACATGTAGAGCTTTTATTTAAAGTTGTTACATAGGTAAACAAGTTTTGTGATTCAAATGTTCTAGTTGCTGGGTAACAATCATCAAAAATCAAAAGAAGTTGACATCTCCCCCCATTTTTTCCCAGACCGTTTCGAAAACTGGATGATAAAGGCTCACTGCAGTGGGACAAAATAAACCAGCTGGAGAAAGGAAAGATCTACAAAGAGGTAAAGTGAATGGGTGCATAAGGAGTGTCAAGCAGGAGTCTGAAATGGTGGGGACTTATAACACACCTTCAGTTTTGCAAATCACTGGAAAAACACGGCAATCTGCTTGGGCAGGGTGAGGGGAAAGGATGGGTTCTGCTGTGGTTCTGATGGGTTCATGTTTGGTGTTTGAAAAGTAAAACACAGAAGTCCTTGGAAAGAGCACCTGTTTGGGTAGAGGGCATTTGTAAGAAGACACACTCAGGGCCCTGTGCTGGCTGTGGGCAGTGGGAGATGCCCTCTGTCCCCAGGAGCTCTCACTGGCCTGGCAGGACACTCTCCCCAGAATGCTTCCAGCATGGCCTTGGCACCAGGGATGGAGGGACAGCGACAAGTGGGAAAAGGCAGAGCAGGGCCAGGTAACTTAAGGTGTGGGGTACTTGCTTTTCTGCCCAAGGGAACCTGTGCTGAGTTACCTCTGCCAGGCTGGGCTTTCCTTGCTGCTGCCTTGTTTGTGTGAGATGGGGTGGTAGGGAAACATCCCCTGGATGTGTGGGAGGAGCCAGTGAACGGCCCCTGCCCTGTGTACAATGAAACCTTCACCCTACGAGGTCTGCTCTGATTGTCCAGCGTGGCCAATTGAGCATTTTTCCCTCAGCTCTTCTGATTGTTCTGGTCCTGAAACTTGTCCTGGAGGGGCTCCCAATAGTGTGGTAGTTGAGGATAAAAAGGCACAGCTCTCTGAAACCTGCTGTACGTGCAAAGATCTTCCACACCTCACTCCAAATTGTTCTCCGTAAGGTTGGAAAAGGTGGACTTGTGTAGAATAAAGAAATAAGGAATAAAGAAACAAGGGTGATCAAATAGGGTGCAAAGCATCAAAGAGGGTACAAAACCTGGCTCCTGACTCTCCCCTTCTGGAAGGGCCAGCATGCCTGAAGATGAGCTGCAGCACTGGTGAACTTGCTGCCCTGGATGTTGTCCTTGCAGCTGGTCTGTCCCCTGAGACAAGCTGCCTCTGGCTTTAGGACGGTTTGTTCTTGATTATTTGAGCTTTCCAATCCCACGGGAAGAAACTGTTAGTGAGATTGAGGTCAAGTAGCTGGGACCTGACCTATGGTAGCAGAGTAGGTCATGTCCTTGAGTAGTGCTGTTGGGAAACCTCTGTCTGGTGGGTCTGCCAAAGTGCTGGGCTGGCGTCCCATCCACTGCCAAGAGCTAGGAGCTGAGAACATGCTAGTAGAGCTCATTCCCAGTGGGTTAGCAGCTCCCTCAGGAGAAAGGCACCTCACCTATGGAGTTTATTGCTGCATTAAATCCTGCTCTTGGCCCACCTACAGCTTGTGGCCACAGGTTGCTCACCCAAGTGAACAGTGCACTGAGGAAGGGAAAAGATGAGGGAGCAAGGTGGGCTGGGTAGGATTTTGGGCCCCTCTCCAATTCTTCCAATATTTATCTGACTGCATTAAGGTGGTTGTCTAACTGTGGTTCTTAGGATGTGACAAAGTGTGTATCCTGGCTGTAGCCCACCCTGTCTCCAGGAGTTTTGATTTCTTGGAGTTCCACAATATGCTTCTTTCTGGCAAGTGTTAGTGGCCATGGACCTGTGCTGGTGGTGTTGCCAGGGGCTCTGAGCTGTTCCTGTCCTCTGAAGCAGGGCTGGATGGCAGATTTTTGCTGTGGGTATCCCGTGAATGGGACCTCAGGGACTGGTGTTTTGCCCTAGGGCCTGGGAAGTGGAAGTGATGCCCTCTAGTCCCTCTGTTCCAACAGATGTGGTGCTTTCTGTATGTGCCAAGTTTGTACTCCCATCCCTCTCCAGATCTGTGATCTTGGGGGAAAGGAGAGCAGGACCTGGAGGTCTCAGAAGAGGTCTGTGGCTCTGTGGAGCTCCAAGCACAAGTTTCCTGGCTGTCAGATGCATTGCTGTTTGAGGTGACTGGAGCATGGCAAGAGGACTCTTCTCCTTCCAAGGCTGTGCTCCACTTCCTTCTCTGCTGGTGGCTTCCTGAGCCCTCATGTGAGCAGCAGCAACGTTGTGTCCAAGAAGTGCAGAGTCTGCCTGGTCCTGTTTCTGTGCTGTCAAGGGAAATCTGCTCAGCTCCAGGGATGCTGCAGGAACAGAAGGCCCAGCACCCTGGTCCTGGGCAGCCTTAGCTGTGCATACAGCAAACTGCCAGTGGCTGCTGGGGGGCTGCCTTGTGTTTGGGGGCTTTCTGGTGGTTGGGGGTGCTGGCTGCCTCCTGCCACTGGAGACTGGCCAGAGGGATTGCTGCTGAGTGGCTCATAGGTTTGCACTGACTGCTTGTGCTGGTCTGCTGGCATTGATGGGGCCATTTCCTTTCCTAGTGGATTTTATTTTCATGACTCATGTGGAAGCTTGTGTGGAGATGGAAGGGTAGTCCCTGAAGTGCCTTCTGTGCATGTATGGATGTTTGGAAAGCCTTGGAAGCTGCTTGGTGCTGTGCTTTAGCTGGTGCTTTGGGGTTTGGTTTGTTTTACTCAGCTGTGAATCTGTGCAGGCTGCCTGGCTCTTTGGCTTGGTTAAACAATTCCTGTGGACATGTGGGTGTTGTTAATCTTTGGGGTTGGGAGGGTTGGGATGTAGAACAGCTCCTGACTCCAAAAGCCTTGCCTGGCAGTGCTCACCTTCCCTCTGGTGCACCAGTGAGGTGAAATCGTTATCACCTGAGACCAACAGCTAACCCCAGAACACCTGGGGCTCTTTCTGCCCATCCTCAGGCTTTTCTAATTTAGGTGTCTCTTGGCCTCTAAACTGCCTCCTTTTCTTGCCTTTCTAGACCATTTTGTCTTCTTGACTTGCTGTGCCCTAGACCACAGAACCTCCCCTGAATGCCCTGTTTGCAAAAACTATTTGGAAGAGTTTTTGCTTTTTTTCTCTGGCCTTAAAAAAGCTGAGGGATGTACAGGGGATTGTCACATGGGGAGAAAGTGAAGTGAGGTGGGGAAGGACAGAAAGTGCTCACACGTGCATGTGGTAAGGTGGCCTGTACCCACGTTTCACTCTGAGCTCCTATCACTTGCAGGGCAACCTCTTTGACTTCCTGAGGCTGACGGGCTGGCGTGGATCCAAAGTGCTCTACTTTGGTGACCATCTGTACAGTGACCTTGCGGTGAGTGAAGTGCCTCTGCTCTCAGTGAGGTGGGAGCAATCAGCTGGGCTGGAGATAAGGCAGGACCTGCTCTGAGTGCTCAGGGCTCTGCTGGTGCCCCCCTCCACAGGACACACAGGCTTCCCCACTGCTGTCAGACAGATGCAAGCACTGGAGAAAAGGCTCCTGAAGTACTTTCTGTGGGTAAAGTGTGGATTTGAGAGCAGTTTGTATTGATCCCACTGTTTTAGGTAATTTAGATCATGCTATTGATCCTAGTGACCAGGACATGGTTCTTACTGGCTCAGACCATGGATGGCTGTTTTCTGAGAATGCAAAAAGGGGACAAACACACTCTTCTAGGAACCAGGGTTGTGTTTGGCTTTCAGTCTTTATGTTGAATTCTTGGTTGTTTTTGCACCCTGACCTCCAGGACCTCATGCTACGTCATGGCTGGAGGACTGGAGCCATCGTTCCTGAGCTGGAGACGGAGATACGGATCATAAACACGGAGCAGTACATGCACTCCCTGACCTGGCAGCAGGCTCTGACAGGGCTGCTGGAGAGAATGCAGGTGAACAGCTCCTGGCTGAGTAGGACAGGTTATATGCTGCCTTCTGGGTCTGAATTTTGGGTTTACCATGGGGATGTAACATCTTGCCTGGTTCTCAAAAATATCTCATCCTCCTCCTGGTGCAGTAGCTCTGGGTTTGTGAGTTACAGTGGAAATTGCAGGGAGCTGAGGTGTGGCCTGCAGGACTAATGGATGTGATGCTTTCTACTGCTGTCTCTGCAGATGTATCAGGATGCAGAGTCAAAGCAAGTATTGCTGGAGTGGATGAAGGAACGGCAGGAGATCAGGTGAGCATTTTCCCCCCTCACTTTGAGGTCTCTCTTAGGGGCTCCCAGGTCCCTGTTTTGTAACCTGCTTTGGGGATAATGCTGCTGCAGCTGCTGCACTCCGGTCCTGCCTGGTGTCACTTGCGTGTGGGTGGGGGCCATGCAGCAGTGCAGTCCTGCAGCCTGGGAGGTTAGACTGGTTTGAAGGCAGGGTGGGAAAGGGCAGTGCTGGGAGGGGTTGGTGGGCTGTCTGCCACATAACAGGTGGAGCAAGAGTGCACTGAATATTCATCAGTCTCACTGCACAGGGACTGGTCTGCATCACAGCCTCGGGAGGCAGTACTTGGGGTGACCCCTAATGCTCAGGGAGTGGGATGGCCCAGGGCTAAAGCAGTGGGAAGAATCTGTGACCACAGTTTTAGCTACAAAACACCATCTCTTTCTTCTCAGGTCTCTGACGAAGAACCTGTTCAACCCCCAGTTTGGAAGCATCTTCCGCACATTCCACAACCCCACGTACTTCTCCCGCCGGCTGGTGCGCTTCTCTGACATCTACATGGCTTCTATCAGCTGCCTGCTCAACTACGACATGAATTTCACCTTCTACCCCCGGCGCACCCCTCTGCAGCACGAGGCTCCGCTCTGGATGGATCAGCTCTGCACGGGCTGCATGAAAACCCCCTTCCTGGAGGAGATGGTGCACATCCGGTGAAGGGCAGGTACTGCAGGCAGCAGCAGCACAGCCGGGGCCGGAGCGGGGCCAGGCCGCTCGGCCGCAGCACCTCTGTCTACCACTAAAGGGCGTTTGACACTTGTATGTGTGTAGATGGTGTGTTTATTTTCTCCTTTCACCGCCTCTATCCCTTTCCCTGAAGTGCATTGCAGGCTGGACAGAGGATGGGTGCTTGTGCAGGGAGTCCTCTCTAGGAGTAGGTGAGATGGAAGGGCCAATGCTGGTGGATGGGACACTGCCCCTCCCTGCTCTGTGCCCACACAAGTGGCTCAGGCATGGAGCTCCACCTCTCCAGTGCTTGGTGAGAACGACCCCCAGGAGGTGTGACAAGGTGTGTAAGGTCAACAGCTGCCCCCATAGCCTGGGACTGCAGCATGAGTGACTCCCAGATGGACAGGGAGTGTCAGGACTGGCAGCTGGGCAACCACTCAAGCCCATCAGTGAGTGCATCAAATGCCAAAGCATCAGCAGTGTTACCTGTCCAGCAGCCCTCAGCCCCATCCTGCTCCCCACCAGACTGGTCTGTCCAGCTGTGGACTCTGGTAGGTCACTGGGCAGGACACACAAGCCTTGGGTGTGGGAGTAGGTCACAGGTCTGAGTTACTGTTTGGGGACATGGCTGGGTTTTGAGAAAGCTTAAGGCTGTGCACTGTTGGTATTTTCGGGTTTGGTGCCATGTGACATCGATAGTTTGGCAAGTGATGTGGTATGGTCTGGTGTGAGCTGCAGAGGGATGTGTTCAGCCCTTCAGGGAAGGTGCAGGGGTGGCAGCAGAGGTGGTGACCTTCCCTCTGTGTTCACTGAGATGTGGCCTCAGGTGGCAGGAGGGGCAGGTGAGGATGTTTGGGGAGGGGGCGAGTGTGAAGTGCTGTGGGGAGCATGGGCAGGCAAAGCTCTGTGGAGCCTCCTCAGCAGAAGGAAGAGCAAAGAGATGCTAATAGTGATGCCAGAGTCTTTAGGATGGGACAAGGGTGACAGTCAGGAGGCTCAGGAAGGTGAGAGCTGATTTAGGCTGGGAGGTGCAGAAAGTGGGCTCCTGGACATGGCTCAGGATCTTGCTGGTCCTGTCAGGCTTCAGACTGCCCCAGGGCCATGCAGGGTGTTAGGGAGAGGGCAGGTGAGGTGGAGAGGGGGTGTTGGGAGTTTTGCCACTCTGATAACTGGTTGACCCTGAGAGACAGGAGATCATGCCCTCAGAAAGTTGGTTGGTGTGTGGGAAGTGAAGGCTATAGGATGGAGGGGTGGTGACAGTGATTGCCTTGGTCCTCCTTCTCCTCCTCTCACTGCCACACCATTTGCAGATGGCAGCAAGGGTGACAGTGCCAGCTTGCTCAGGGGCAGTCGGTGTTGAGGTGAGAGGGAACAGAGAAAGGAGGGCCTGGCAGTGAGCAGGCACAGAGGTGAATGAGTGATGGCAGCGTGGGTAAGGGCTGTGGGTTTGGAGGGAGCTGGGGCTGAGCATGGTAGGCACCAGGGGCTCGTGAGCACTGGGCCATGGTGATGGCTGTAAGGGCTGGGGGCTGTGTCAGTGTGGGGGCAGCTGAGGAAGAGGAACCAGCGTTGTGTGGAGGACCCTGTGCCAGGATGTGTGACTCAAAGAAAGGCACTGTGTGTGTCAGCAACCCTCAGTGAGTCACATACACACACACACACACGCACACACACACAGACACACAATCTTCTCCTGCATGTTCCTCCCCAGTGCTGTGCCAGGCTGGCCTGTCAGTCTGTCCCTTGTGTGTCACTGCCTTGTCTTTGTGCTCTGCCAGCCTCTCACACACTTTCAAGATGCCTTGTGCTCAACTCAGTGGCTTGGACAATCTGTTAATGTGGCTGCTCTAATCAAACACCTGTAGTAGGTGCATGTGGCACTTGTCTTTGTGCTGTGTGTAGTGTGTAGCTCAATAAACGTCTGCAGCATGTGTAACTAACACAGTAACCTGCTCACTGTGCTCGGTGCTCAGCGGGGCTCCTCTGCCCTGGAGGCACAACCAGGCAGCCTGGGCTGAAGGCGGGCTGGGCATCGGGCAGAACGAGGCTGAGGCGTTCAGCACGGAGCAGTCGGTGCCCTCACAGCCGTACTGCAGTCAGGGGGCACCCGCAAAGGGGGTTCGGGGTGGTGACTGACGTGACTCGTACCTGACCATGGGGCAGCGTGAGGGCACAGGAGAGAGGCCCGGCGGGCCCGGGGGATGCTGCACCGGAACACCGAGGGCCGTACGTCCCTGGCAGCGGCTGAACTGGGCCCTGGGTGCTGGAGCTTTGGGCAGGCACCACCTCATACGGGGTCGTGACAGGCGCTGGGCGGGGGCGAGAAGGGCCTGCAGCTCCCACCTGCTGGGGCGGCCGCTACCGGCAGGGCGGGCGGTGGGAGAGCGGGGCGGCGAGGCAGGCGCGGGCACAGCCGGTGGCGCTGAGCTGTTTATTTCCCCGCGGTGAGGTGCGGTGCAGTCCGGTGGGGGCCACGCGGGGTCACTGCGGGAA
>VWYO01022469.1:28899-110403 GCA_013400275.1 Rhadina sibilatrix | reverse complement strand
CGCCCCTCACGCGCAGCCGCCCGCACCCCGCACCGGGAGCCCGCACACGCCCCGGCCGATCGATCCGCCCGACCCCCCGGCTCCAGCCACCGCCCTCGGGCCCCGTCCCGCTCCCCGGCTCGCCCGTACCTGATAGTACCCGAACTGCCCCTGCTGCCGCCGCCTCCTCACGCAGTAGTAGGCGACGCCGGCGCCCGCAGCCAGAGCCAGCGCGAAGCACAGCGCTGACAGCGTCCCCGTGGCCACGGCGCCCGAGCCCAGCGCCGCACCGTTCACCTGCGCCCAAAACAGCGGCCCCGTGACGGCGCTGCCCCGGTACAGCGATGGCACCGCCGCTGCTGCCGCTCCCCAGCGGCACCGTGGGCAGCCCTCCCAAAATGAGCCATGCCAGAGAGCAGACCACAAGGCCAGATGTTGGGATGACTCTGTCACAACATCCCCTGATGCCAGCCCTGTTCGTGCCCCAGACTCACCTGGCCAAGGTGCACAACGGGCGGCGGGATCCTCAGCGGCTCTGCTATCACGTGAATAATGCCATTGAAAGCTACGATGTCCCACTCCACAATCATCGTGTCATTGATCCCCTTGGCGTCCTACAGCACAGGACACAGATGATGCCACCTGCCCAGAAAGGCTCCCCATCGTTCCTATCTCAAAAGAGATGTGGTGAAAACTTGTGGCTTTTTTTTGCCCTCTGCCAAGGCTCAACCTACTGAGTGCTGTGTACTGTTGCTCGCTGGGAGGTCTGATACATGGAGGTCGTATCCTGACTGGGATGGGATGATGGTGCCCGTTGTGAGGTTGAAGCTGAAGAGGATGACATTGCTGGATGACACGTGGAGCTTCAGTTCTTCTCCTGTCAGTGTCTGAATAAGCACCAGTGCACAGGGGTGAAAAATGGATGAGCTGGTCTGTCCCTTTCCTTGCTGCTGTGCAGCCCCCCAGCCCAGCTCAGACTCTCTCCATGGCCACAGACAGCTCCATTCATGGATAACACGGCACAGAATGGCTGTGCTCAGCAGAGAGGATTTGCCACCCTTAGCATTGTCAAAGCTCAGCTGGAGAAGGCTCTGAGCATCCTGACCTAAATGGCTCTTCTGAGGGAATGTCTGGACTGGAGACCTCCAATCCACTGGTCCTCTTTGACCCACATTCCTCCTCCCCCAGACTAGTTCACACCTTCGTGCCAGCTTTGGTGACACTTGCTTTACTCTGGGGCTCTGACAGTTCATCCCTGCTTGCTTACCTCATTGTCTGCAAAACCAGAGTTCAGAGGGGCAAAGAGAGTTTTGGGAGCAGAGGCATCAGACAAATACATGAAAAAATCCAGTCCATCTTCTGTGTCATTGGCAAAATCGAGCAACATCTGGAAGAGATGGGAGATCTGCCCCATCAGCTGGCATACTGCTGGCAGCACAATGGCATCACCTTCCCCAGCCCAGGAACCCCCCAGCCCTGGAAAGAAACCCGCTCTGTGTCTGCAGCTCTACCTTGCACACAGCCCAAACCCCAGCTCCTCCCTGCTCCAGCTGCTCCCTCCTCTGCCTTGCTGCTCCTGCTCCAGCAGCAGAGCCTCACTTACGGAATAGAAGGTGGAGAAGCGCTCCTGGTCTGCGAGCACGTCGGGCAGTTTCCCACTGCACCAGTACCCATCTCCCACAAACCCATCTCGGCAGGTGCAGGTCACGTCTGCAGAGGAACACCAGGCTGTGATTGCACTCACCAGGGCTGGCTGCACCACCCACCTTTGGATTTTTGGATCCCCTCATCACGTTCCCTCTGGATGTGGGCATGGGGAGAGGGGCTGTGCCCGCCTGCCCTCATGCTCCAGAACAGTTCCCTGCCTGCTGCCCTGACACAGCTCTTGTGCCCAACAGGACTGTCCCCAGGAAAAGTGCTGGCACCACTCACCCTTCTCCTGGTAGCAGAAGGCATCCCAGGTCTCGCTCAGGTTGCTTCGGGAGCCGTAGTCCACAATGCCCACACGGCTGGAGCCACAGCTGGGGTTGGGGTAGGCTGTGGGGTATCCGGCTGTGCCATTGTCCAGCCAACCCACCAAGCACAGATGGAATCCCATCTGGAAGAGCAAAATCAATTATTAGATTAAAAATATCTCTGTCCCAGGTTTTCTGCCCCAATGAACATTCCTGTTGTGCCCCATCCAACACATCCCCAACACCCAAAGTGCTGGGCACGGTTACAAGTCCCATCCCAGTGTGACTGGCAAGACCCAGCAGGGATGTAGATGGAGCAAATAGGGCCTAGCTGAGGGGGTGAGAGGCTGCCCACCCACGTCACCCCTGGGCTGGCCAGGGCCCTGGGAAATGCATGACCTGTCCCAGCCCCACGAGGGGACAGAGCCACCCCTGCCCTGACCTGCTGTGCTGCTGCCAGCTGCTGGAATGTGGCCAGGGAAGCGCCTTCTGCAGCACAGGCTGCCTGAGCCTGCTCATAAGTGAAGTCATACTTTTTTCGGGGTGACTGCAGGTGAAACACACCCATGGTCTTATCTGCAAAATACCAAAGCCCAGGAGCATCAGTACAGGACACACTGAGCCACCTCCCTGGGCAGCTCCTTGTGTGACCGTGGGCTCAGGAGGGTGGGATGTGGACAAGGCACAAGGGAGGGAGAGGCTTCCTCTGAGCTTCTCGCCTTCCACACGGGACCATTGCCACCAGAGGCCATCTCACGTCACATGGGAGCAGACAAGGATGGCTCACCCTCCCCTTGTGACAGGTAGGGAACAGGGAAATGTGAAAACCACGCTAGGCTATAGAGGTGAGTCTCTGCCCCCTTGGCCATCCCACCCTCCAGCTCTCCTGAGGGGAGCTCCAGGGAGGCTGCCCACCCACAGGGAACGTGGCCTCTCCGTGGAACACCATCCCTGGCCCTGCAGGGCTGAGCAGGCTCACCGTGGAAGTGCAGGTCAGTGCAGGTGGCCTCCCGATGGCACCGCCCGTTGTCCTCCAGGCAGCGGTCTGTGGGGGGCACCACCTCCTCCAGGCACTGGATCCCGTCACCGACGTAGCCCTGCTTGCACTCGCAGCGCCGCTCGTTCTGCAGCACAAGGGAAGGGTGGCAACCGTGTGAGTGCAAATGCACAGATGCCAGCTGGGGATCCTTGCATCCCTGTGCAGATGGGGATGAGCCTTCAGAGTGCTTCTACAGGCTGCTGGGGCTGTGACAGAGCTGTGAAAAGCGACATGGCCTGTCCTACCCCACACCCAGGCAATGTCACATCGAATCCTTGGCCCTTGCTCTTTGTTTGAGCTGAGCTTTGAGGTACGTGGCTCCTGACTCCTGCACTACACCGTGCTCCCAGTCCCATCTTCTGGCCTGTGGTGATCAACTTTGGTTCCTCTGCAAAAACGGCCAGCACTGTCCTTTGAAGGACCATCCAGGAGCCCCCAAACAGCCCAGGAATGACACAACTGACACAGCTTTTGCTCCTTAGAAAGAGGAGTGGGGGAAAACGACCTCAGTAGAACATCCCCAGAACTGTCAGAGCAGCACAGCCCCTGTCTGGTGGTAACCACCCGCAGGACGAGCGCAGCACCGGAGGCAGCGGAGAGGAGGGGCAGGGCACCGCCCTGGAGGGACACTGTCACACGGCTGTCCCAGGGCACCCAGCTGGGCGGATGTCCCCGGCGCTGGGGGCCGCGCTCACCGGGCCGGTGCTGATGCAGCGGGCGTGCTCGCTGCAGTCCCCGTTCCTGCCGTCGGCACAGCGGTCGATGGGCTCGCAGACGTAGCCGTCACCTCTGTAGCCGGGGCCGCAGGCGCAGGACACGTTCACGCCCGTTTGTGAGCACTGTGCGTGCCCGGCACAGCCCCCGTTGTCCTGGCTGCACATGTCGATCACTGCGGGAGGGAAGCCCTGGGTTACGGGAACCATCTCACGAGGTGTCCTGGGGGTCAGCCTGGCTGTCCTGCCAGTGTCACCCCAGCACGGCCACCGGCAGACGGTCGGTCACCCGCTGCCCGGTTCCCCCTGCTGGCCACCCCCCTCCAGCCCAGCCTCGCTGGCTGCTCCGTACCTGAGCAGGTTCTCCCGTCCCCTTCGTAGTGCAGGTCGCACTCGCAGAGGTTGCCGGCGCGGCAGGCGGCCTGGGCGTGGCACGGGGGAGAGCAGGTGGGTGCCACCACTGAAACCAGAGCACAGCCGGCTCACAGTGACCGCAGGGCTGTGACACGGGCACGGCTGCCACCACCAGCCTCTGCCCCAGGCCACCTGCCCCACACTCCCACCTCTCTCCATTCCCCCGTTCTCTTCTGCAGGTGCCTTGCCCAAACACAGAGGTTTGTTACTCCATCAAACACACCTCAGAGCTTCCCCTCAGCCTCGAGCCCTTCTTGGAGCACCTCTGAGCTCAGGGACTTGTCCATGATCCAGTAGAGCTTTTCTCCTCCGCCCCTTCCTCACCACCCCAACCCTTGTGAAATTCGACAGCATGTGGCAGATCTCGGGATGAGCCTCACAACTGACAGCTCCTTCTTGGAGATATTTCTGAGCAGCTGCTCGAGCTACCCAGCTGCTGGGAGAGCAGCCCTGTGGCAGTGGATCCCAGGGCAGAGCTGAGCACCCTCACCCAGTCTGATCTCACAGCGGGCCCCAGTCCAGCCCTCGGTGCAGAAGCAGAAGCCGTCGCCGTGCAGGCCTGCATTGCACACTCCGTTCTCAGTACAGTTGCACTCTGTCAGGAAGGGACAAACACAGCATTTATGCCTTGCTGGAAAGGCCCTGGGACAGCCACGTGGCAGAAACGTGGCGCTGTGGGCAGGTGTGAAGGTAGGCACAGGAACCTGACACATCCCTTCCTGCCAGCCCTGCCCCCCTGTCACATACACCTTTCACAGAGGAGGAGAAGCCTCTGCACCCACAATACCCCATCATTCCTCTCCCTTGGGCATTTCTGGAATTCTGAATTTCATGTTCTTCACTCTGAAACTTTCCTTGAGATCCTGTGAGGTACAGTTTGGGATGGGAGGATGGAGGACTCTCTTTTCCCTCCCTTTGCTTTTGTCTCACACAGGCACAGGTCCCTGCTGAGCATGTCCCAGGGGATGCTCTTTCTGTGCAGAGTTCATCACAACTTCTGTGTCCCCCAGCTCACAGTACAGTGAAATATTTTCTCCCAAACTGGTGCTTTCAAACGAGGAGGGCTCTTTGCCCCTGTGACCCTATCAGCTGGGCTGCAAGGGAGTCAGCCCAGCGCCTCCCCCCTCTCCTGCAGCCCCTCCGCGCTGCTGCCCCGCCCGGCCGCGGTACCTCGGCATTCCGGGCCGTATCTGCCGGGCGCGCAGAGCTCGCAGCCCGTCCCGATGAACTCCTGGCTGCAGTTGCAGACCCCCGAGCCGCCGATTTTGTCATCGCAGGTCCCGCGGTTGTTGCACGGCGCCTCCAGCCCTCCTGGGCACACTGCAAATGGGACACCTCAGTGAGGCTCTGGTGACAAAGGGGCCCCGTGCTGTGGGGGAGCCACCCCACAGGCCCCACACCAGGTGCCTCTGAGCTGCTGCTCACGGGGTGCTCGGACCGCAGATGGCTCAGCAGCCTGTGGACTGAGTGCTGGGGACATCCCACGACAGGAAAACTTAGGAATGGGGGCAAGAGGGACAAGCTTGGCACAGCTTCCAGCCTGGGAGGAACCCTGCTGTGATGTGCTGGCTCTGTGCTGTCCTGCCCCACACTAACAGCAGACTCACCCAAGGACGTGAAAGCTGCCCATGGCACAGAGGGCAGGGAATGGTTGAGCACTGACAGCATCTAGAGGTGAGTGACATGTCTGACAGCCACCCCCAGCAGCCCAGGCTCTTCACAGGGACAAGATGTTCTCCAAGGAAAGGAAACTGCCTGTTGTGATCCCAGCGTATTGCTCCCTGCACCCTCTACAGGCTGAGCTCCCTGCCCACCCTTCTCCTGTGCAGGGAAGCACTCATGGATGTCGGATGTGCTGAACCAGCAATGCCACCTCCTCCCGCAGGGGACAGGGCCGGGGCGGGACAGGGCGCGGCTCTTACCGCGACAGTCCCGGCCGTAGTGGTTGGCGCAGCACTGCGGGACCCACTGGCTGGAAACGCAGCTCCTCCTGCAGCCTCGTCTCAGAGGCCCCCTGGAAGAGAAGTGTCTCCTAAAGGGGTCCCAGGGGGCGTGCCCCCAGGACGGCCGCAGCAGGGAGTTGCGGTGGAGCAGGAAGGTGTTCCTCAGCAGGTGGTTTCCGTAGTAGTAGCAGCGTTTGGTGTCCCCCTGTGAGGGAACAGGCAGAACACAGAGTTTGCCACACTGGTCACTGACAGCTCACCTTGACTTTTCTCGTGCCACTCATTCAGTTTTATGACAAGTAACAGAGGCTTCCTAACATGTGCTGGGGCTGGTGACAATGGAGCCCCAGAGGAACCTCAGGGACACGCCAGAAGCCAGCAGTGAGAATGGGGTGCAGCCACTGCCTCCCACAGCTGCTCACCATGGGATCCCTGAGCCACTCCCAGGATAAGCCCTTTTGCCATAAAGCACCCAGAGCCACCCCCAGTGTTGTTGGAGGGACCCCTGTGCCACTGTCACCCACCAAGCAAAGACCACTGGACCTCATATTTTTCAGCCCAGCTCCTGCATGACTTGGGCAAGGCATGGACCATGTGACTGAGCTAAGGGCTTGCCACATGCAGGTGGGCCTTCATTTTGCTGCTAAAACCTGAGGGGTGCATGGCTGTTGCCATCAGTCCCCTAAGGGGCCCCCCTGGTGACAAAGCTGTGAGCTTTACCCGTTGAACAGAGCCAGCAGGGCAGGGGGGCTCGAAGCCACAGAGTCCACAGCTCTCCGTAGATCCCTGTGGAGGGGAGAAAGGAACCTCACAACAACTCAGTAGGTGCTGCTGCCTCTCTTGGCTGCTGAGAGCTTTGCCAAGGAAGAGCAGCAAGCCCTCCAGACATCCCTCTTCCCAGGTGTGGGGCTGCATGGGTGGCCCAGGTCCTCATTCACCTCATCACAGGTGCTTACCTGCAGCTCAACCAGGGTGAACTCATCACAGCGAGATCCCAGATCCGGTGGCTCCAGGAGTCTGTCAATGCCATAAGCAATGCCCCCATTGAACTCCATGTGCCTCTGGACGATGGTGGCATCAACGCTCCCCACCAGAATCTCCCCCTGACAGGAAGAAAGCAACTTGTGATTCTGACACATCCTACATCCTGGCTCTACCACCCAAAAGCTGCTCGGTTTTGGCTGCCATGGCTTCTTAATCACCTCAAGAACTCTGAAATCTCTGTGCACGTGTCCTTGATCACCCTTCCCACTTAACCTCCGTCACAGCCACCTGTCCCAAGGATGGCCTCTGTCCATGCAGCACGTGCTCTCTAAAGGCTGTGGTATCACAGGGCTGGTTTTGCAGCCAGGTCATTGTGACATTCATGTGCAGGTACCACACATCTCTGCACTTCCCTGCCAGCTGCCCACGCCTTGTGCCTCTTCCCAGCCCAACTGTAGCCAGGGAATGGGGTGTCCCAGCCTGCAAGCACCCAGGCTCTATGGTCACCCCCTGCCAGAAGCACCAGTGGCCATGCCCAGGGACACTTGTCCCACGGGAAGCCAAGCCTGGAATCACCAACACTCACCACGTGGGCTTTGCTGCAGCTGAATGTGATGGTGGAGCCATGCATGGACCGTATGGTTTCAACCTGGGGCACGTTACCAGCAACAATCTAAGAGGGGAAAAGGAGAATGTGAAGGAGAGACTAGCAAAACTGGCAGTTCATGTCAACACATGATGAGGACAGGGGTCAGTGGCCAGCCTCGGAGGAGGGATGTGGCAGTCCCTGAAGCTGGTGTGGGTGGCACAGCACAGCTGTGCTGGGTTGGTCCCAGATTCCTGCACAGTGAGAGGCCAGTGTGAGAAAGCAGGGCCTGACTTTGCTCAGCTGGACTCTCCCCTCATTCATACCCCTGTCCACAAGAGCCTGTTTGTGAGCCTTGCAGCTCCCCAGAAGCTGATGACAGAAGGTTTCAGCTCAGCCACCAGAGGGTCACAATGACACTGTAAGTGCCTCAAATGCCCCAACAGCTTTGGGTGTTCTCAAGACAACTGATCTGCTGTGTGTTCTAGGGCAGCAGAACGTTTTGCAAGGTCACTCTGACACAGCCACAGCAGGCAGTGGCCCTTCGTGTGGCCCTGGCAGCTCTAAGCTGTCACATTTACCTTTGTGTCCCTGATCATGTGTGCTTTGAGGTAGGAGGCCAGCACGTCCCGGTGCTCCCTGCGGTACAGGAACTTCTGCCGGTTCTCCGGGAGGGCGCTGAAGGCGGCGTCCGTGGGCCAGAGCAGCGTGAAGGGTCTGTGCGCGGGGTCAGCCAGCAGCGGCAGCAGCTCCGCGTCCTGCCCGGGAGGGAGCAGGGAGGGGAAGGAGCCCGCGCTGGCCGGGCACGGGCACACAGCGCCTCCCGAGAGCAGCACGGGCAGCGGCTCACCTGCAGCAGCTTGCTGTAGATGGTGTACCCAAAGGCTTCGGCCACGTCCGTGATGTTCTGCTGCAGGCGGAGGAAAGCAAACAATGACACCGGGGGTTCCCCATGCAGTGCAGGGGAGAAACCAGACAGGCAACAATCACAGTAGCTAAACACAAGTTCATTTCTGTCACCATCATGCTGATGATTTGGCCTAGGAAGGGCTGGCATTCAGCAGCCACCACTTTTCTGATTCATCCTGGATAGACACTGCTATGGCAGGAGCTGGGATAAATCCCAGCACTCTGTTGTGCTGCACAGAAAATGTGTTACATTCTTTAAAATGCAGGCTCTGTAAGCACCTAATGCTTGCTTAAGGAGTCACAGAGAGGCATTGGCAAACTCATGCTGCAACCTGCTCAGTGCTGGAAAAGGAGTGTAATGGTTGGCATGAGACAAGATCCTCCTGCCCACATCCAGAACTGTTGATCCCTAGTGATGGAAAAGGCTCCTTATGTTCCAAATATGGCTATGCCACAAATGCTGTCACCTTCACAAGCCAAATCTGTGGCCTCAGACAACCCCTAGGCAGTCAGGGACAGGAAGGAAGAGCAGCCCAGGCAGCTTTGGGCTGAGGCAGCACTGCTGGGAGAGAGATCCTGTCCCTGAGCTCACCACAGCCCTGACACCAGGGCACAGCTCCAGCCTTACCTGTAAGAGCTTTGAGGAAACGTTATGGCCCAGCAGGTCAGTGGGAATGAGGATCTTGTTGATGAAGTGAATGACCCCGTTGACCCCCACGATGTCACTGGTGAGCACCTTGGCTTCCTCGTTGAGAGTGATGCTATTCTGCGAGAGAGGGGACCTGCTGGACCTGCACCAGCCACAGCACCACCCTGGGAGTGTCTGCGGGTCCTGGGCAAGTCACTCACCACATCCACAGTGCCTGCAACATCCTGACAGATGGGACAGCAAAGGGGATTACCTCGTTCACTCTGATCTTTATTTTGTGGCCAGATAAAGATGTAAGGGACTCCTGGCCTTCCAGGTCACTGGAGAGCAGCTTCTGGCAGCCCACCATGTGGTAGCGAAGCAGGTCCCGGAGGAGACCTCTGCTCTTCCACTCCTCAAACTGCAGACAGAAAACAGGAGTGAGGTCACACCAGGGCACTTTGCCCTGCACACAGAGCCCTTGGCCCTGATGAGGGAGACCTGGATTGCCTGAGTTCCCTCTGACTCATCCCTGCAGGGCAGACAGTCCCCCCAAAACACACAGAAGGCACAAAACCATCTGAGAGCTTTGGGAAATTTCAATCAGCTTGACTTGTCAGTGATGGAGTTAGGATATCCCATCACACTGACACCAAACACCTGCCATTCTCTTATTCCTGAGAAGAGTAAGGGGTCTGTCACAGATGCATGGGATGCCCTGCTGTTACCAGCTCCATGGGCACCATTCACCACAGATCTGGCCCACAAAACATCATCTCCAACAAGGGTCTCCTTACAAGAGGAGATATCTCCATCCCTGTCCAGGTTGTTGCCTCAGTGAGATGCCGCCAAACTTCTGCTTTTACACAGATGGAGAACCCTTTAACTGCCCATGGTGCAGCCCCTTTGCCTTGATTCACTGGCCAGAACAGTCCCAGAGGGAACACTGCCACAACTGCAGCTGTCAAACACCCAACAAAGCCTGGCATGGGAGGGCACTTACCACTGTGGAGTTTCCTATGAAATCTGTCTGGGGGACGAAGACAGTGAAAGGCCCTGCCCCGCTGAGTTCTTTGATGCTTTCTGCCTGTGTTAGAAGAGCATTGGTGGGAAGGGAAGCAGGAAGCATTGTTCCAGTTAGCAAGACCCTTTGCAGAAAGCCCTAGGTGGGATTTACTACACAGAGACAAGGAGAAAGCTGTCACCAACCTGTATCATCCTAAAGAACATGGATGCATCTGGAATCCTTCCGAGCTCCTTGAACAAAAGGAATCAGCTGGTGTTAGCAGGGTCCCTTCCACTTGCTCCTCACCAACCAGCACAGCAACCTGCTCCTTCCACTCTGGGTCACTCAGTTCTCCCTGCCACACCACAGGGATCTTCCCTCCCTCCCTCCCCAGCTCTGCAGGCACAGATGACATGGATATTGCAGTGAGCTCTGCCCACACCATTCACAAGTGCTGCAGGATGGGGTGGACAGAGGATGAAAGCTGGCTGGTCCTGCAGCACCTGTCTCATGGGTAACTGCCCTGTGCTCATGGGACACCTCAAGTGCTTCACAAAATCTCTGCTTTAATCTCTGCCACTGCCAGTTCTGGGATGCTATCCAGAGGGCAGACATACCCTAGAGCAAGGCAAATGCCCTCTCCTCATCACTCTGATTTTCAGTAGGAGCAGAGGCACACACAGTCCATCTCTTTTCCCGTGGCTCTGCTGTGGGCACAAGCTTTTATTTGCCACTGCCTGATAAAGGTCACCAGCTTGCCCAAGGACAGCCATTGTCCTGGCAAGAGAACTGGACACAGACCTCTGCCCTCCAGACTGGGTGCCAAGTCCTGGCATGGTCAGAGGGGACCCCTGCCCTCATCCCAATGGGCAGAAGTGAGTTGCCTTGGGAAAAAACAAGATCACTCCATTTGTTTATGGCATGAAGCAAGCTGTCCCCTGGAGATATGGCCAGTGTTGCTGACAGCAGCAGAGTGTTCCCTCCCTTTGGAGTGGAGTCACTTTGCCATGATTCTCTCCCATAACTGGCACACCAAACACACCTATGATTTATGGAGGGTTTGCTCAGAGCACCTGTCTCCTCTCCCACACTACACACGTGTCAATGTGACACCAAGATCTGCTCAGCCTCTGGAGAGGAGGGAGTGGTTTGCTGCAGGGCAGGGGACACAGAGGTGCAGCACAGGCCTCTCACCTGATGCACTTTGCCACGGCAGGTGAAGCCATCTCCAATGCTGTGCCAGGAGCAGGAGCAGTTCCGAGTGCCAGGGCCTGTGTACTTGCAGAGCCCAAAGGGGCTGCAGCCTCCGTTGTTCTGGCAGGGAAAGGAAAAGGCTGCTTAGAGGGGCTTCTCCAACCACCTGAACTGCTGCTTGCATGTGGGACCTGCAAACTCCATGCAGCCCAGAGAAAGGAAACCATCCCTCCTCCTTGCTTAGTGCCTTAGAGAATAAACCTCACCCAAACTCTCAAGGGCTTCCCAGCACCAAATCTTCCCATGAAATAAGACTTTGACACCCCACTTTGGAACACAGAGCCCATGACAAAGCCCCTGATTCAGTTTGACATGGCAGCTGTGACAATGTGAGCACAGAACACTCTGAGGCTTTTGAGTACATCCAGCATGAAATGGACACACAGGAAAAAACCCACATGCCTCCAACCCTATGTCCCTCTTTCCACCCTGAGGGAATGATGGGTGACTGACATCATTGCAGGTGACTGCAGGAGGCAATGGAGACCAAACACACAAGGAAATCCATCAGTATGTGGAAAGGCAAGAGTTCAGCTCCAACCAAACAGGCTAACACTGTTCCTGCTGTTAACTCTTGGGAGAAGGGAACACTTCCAGGCCTTCACCTCTGGGAGCAGCCCATGCAGACATACCTGTTCACACAAGTTGATGGGGTTGCACTGGCTCACACCATCCCCACTGTAACCAGGCAGGCAGTTGCAGGCCACCTGGAGGGAGAACAGAGCGTTGGGCTCAAACTTGGACCCAATAAAGGAAAGACACAAGGGCAGCCCTGGACAGAAGGCATGTGGTGTAGCAGCCATTCCTGCCTCTATGAATAACCAAGCTTGTGTCCACAACAAATATAACCTGAGTGCCTTCAGCCCCTGGCCAGCAAAGCCATCTGCTCTCATGGAAACAGCAATGTTTTCATGCCTTTCAAGGAACCTTCTCTACATGGAAGGGAGTAAGCACAAAGCAGGGCACTGCAATGGACAGGACTGTCTCTAGGAGAATGACACAGCTGTGACAACTGACATAATAAAGTTGCCCTGACATCCACCCTACACACTCACCTTCTTTGGGCCTGTTTTGATGCACTCTGCGTTGGTGTGGCAGCCCCCATTGCCTTCGAGACAGAGATCAATTTCTGCAGCAAAACAGTGAGGCCAAGTTACTGCTGAGGGCTGCTCAAGGCAGCTGGGAGCTGGTGATCCAAAGAGGTATTGGGAAAGCAACAGGGAGAACTTTTCTAGCTTGGGGAACATTTTCCTGGGAAAGTGTCTTGTGATAGCAATGGGAATAGGGTGCAACTGCAAGTTTGCACCTGACACATGTGGGTCTCTGAGTTGTAACAAATCTGCCCACAGAAAATTCCAAGTCTGTCTGGGTGTACTTAAAAGAATATAAAAGGACTGGACTTTCCCTAGCTCCATCTTCACCCAGAGCACCACTGTGGGAGACTGTCCTCACTCTCTGTCTCTGAGCCTCTCCATGACATGCATGAGAGCAAGAAACCTTGCAGGAATCTTTTTGTTTGAGACCAAACCACTGGTGTTTGAGTCTGAAACTCCCCATAGTATTGATGCTGCTTCTCTGCTAGCCCCAAAACACACCCTGAGCACTCACCCATGCAGAGTGTCCCATCCCCAGCATAACCTTCCTTGCACACACAGGTTCTCTCTCCTGGGGACACCTTGGTGCACACAGCGTGCTTGGAGCAGCCACCATGGTCAATAGTGCAGGGATCTATTTCTGTGACCAAAAACAAGAGGAGCAGAATCAGCTCAGAGCACCTAGGAGTGATCAACTGTGCCAGAATGATTATCTTTCTAACCAAATCACAATATCTTGTTAAAATCCCTTTTTTTACAAAATGAAAATGTTGGTTCTTTAAGGACATGGGGCCTCATCCAGACCCGAGAGAGGTCAGTCCAAGGAAATAAGCTGAGCTTAAGTAACCTCCAAATTGGAAATCTTTCCCTTGCAGCATTTGCTCACTGACCACTAATGGTTAGATATATTTATATATATTTAAAATATATTTATATATATTTACCTGAAACATATATTATAAATATATTTACCTGAACAATGCCCANAGCAATGTTTTCATGCCTTTCAAGGAACCTTCTCTACATGGAAGGGAGTAAGCACAAAGCAGGGCACTGCAATGGACAGGACTGTCTCTAGGAGAATGACACAGCTGTGACAACTGACATAATAAAGTTGCCCTGACATCCACCCTACACACTCACCTTCTTTGGGCCTGTTTTGATGCACTCTGCGTTGGTGTGGCAGCCCCCATTGCCTTCGAGACAGAGATCAATTTCTGCAGCAAAACAGTGAGGCCAAGTTACTGCTGAGGGCTGCTCAAGGCAGCTGGGAGCTGGTGATCCAAAGAGGTATTGGGAAAGCAACAGGGAGAACTTTTCTAGCTTGGGGAACATTTTCCTGGGAAAGTGTCTTGTGATAGCAATGGGAATAGGGTGCAACTGCAAGTTTGCACCTGACACATGTGGGTCTCTGAGTTGTGATAAATCTGTCCACAGAAAATTCCAAGCCTGTCTGGGTGTACTTAAAAGAATATAAAAGGACTGGACTTTCCCTAGCTCCATCTTCACCCAGAGCACCACTGTGGGAGACTGTCCTCACTCTGTCTCTGAGCCTCTCCATGACATGCATAAGAGCAAGAAACCTTGCAGGAATCTTTTTGTTTGAGACCAAACCACTGGTGTTTGAGTCTGAAACTCCCCATAGTATTGATGCTGCTTCTCTGCTAGCCCCAAAACACACCCTGAGCACTCACCCATGCAGAGTGTCCCATCCCCAGCATAACCTTCCTTGCACACACAGGTTCTCTCTCCTGGGGACACCTTGGTGCACACAGCGTGCTTGGAGCAGCCACCATGGTCAATAGTGCAGGGATCTATTTCTGTGACCAAAAACAAGAGGAGCAGAATCAGCTCAGAGCACCTAGGAGTGATCAACTGTGCCAGAATGATTATCTTTCTAACCAAATCACAATATCTTGTTAAAATCCCTTTTTTTACAAAATGAAAATGTTGGTTCTTTAAGGACATGGGGCCTCATCCAGACCCGAGAGAGGTCAGTCCAAGGAAATAAGCTGAGCTTAAGTAACCTCCAAATTGGAAATCTTTCCCTTGCAGCATTTGCTCACTGACCACTAATGGTTAGATATATTTATATATATTTAAAATATATTTATATATATTTACCTGAAACATATATTATAAATATATTTACCTGAACAATGCCCATGTTTGGGTTTGTGGGTTTTTTTGGGTTTTGTGTGTGTGATTTTTTTTTTTCTTTTTTTTTTCCCCCCCCTCTTATTTGCTTTCCAACAAGGGCAATACTAAAAAGAAATTGGAATGTCACCAGTGTTTTCACTGTTACAATTTTATCACTTGTTTTTTCCCAGACTGTTTGCTTTTGACATAAACAAGGTTTGTAATGTAGCTCTGGTGAAGTATCCTAAAATCCCACCTCATTTGCACTGTTACCTGATTTTGGTATGGCCAGCAAACAGAAGAACCACAAAGTTCTAGGGAATTGAAACACCCACATTCCAAAGATTCATGGCCAAAATTGTTATAACTTTGCCACCAATACTGTGACATTAGAATGAGTACAATCCATTCATGTGCATCAGGCAGTTAGAACTGCCCTCCTACACTTGCCTGCCTTTTTATCTCTCTCTTGCAGGCTTTAACAACATCAGGAGCACCCTGTGTGAAGCTCTGCACTGGAAAACATCTCTACCAAAGAGTGGCAGAGTTCATGGTGGATGGCTGAGAGGAAAAGCATTTGAGTGATCTTCCTCAAAGGCAACTTCCTGCCATTTATTTCACTTTGTCTTTGCTGGACACACCTGTGCAATGGGTCCCATTCCCTGTGTATCCAGCAGAGCAGAAGCAGGTAGGCTGAGAATCTGTGGAACTGTTGAGGCAGCTGAAACAAGACAGGGATAAACAATCACTGACAACACCTCCAGATTTGCTCGGCTGGTGGGAAGCACTGTAAAAACCTGGCATATACAGGAGACCACAATGACCACAGGAGGCACATTCCATGTTTTCCTTTACAGCTCCAAATATTCCAGCCCAGGCCTCCCACAGTGCACCCTCATCACACCCATGAGCTTCTCCAAGGTACAAGGGGGAGGGCAGGGTCCCTGCCCAAAACAGGAGTCTGGATAAAGGATGGAGAAGGGAGCACAAGGGAGTCATTCCAGCCCAGTTTCATTCCTTGGCAGGGGCAGAAAGAGCTTGTAAATGGCTGGTTGATTTGCTCCACAAATAAGTCCAGCCTTGAAGAACCTTGGAATCTCTGCTTTCTCCCATCCACATATGCTGAAGGAACTTAGAATGCATTTATGCTTGGACAGACAAAATCCTTGGTGGGACTACACGTGGCTCAGGTCCAAAGAGAGTTCCCAGAAAGGAGGTGGCAATTATGCATCTTTGATGAGTAGGCACCTTCTGCCAGCCCTCTGCCAAGCCCTAAGCCTGAATCACCTCTGTGTAAAGNTATGCATCTTTGATGAGTAGGCACATTCTGCCAGCCCTCTGCCTGAATCACCTGTGTAAAACTCACACAAACACACGTGGATGACTCGGCCCCTGTCTGCACTTACTTGGCCATTTGGTGGCAAGTGTTATTGCATAAGTCAATCTTGATTCCTGCAAGAGAAAACACAAATATAACTTGGAATTTTCAGCTGAGGCCATTTCTGCCATCTAGAGAAAAGGAGCCTGCAAACCAGGAGTGATGCTAACTCTCTTGTCCTGTGTGGCAGCAGGAAAATCTCATGGGGTTTACATTTTGGCACTTTGCAAGGGAGTGAATTTAATGTTCTCTGTCTGAGTTAAGGGTTCAATTTGATTTTATCTGTGTGGCCTCTGCACTGCTAGGAACAAAACAAGGACTGAAACCTTGTTAATCCAGAATACAGAGACATTTGGTTTTGGCCCTTTTGAAGCAAAAGATGAACTGCTTTCCTGCTTGACATTTACACTAGAGAAGAAAGCTCTGCTTGCTTTCTATTTCTAAATTCAGAATAAAATCATTTTTTGTGTGGAAACCTTTAAATTCCCAAGGTATTTAGAAGCATTTGTTTCCCCCCACCCAAATCCAAATCCAAATCAAAATCCCAAATCCATCTTCAACATGTTACTTTGACACACAATGACAGATTTATTGATAACTGCAGACCACGGCCTGAGCTCACCTGAGTGACTGAATCTGTGAGCAGAGAAAGCAGTTCAGCAAACACACTGGGGCCTTTTGAAAACTCAAATCAAGCCCTGCCACCTTCTTAGGAAAGCAACAGGAGTCATGACCAACCCAGTGTGGCTTGAAGCTCCCATTTCTCTCCCAGAGCAAGGGGCTGTTTTTGAGGTGCCTCTAATCTCAGTGGAAGTAGAAGCAGGGATAGGCTTTTCTTGGCTTACCAAAATAACTCAAGGGCTTGTGTACAGTTGAGGAAGTCACAGCAAATGCAGCTTGTGTGCAGGAATGAGAAAGCAGAGTCTGAAAAGCTTTTGGGGGAATGCAGAGCACGTGTGACTCTGTGGTCAGAGCAGACACAGCTGCTCTGGCAGCTTGATAGGATCACTCAGATTTCTCTGCCAGTGTTACACCAGAGGCCCCCTCACACTCACGTACTTTCCTGGCAGGTAGGGCCTGTCCACCCTGGGAAGCACTGGCAGCTCCCATCCCCTCGCAGTCCATCGTTACAAATGCCATTGTCACAGGCACATTCTGCAGGGGAAAGACAAACACCTCTGCCAAACCAGCCAGGCCTCACCAGCAGTCTTGCTGCCATTTATTTCACTGGCTGCTCTGCTCCTAATCCAACACATAAAAATTCCATCAAGAAAATGGCACAGGAGTATCAAAAGAAAATGGCACAGGAGTATCAATAGAAAATGACGTGGGAGTATCAAAAGAAAATGGCACAGGAGTATCAAAAGAAAATGGCACAAGAGTATCAAAAGAAAATGGGGCAGAAGTATCAATAGAAAATGGCACAGGAGTATCAAAAGAAAATGTCACAGGAGTATCAAAAGAAAATGGAACAGGAGTATCAAAAGAAAATGGCACAGGAGTATCAAAAGAAAATGGCACAGGAGTATCAAAAGAAAATGGCACAAGAGTATCAGCTCTTGATCCCTCACTGCCAGGCCAAAAAGCCCAGAAAGGGATCACCTGCTTTTGCCTGCTATAGTTTGGGTGGCAGCAGGAAGAGCAGCACAGCACAGCACATGTTTTGCACATGCTTGGTTTGAGGGTGCAAAATGGGGCTACTCCTGGGGCTGGCCACAAGTGCTCACCCCTGCTGCCTCTCTCTCTGAGACCTGGCAGCCATTTGTCTTGGGACCTTTCTGCTCTCCCACCACCCCTCCCGAGAGGGAGCCGTGGCCTCCTTTCTGCCCTTGCAAGCAGTTTGGCAGAGCCAAGCCGCCGCAGCCCTCGGTCTCACCTGCTCTGCAGTCGGCTCCGTACCGCCCCACTTCACACATCTCGCAGGCGGTGCCATGGAAACCCTCCAGGCACCGGCACTCCCCGCTGCCCTGGACGCCGTCCTGGCACTCCCCGTTCCCGGAGCACCACCGGCCTGGCTTCCCGGGGCACATCTCGCACATGTGGCCGTAGTAGCCGGGGCAGCAGACGGACCTCTGGAAAAGCAACAAGCACAAGCTGGGGTGAGCCATCCTGGGCAGCACAGACAAGGTACAGCTGTATTGTGGGAGCTGCTGGATTCCCCTCTCCGTGTGGCACCCGTGATTTCTGACAACACGTGGAAGGAACAGGTAGGATGGAGTGAACACCCTGAAATGGGCTGTTCTGTTGCCCAGAGCTTCATGTAAAGGTCTGCACTGCCCTTGAGAAACACGGGTCCTTTGGTGAGTGACTGAAATATCCTGTGCCCCTCCAGCCTATCTCCTGCCTGTGTCCTCAGTGTGTCTCTCTGCTGGGCAGAGAGAGGCTCTGCCAGGAGGTGATCTGGTTCCAAAGCCCAATTTCATTGCCTTCTCTTCTTTCTGCATCTACCCATGGAGGGAAGAAAATCATGACAGGACGATGTTGGACAGTACAGATGATGAGAGACACAATCTAATGAAGCAATGCAAAAGTGCCAAATGAGGTACAGGTGCTGACTGAAACTATGTGAGTACAGTAAATCTCCCTCTCTCCCTTTTCAATTTCTCATTCCCTCTAAACTTTCCAAGTGACACTACAACACCTGTAAGACGTCAAATTCACACAAGTCTTTCTTTTACCATTTTCTCTTTAAGTGTTTTCTTCCAGCAACCCATTTTCACAAAACTGGTAGGGGTCATAACACACACAACATGAGGTGTGAGACCTTCTGCTCCTCCCTTTGGTTCAGCTCCAATGAGTCATCAGTTATTTGGGAAGGCACAGCCACAAGCAGAATACCATCATTCATGCCTCATTTCCTTAGGAAACCAGACTGCAAACATTCAACTCCTTCTCTTCCTTTGCAGGACAAAACCCAGAGCAACAATCCCGAAGCAGCAGATCCCAATCCATCACTGTGCAGACATTTCTGCAGATCTTTTGTTGTTCCAGTGCCCTCCACCTCCAGGATGGAGAGCGATTCCCAGACAACCCCAGCCTCAGCTATGCAAAGGCACAAACACTGCCAGGATTTCAGCACAGCCTCCACTTCCATGGCTGTGCTTCTGACACCTGTCTTGCTTTTGCCAAAACGAATCAGAGGCAAATGTTTTTCTCACCAGAGAAACTTTTGCACAGGTGAAATGGCAGCCCAGTATTCTTGCACCTGCAGAGCGCAATTCACAGCGAGCGAGCTTCCTGCTGCCAGGGGGCTCCTGAGGATATAATCAACAGGAGATATTATATATAATATAAGAGACACAGGAGATATTACAGTATCTAGACAAACAATGTCCATTTCGGTGCATATGGTAGTGTTCTTGCTTTGTATCTGACAGGAATAGCCCTAAAAATCTGAACTCTCCAGAGCTGAGACCAATGAGGCATCTCTGGATTGAGGTCACCACATAGAATCTATTTTTTACCTGCCAAACCCATGGTACATGTTAGTCTGAATACTGAGGAAAAAAAGAAAAAAAAGAATTAGGAGCTTTTGGGCATAGGACAAAGAAGCGAGGCCTAAGAAGCCAGATGTAGCTGCTAGGGAACTCACAGCCAGCATGGAAATGAAATGCTTAGTTATTTTCCTCTCTGGAAATGTGTGTCACTCACTCACAAACAAGCTGCAGGAACAACCAGCACATCTGCACGAACAAATCAATGATCCAGGCAGGAAAATTGCTACAGGTACCCCTAAATTGGTTTTCCTTGATCATAATGCCAAAAGAGTCAAAGATAAAATTAAAAAAAGACATCTCCTCTTTCCTGATAAGTGGAAAACTAAAGGGCTCCTGAAATTCAGGCAAAGCCTGGTGCCAGCTCTGGGTGGAGCTTCATGATTCACGTCCATGTTTTTCCTGTGTTACCCTCCCTTGGTTTCTGCTGCTTCTTGCAAATCTCGGCAATGGATGAGCCACAGAGGACTCAAAGCAGATTTTTTCACAGGTAGGTGTGAAGATACACATACAAGTTTCACAGAGAGGTATCAAGATGAAACCTACAGAGCAATAAAAGGACCTCAAAGCATTATCTGCAGCCAGTCTGTGAGCTGTCACATGAATCCAAGACTCACCACAAGAACTGATCCAGAAGGACACTTGATCCCCTTCTCACACCTGCCGCACCTTGACTAGGGCACAGAGAACAGCACAAGTCACAAGTGTGTCCTCTACCCACATCACACCAAGACACTGATCTTGAATTACAAATGCTGCTCTACAGGCTGCTGGCTGGGACCAAGATGTTTTTATCTCTGTGGTTCAAAACACCAAAAGAAGAGATCATATGCTACACCTTTCCTGAGTCTCAGGGATTTTTGTAGCCCTGGGGTTCCTTCACACAAGGCTGCAAATAACTTTTTTCCTGATCTGTAGCAGGCAGACTTACCTCAGTCTGACAGTGCAATCTCCAGGTTTAGTGGCTTATTTGCCATGAGCCACAAGGTACATGCAAGCTAGACTGCTGGCCATGAGTTCCAGGCAAACCAGGGAGCATGTTCTAAGGGAACTTGTGGTCATGGCATGCAAAAATTGGGCTGGATTTTCTTTCCACAGCTGAGTATCTGGGAGTCCCTGCACTAGCCAGCCCCATGGCAGGCACTGTGAGGGAGGGTCAGCAAGGGAACTGAACATGATCTGCATTAGATGTACAGAATCTCCAGGTAGGAGGTGCAAATCTCCACAATGCCCCATTTCATGAGGCTCGTCTGGGGTTACACCATTGTCTCATCCATGAGGACAGCCAAAGCAGGTTGTCTGTTACCCATCAGTTTGGCTCAGCAGGTGCAGGAACCCTGTGCAATGGTGTCAGCTCCTTGGTCATCACCATTACCTTCACTATGGTGCTGGTATTGGCAGTGCAGCGATTCTTCTGGACCTGGAGCACCTGGGACACCCCGATCAGGATGCCGTTCTTCGTCTCAAAGGATTTCCCATCCAAAGGAATATTATTGACAAACTTCTGCAAGGCAGGAGATGACAGCTGAGACAATAACCTTCAGCTACTTTTGCATGGATTGCTTGGCAGATCCATGACAGCAGTAAAGTTGTGAGGGTGGGCAAAAGAGAAAAGGGAGTATTGAGTCAGCAGCCTTAGGAAGTGATGGGTCAAGCCAGAGCCTCAGATGGCAGAGCAGTCTGCCTCCCTTACCTGAGTGCTGTTTTGGTAAAACATCAGCCAGTAGGAGAGCCCTAACATGCTGTTCTTATGAACTCCACTTCTCAAGTCTGCAGGCAAGAGCTTCTCTCCCAGCACAATGTGGTACTGCACTGTTTCATTGTCCTAAGTCCACAAAAATACAAAAGTTTGGAGACTTTTGACTTTCTGGACTACAATTCAGTCAGAGGTATGGCACAAAAAATGTTCCTAAGCACCTGTAATAGCTAATTAAGCCCACAGAGCCTAGTAACTCTCTGTCACAGATGATTCTTCACACTTGATGATTCTGATACTTCATGAACCCATTAATGTTTTTTGGAACCTTTCAGAAGCGTGAAAATTGCCACAGCCAGTCAGGAAGTGGAATGTGCTGTGCCATCTATCCACATACTAATTTACTCTGCAACTGAGGTCCAAATATTCTTTTTACATCCTACTGCAACACCTCTGGAAGTCCTCTGATTTCTCTGCCACATTTCTTCAAGCTTTTAGTATCAGATATTCATCTCCTCTGCATGCTGAAATCCCTTAAGTTTGTTTACTGTTTGGCAGTGTACATGACCCTGCACCCACCAAAACACATATTCAAACTGCAAGCAAGCAGTGAGCTTACCAGCTGGGTCACATTGGCAGCACGGCAGTATTCCTCAATGGAATTATTTCCAGGAACAAAAACTGTGTATTGTTCAGAGGACTCAACTTTCCCAATGAGCTGGTACTCCTTAAAAATGTCCAAACAGTAACATTAGCAATTACCCTTGTGTTCACTGAAACCCAAACCACGCCTGAGATCAATTACAAAGGCAAAAGGAAATGCTTGAAAATGGGGTGTTACAACTTCTGCTCAGCCACACACATCTGACTACTTGCTCCTCCTCCTGGCTGACATAAGAGCAGCTTCCCAGCTATGAAAAAGCCTTCCCTTTCTTCTGCTTTTCTCTGCCTTGTACAGGCATCAGAACACCTGCAGCAGACATGTCATCTTCCACTGTAACACATGCCAGTGATCTAGACACCCAACTGTAATTATATAACTCTTTGGCTGCTCAAAAGCTTTCCTAGAAGATCCCTCATGTAGGACACACACAATCTCCCTTTCTTAGCAGGCAGTCCAGATTTAGGTTCCCCAGTGCAGGGGAAGGTGGGCATTTGCTGAAAAGGCTGTTGTGACAGTGACAGCTGTGCTCACCTCGAGTGCTTACCTCTAGCAACTCCCTGAATGTGCTGAAGGAGGCCACTGTGCTGAGCTGCTCCTGCAGACCAGGAGGGCTCGGTGGGATATCTCCTGGGGGAGGCAACAAAACCTGCGGAAAAAGCAGATTCAGAGCAAGGCTGAGGGGAATCACACTGGACTCCTGCCCTGCTTGCAAGAAAGGCAATCAAAAGGCCTCATTTTACACAGTCCTGCAATAGCCTGAACTCTTCTATCAGCCAAGAGAAGGGGAATTCTCCTCCCACTGGTCCTGGAGACAAATGTTTTAAACACTGAGCACTGCTGCACAGGAAACATCTGTCAGGACCTTGTGATAACCTCATATATTTTGCCTTTATATCCCTTCCTAACCATCCAGACATGTGATCCTCCTTGGCCCTACCACAGAGGCTGCCACACAAACTGGCTGCTACAACTGCAGCATTTCCCAGTGCCACATGCACTGACATACCTTACTGAGGACATGGATGATGCCATTGCTGGCAGGGATGTCACTGACCACTACACTTGCATTCTGGATGGTCAATACCTGCACAAGAATCAGATGGAGAAGCAAAAGGATCAGGAAGTTCCAAGCAAGGCCAAAACAAATATGCTGCTCATTCAAGGCTGCACATGGTTAATCTTGGTACAGTTTTTGAAAGATGCCTGCATTTGAGGGCACCAGTGTCCCTCCCAGGCTCCTCACTGGATACAGCAGCCCCTCAGCAGTTAAATTTGAGATTGGTTGGGAGCCTTATGTGAGAAACCCTTACGCCGCTCGTGGTGTTTATCTGCCATCTGGTCTGTGGGTTGAGAGTGGGTAATTCTGGCCCATCGTGCTTTTTGAGCTTTTCAGCAGTGAAGACACCTTCAAGGAAGTGGGCTCTGAGGGGAGCAAAATCAAAGAAAGAGAAGGTTAGGGAACTGTTGGTAATGACAGGGACATAAGACTATACCAGGCAACATTCACCTCTCTCATGGGAAGTAGTTTAGCATGTGGAGAGAATTGTTCTGATGCCATCTGACTGTGAAAATCTCTCTGCAAACACATGAAAAATAAACCTACTTCCTATGGTTTGTGGTCTGTTATGTTTTTAATGCCTACTTAATTTTTGCCTGCTTAAATTTGCTTCTGTATTTATCTCAAGATGTCTCCTTATTGGTCATGCACAAGGAGAAGTCCATCTCATGGCTCTGTTACTGCTGTTTGGCCCAGTAAAGCAAAGGCAGGAGGCTCCTCGTACCTGACTAAAAATGGCAGCATGTAAGGGGTCAACCAGAAATCCTTGTCAGCATTGCTCAAGTTCTTGATAGCTGCCTCTGAGGGCACCAGGACAGTGACATTGGCTCCTGCTGGGATGCTGAAGAGAGATTTCTGTTGTCCAAAGCACAAAAATGAACAAATAAGACACGCCACTGCCACATCTATAGTGCAAAACACACCCAACAGCCATCCTGCTCTTGCAGCCACGGGAAAGGGATCTGAAGGAACACAGCAGGTGCTCAGCAGCACAGCAGGATCTCCTGGGCTCTCCTGGGCATGGCAATCAATGAATGCCACAGGTGGTTTAACCCAAACAGCTGACACCTGATTGCCAAGGGAAAACCTGCTGCTTTAAGCTCTACCTTCCCAATTCAGTTTTCCTTCAAACATGTTCAGTCATATCCATAAATCCTTTTTGAATCCCCAGCACCAGTCCCTGGGGAAGGGAGCAAGATAACTGCTGGCAAAAGCAATTTTGTATGCTGCAGGTCAGGTGAGCTAAAGCTCAAGTTAGAGGCTGTCCATCATAGTGTGTTTCCACAGACTTGATGCAGTCTGTGGAGGGCCTCTCTTACTCCCATACTAGAGACAGGGAAGCAGCAATGAGAAAAGGAACAAACATGCAGTCTAATGTTCCAAAGGATGTTCTTCTGGAAAAAAAAAGCATTATAATGCTACCCCTTCTTTCTCTTCTGTGCTGTTTTTTGATGGCCAGGCGTTACAGATGGTACAACTATGAAAATTAAGTGTAACACAGCCCCAGCTTCCTCCTGTAAGAGAAACAAAGCCCCCAAGACACACTTATGACCCTCATTCTACCACAAACTCCACAGCTTTTCTACATGCCTGCTCTGTAACCATTTCTCTTTTGCTTTGTTTGGTTGTCTCTAAAGAAAAAGATAAATGGAGTTACTTGTCCTGTGAGTGACTCATTCACAGACTTCACTTCTACAGAACTCACCTGTGTGGGTGAACTGTGGTTTCTCTTACCTTAACCCAGTTGTAGAAGCCTGCAAAGTGGGAATTCCTGGCCAGCTCCTTTCAAATAGAAACAACAGAAGGGTTACCTCTGCTGAGCACAGGGCACAGTGCTGGGGGACTCAGGGTGGGGGAAAGGAGGCCTTTGCAATATCAAATCTGGCAACAATGACTTTGACATCCTTCTCACTCCTCAACCATTACAGGCACCATGTACCCTGAGGAGAGATGGGCACTTCTAAAACCAAACTTCAGCCATGAAAAATATATATTTCCAAATAAACAAACCCTTTTCAACTCATCTGCAAGGAGTTCATGTGTATCAGGGACAAAAGACTGAATCCACAATGGCCTTTGGTATTTCTAATGACTGCAAATGGGCCTGAAAGCTCTGACCTCAAAAATCTTTCCAAATAACAAAGCAAAGATGACTTATTGCACAGGACAGGTGCTCCCTGCACAGGGGTGAAGCAGCTTAGAAATTATGGTTTCACTGGCAGTAATTAGTCCTGGCATCACTTCTGTTCCTGTGGCCTTGGAATACACTTGGGCTTCACACTGATGCTGGTAGAAGGAGTCAACTCAGGTAACAGGGAAAAGTGAAGAGAGAGCAGAACCAGTTCTGCTCAGTCTAAAAATGCCTCAGACATTTGCTCTTCACTAACTTTTAGAATGTCCCCATAGCATGTCATGCCATCCCCAGCATAGCCTTCAGAGCAAACACAGGATCTCTCTCCTCCACCAAGAGGTACACATGTAGCCTGCAAGGAAAGGAAGAAGAAATTAGAGAGCAAACACAGGTTATGCAGAGTTACACCTATCTCAGAACTGAATTCTGCCCTTCCAAGGGCTGGGCTAGAGTAGCACCCACAAACATCTCCCACCTGCAGCCTCATGCAGCTGAGCATAGGTGATTGCTTTGGTTGTGTGAACCCACAAAAATCAGAGGATCCATCTTTGGAGCACACCAGTGCAGGGCAGGAAGATGATATAACAAAAACCTTTGCAATTCTCTCAATGTCAGTGAGCAGGTGAGCCTCCCCTGCCACGCCAGCCTGAGGACAGCTCTTCAGTACTCACCAGGTCATGGCAGCCACCATTGTCCATGAGGCATGGGTTGATGGCATCACAGCTGTGGCCATCACCAGCATAACCCCTCTTGCACACACACTTGCTCTGCAAGAAAGAGACATTTCAGTTTTATAGACTTACCAGAGCATCCTCATTTACTATCCAAAAAATGTCTAAGGCAGCAAAACTTAATTTATTTTCCTAAGTTTTCTTCCTGGTCCCTCAAGACTTTGAAATGTGGAGTTGTTTCCTTTGCAGAGCATCATCCTCTATCACAGCACAGAAGCTGCCTGGTTACTCAAGCACATTGATCCCTTGCATTGTTTGCCTGGGGAGTCACTTGAAGATGATGGTTTCCTTCTTTATTTCCAGGTTTTTAGGGAATGACACAGACTTTGTCAATGGCAGAAAGAGGAGTTCATCTCAAACCTTCCTGCTTTCAAGATATCTAGGAGAGAATTTGCTCATCTCACCTCACTAAAACCTGCCACAGCTTTTGTACCTTTTTTTCCAGCACACTGTGCAATGCTCCCCATACTCAGTGGGGAGAAGCAGCACCCTGAGAAGTCTCCTCTCATGTGCACCTTCCTCCTACCTCAGCATGCATTGCTCTTGGCCCAGCTCCCTGCACAGACAGCTCAACAGCTGCACATGCCCTTCAATGCTGTGGTCTGGGGACAGGGAGGATGCAGCAACTGCTGCCTTAGATCAAGATGTATTACAGAGTGCAGCCCTGTCCCTTTGCTGCACAAGTCCCAGAATTGAGCAGCAGTCCTGAACACACCAGGGCACCTCACATGCAAGTGCACTGTGATGCTGCAGCTGCAGCTGGTGTTTCTGGCAATGGAGAAGCAATCTTGGTTGCTGGCCAGCCCAATTTTTACCTCTGGCAGTCCAAGGCCACCTCAGAGCAGCTGAGGGAGTGTTAATTCCACCACCAGGCTGCTTAGCTTGGCTCATACCTGCCCAGGCCCAATGTAGACGCAGTCGGCGTTGAGGTGGCAGTTCCCTCTGCTCTCCAGCATGCAGTTGTCAATGGGCACACAGGCCTTGCCATCCCCTGTCCAGCCCACATTGCACTGGCAGCTGGCAGTGCCAGGGCCTGTACTGGTGCACAGGGCCTTCAGGAGAAGGGAGAGAGAAGGAATTACATCCAGCAGAAGGGAGAGAGTGCAATGAAAATACAGCAACGAATCTCCTTCCTCACACTGCGGAGAATTTCTGATTGACCAACTCTGATTCCAGCACTGAGGACAGGGAGTGGAAGCATCTTTGACAGAAAAGTCATGGAAAACTTCATAATAAAGGGATTCTGGAGGCATTCTGTGTTTTAAGAGAGGTAGACACTTGTGTCTAAGGTGGCTCAGAACTCACAGGACATGCATTATCATTGTGTAAAGCTCTTCCATTACACAATACGTATTCCCTGAAGAGGAGGACCATGTCTCCTGCCTGGATGTCTGGGATAGAATCAATGATAGATGGCACATCTCTCTCAGGAAAAGACCTACTCTGTACCCAGTGCCATTCTATTTTCTTGTATATGGATCAATGTCGTCTTCTGACTGAAGGCTCTAATTTATGATGAGGTCTGACTCTGGGAATAATTTCCAGTGTGAAACACCACAGTCCTTAACCATGAATAAAAAATGTAGCGTTGGTGGTTATTGGGAATATGAGTTGGATATCATAGTTAAGCTACAGAGAAAGTAACATGTTAGAAGAACTTGAGGGGAATTTCATTGCAAACCAAAAATTATCTGTACAGCTAATCTGGGTGGCTGATAAAATATCTGGTGTGAACCAGCCAAACTCTCCTTGGAGTGTCACATTCTGGCACCAACCCAAACGATTGACATCTTTACAACGACTATGCCAAGGCACTTGTTATTGCACCTCATCTGACAGACAGGAAAAATTAGCACATAAAATCTCTAACAGCCCCAGGAGTCCTGGATCCCTGCCCTGACTGAGAGGAGCTGCCTCTCCACACTTCACAGTCTGACCCCACTTACATTCTGTGAACAACCTCCCCGTTCTGGCTGAGTGCACAGGTTGATGGGCTGGCAGGAAAACCCATCCCCTTCATATCCATCCATGCAGATGCACCTGAAAAGTATAAAAACAAAAGGGACACAGGTAGAGCAGTCCCTCAAGCAAGCAAGATTTATTACTAACAGGTTGGCTCAGTTACTCAAATGATCTTGTGCACCAAGTACCAGACACAGACACAGCCCCAGGGGTGGCAGCCATGTGCCTGTACAATGGCCATGTGCCCTGAACATGCCAGAGACTGACCTTGCTGTGTCATTGAGGCTGCAGACAGCGTGCTGGTGGCAGTACTGGGACAGCTCACTCAGGCCACAGTTCTTGGATGTCTTGTCACAGAATTTCCCAGTGTAGCCCTCCTTGCAGGACCAGGACTGACACACACCCCCACTGCCAGGCCTGTTGTCACAGACACCATGGACACAGCCACAATCTGTCAAGGACATGCAGTAGGACCAGTAAGTACAAAAAGTCCAGAATCCACCACAGCTGTAGATTCCCAGATTTCCTTCACAATCTCTTGTGACACCAAATAATCATTCCAGTATTTTTTTTGACAGAGGGATGCCTACTGAGAGACGTCCATCACAAATTAAGCCTGGCCAGGGAACAGATCCAGTGACTGCTTGGGTCCATATTTTCTATAGGCTGTAAAAACACTCAAATTTAGGCTATCAAGCTAAAGGTCATTTTCAACTGCCTTTTGTTTCTTAAAAGGAGACATCTAAATTAGGTTGTTTCTAAAACATCACCACTGTCGTATTAAACATGTTTTCTCCACTGTTGTTTGAAGGGACAGATGATGACATTTTTATCACTTCTTTCATGATGCTGGTCTTGCCAGAAGGGAATCCAATAGACATGAATTTGCACCATTATCCTTGTTCTGAATTTTCCTTTAGTCTCTCCATCAGAGCTACTAACCTTCATCACAGTTCTCTCCATGCTTGTTTGGGTTTGCACAGATGTGGCAGGCTGTGCCTTTGAAACCTTCAAAGCAGTGACAGTTGCCATTCCCTTGAATGCCATCGCTGCACTGGAAGGAAAACAAGAAAAAACCCAAAGTGATGGAAACTCAGAGAAATGCCAAGGCATTGATATCCATCAAAGGCACTTTGGTACTTGCAGTAACAAACAAGACTTTGAAGAGTGGTGGCAAGTAATACAAGATCCTACACAGCCAGAGCTGTGCCCAACAGCCATGACCTAATTCACACTAAATATGTGCCTGGATCTTCTGCTACCACTTATGTGGGCTTATCCCTGGAGCACAAACTCTGAATTAAACTTATCTCAAACTACAGTCTCCAAGCACACTGATCATTGCTCATTGCAGTGCAGAAGTATCCTCCACACTTACATTTCCCCGGCCATAGCACGGGCTAGAAAATCCCCCTGGGCATGGCATGCAGTCTGGACCAAAGAACCCTTTGCAGCATCCAGGTTTCTGGAAGAAAAAGTGAAATTGGTAAGGTATGACATGACTTAACAAGAATTTCCTAGAGTGCTCCTGTGCTCGTAATTCTCAGGTTCTGCTCCTTGTCTCTGCCATGGAAGGAAACAGAATATTGTATTTTGCATCTGTGTTTCTTAGGAGCTCCTGGACTTAAATTATATTTCAATAATGACCCTCTTCCTGCTCATAGCCAATTCTTCTCAGAACAAACCATTATTTTCTGCTTGTTCAGTGCCTTGGACACATAGGATACATTTTTTTATGAACTTTAAATTCTTTAATAGCACTGGTCCACTCACTTTATCCTTGCCCAGGACTGCCTTCCTGTGGAGGGGTGTAGCAGTCCTGGATTGCAGGCCTTGTCATGACTGACCAAAGGAAGAACAATCATAATACAAATAATCAGCAGTTTTTAATGAAACATCCACAAATCATTCCATAGAGTTGGCACTGTGAGAGCTCAGGAGCTGCAGACAAAGATGAGGTCCATAAATTCACCAAGAGAGACTTTCCTGAACCATCTGACAGTGGTTCATAAACAGGATGCAATCACTTCACAGCTTACAGCACTTTCCCAATGCTCAGTTTCCTTTGGGAGAAATGCTGAAGCTGAGACACTCCAGTTAACACAGCACCATCATGGCTCCCTACAACTTGGCTGGTCACAACAGAGATGCTTTATTTTATTTATTTATTGCACTCAGGTTTAACTGAGCTGCCTTCTAACATTTGCAGTAGGTTGGTACACTGTGCTCTCTTGGACAAAGGAACAGCAGGGAGCTCGTTTATGTGATGGTCCTGGGGACAGCTTTCCTTTTGCTCCCATCCAGCCCTCTCAACTCAGAGTCAGAGCTCTTCATGGTGAGTGAGGAAAAGCAGAGCTGAGCTCCTTTCAGAGGGAATGTGCTCCTCCATCACACTCACCGTGATGGTTTGATTGCAGTACCTGGCACACCCCTTCTTCAGGACATTCAGGCCTTGTGGATCGTGGATGTAAACACATTCCTTTGGGGAGAGCGTTGATTCCTGCACAAACAAAACAAGCCATTAGCACTGTCACCTTCCCTTTTTGCTGCAGAGAGCAACTGTGCCTATCTCTGAGCTGGGGAAGTTCACTGAGGAGCCAAGGTGAACAGCACACAGTTGTGGCAGGCTTAGGATGAACCAAGGCACACAGTGGCCTCCTCTTGCTCCCAAGAGTCCTCAAGCCTGAGCCAAGGTGCTGCCCTTTAGTTCTAATAATAGTAGCTGTGATAAGCAAGCACAGGGGGAGGAAGGAAGGGAGAGGAGACAATGGGGAGATAAGGGTGGTAGGGAGGAGAAATAGAGGGTAAGAAGGAGGGGAGGAAAGAGATAGGAGAGGGGAGAGGGGTGGGAGGGACAGTGGGGTATAGAAAGAAGAGGGAGAGAATGAGAGAGTGAGGGAGGGAAGGAAAAAGACGAAGGTGAGATGGAGAGAGGAAGACACAGGAGAAAGGGTTGCAAATAACATTGGAACAATGCTCAGTGAGCTGTCTTGGAGTTGGGCACAGGTAGAACTGGGCCCCAGGTGATTCTGACTTTGTCAGCCTCAGTCAGAGAGGAAAATGAGCAACCAGTGATTTTGCAGATCTCTGCTTCAGACTTCCATGCTGAGACAGCGTTAGCAAGTTCTCCTGAAAGTCAGACCTCTCAGAGGACACCCAAGAGTTTAAGGGTGGTGAGCACTTCTCTGGCTTTCACAAACAACATCCTGGGTCTGGCCTTCACACTGCAGTTTCCTGGAACTTGCTGTTCTGCTAACCTCAGCATGGGATAACAAGCAGCAGCACTCCTCCTTCCTCAACCTCCAGCTAGCTCTGCTCATCTCTGAATCAACAGGGAGCACAGGCCAGGAACAAACTCTTTCTCACCCTCTGCAGAGGGGAAAGGTTGTGATATAGGCAGAGGCAGTAGTGGATGGTATTTGTGGAATTAGGTTTGCTTCTGAGACTCTGGAGGAGCTGGTAAACCCTTCATGTGAAAAGAAAGCTCTGCCTGAGGCAGAGCAGAAGTGCTAAAAAGCTGCAAGTCTACAATTTCATTTGGACCAGAATTTCTCACTGTGCTCCACATTGATTCAGCAAGCAGACTCCAGAATAAGAGAGTGCACAGAGTAGTTAGTGGGCAACAGTCTGGGATCACAAAGCTTGGATACATACCCTCTAACAAGCCTCTCTACTGGCTGCCTTTCCTGCTCCCTATTTCTTTGAAAGTGACTTGAGTTAGCAATGTCAGTGTGTCTGTCATTATGCAAAGAAATTACAGAAATAACTACAAATATTTACCATTTCCTTGCTGCCAGGTGGGCAAATGCTGTTGTTGAGAGCCTCACAATCCACACAAGAGCCCTGTTAAGAAAAGAAGATGCAAAAATGTAATCTTCCCAAAGGAACCTCTTCCCCATGCCAAGAATGCTACAGAGCTACTGTTCCCAGTACATACATCCAAAACTTCACAACATGTATCTGAAATATTTAACTGCTATTAGTTTCCACACTCTGAAATGTGCCAAGTTTATCACTTAAATAAAATTTCTCATGTGTCTCAAGGACATGCTTTTGCCTGCCTGAAGCTGGGGTCTGTCTGCACTCTCTGACTTTCTCTGCCACTGGACATCCTGCTAGGCTGGAAAGCACTTTGGGCATCCAAGCAGCAAGACTCACTGGATCAGCAAGTTATGTGGACACTCTGGCCCCTTGGGATTCACTGTGTCTCTCCAAACCCCTTGCTATTCAGAGCCTCATCTTCTTTCCTCAGTAACCTACCAATGATCAAACTGGGGAGCACCTGAGATAAGGTGTATGAAACATTTCATGTGAGAATACTGCTCAGCATTTGTAGGTCCTGCTGCTGATGCCTGCTTCCTGTCCAGGCTACAGGACACCAGTGCTGACAGAGGTGGGAACAAAGCACTGCCAACTGAGTTAGCAACTCTAGTGGGAAGAATAACATACAAAGGAAAAGGCAAAAATGCACTTTGGAATTGAAGGTAGGATGGGTGCATGGAAAGAACCTACAAGGAACGTTTGCTGATTAGCAGGAAAGCAATGCCAAGTGCAAGCAGAAGAAACACTGACAATGCTGCCAAAGTTCACACAACACTCAGACAGACCACATTTCCCAAATACAGTTTACACAGCCTGCTTTTGGCCCTCCAGGTGAGTGTGGGGTGCACAGCAAGTGCCAGCTGTGCTTGAGCATAAGAATGGGAGAAGCTGACTTACCATCACAATCTTATGTTGCTCTTCATTGCATCTGTGAGGCAAAATGGGAACAATTGAAGGAGGGATGAAGATGCCATCCAAAGTATGAATAATACCATTTGAAGCCACAATGTCTCTCATGTTTAAGGGGATCCCTGATTCATCCATCAGAATTCTTCCCTGATGCAGAAACACAATTTTAGTCCCTTAGACAGGATCAAATACATAAAGCCAATGCAGGAAACAGATGGTTCACAACATCAAGGGCAACCACACAAATGATCAAGTCTCTTAGTGGAGTCACGGATTGGATAAGAAACTAATTAAATGCTCTCATTTAAGTCTAGTTTTTTAAGCAGAGGAGGAAGCAGAGACTTGGCTGAAAACATGTTGTTCAGAGCTGTGTGCAGACTTTCTCCTACCACAGAGGGGTTTGCCCCAAAGGGCTTTGATTCCCACTTACATCTGCACTAATGTTGATGGTCAGTATCTGGTTAGCCATTGTAACAATGTGTGGCATCATTATCAGCTGCTCTACAGTCACCTGAAATAAAACACAAGGCAGTGGTACCATGAAAAAGCAGGGTCACTTCAGTGCAGCTTAAAGAATCCTTCTGTGATTCCTGCCACTTGAAAAACTTCTCCAGAGGACTTAACATCTACATATAATGAAATACCTTAAAAATAAACAAGGGGTCAGAGGGTAATCCAGGACTTTGTGTGAACTGTTTGCAGAACCACAAACACAGCATTGCTGGTGGCAGCTGCCTTGGTTTTCATTCCTTGTTTAGGTAACTGTCCAGCACAGCTGAAATCAAGTCTCTCTAACAGTGTCTCTTACTAGTACAGCTGCAAGTAGGGTCAGACTAATAATGGTTTTTTTCTAGGACATAGTCAATAAACAATGAAAGTTTAGCCAGAAACAAAATACAGAACATATTTTGACTGAGAAAATAAGCTTAAAGGCAGAAAAAAATGTAAACTGCAGCTTCTGTACTCAGAAACCTAACGATTTGAGTAGAGTTCTGAGAATACAGGACAAGTGTGATTTTTGTGTCCTGCAGCAAACTCTGCTGGACATCATTTTCATTGTAAAGGCCATCCAACTATGGAGCACCAACACTCCAGAAAACTCAGAGTTTCATGATGGAGAGCAGAGCTGTCCCTTTTGGCAACTCCTTTCATGGCAAACATTTTGCCTCATCAGATCCTGAGTCACATCTCTGCTCCTCCAGGGGAAGCCCAAGAAGCAGCAACTGAAGTCATCAACACTGTGACCTCTGTGCCAGACAAAAGAGCTGATAAGGTGTTGGTCTGAAGGAGGTCTGGGGCTAGAGCTGCCTGCCTTACCGCTGCTGAAGTGTAGATGTGATGTTTCACCAGTTCCTGAAGCTTATTTATGCCCTAAGGAAAGAAGAAAACATGGGAATTAGATACCCCTTTGATGGCCAGGAGTAAGAGGAAGCAACTACATTTTCTTCTAATCAGTGATTGACAATGCCAGTGCCTACAGCAGTGAATTCACTTGGTGAATAAGTTCCTTCGTTTTCCCCCGCCCAAAGCTGGGGTGAGGAATGAAAGTCAAACACCAGATTTAAGCAACCTGGCTGACCATATGTCTCACTGCAAGTTTCCACTCTCAGCACCCACTTCTCTCCTAAAGCCTTATAAAAACAAGGACATGGTTTAGCCATCCCCAGGAAGAAAACCTTCAGCAGCAACCAGATCCATTCATTACACAAAGTCATTCCAGCACAGCCCAGTGCAACTCAGCCAGCTCAGGATGTCTTACAGTAGTTCTATGGGCTCCCACCTCTGTGAAAAGATAAATGAGCCTTCCATCTCTCAGCCTGTCCACACCATCATTGCTGGGTACAAAGACAGTGAAGGGGCCTGGTCCATCCAGTATTGCAGGCAGGCCACAGTTCTGCAAAAACAACAGAAGATTTCATCATGAATCTAGCATGGGTTACTGAGGGGGGTCTGCCAGCAAGTGAGAGGAAATATTAAACAGCTCACTAAAGGCAGAGCTGTTGTAAAGCAAAATGTGCAAGAGGCAACTGGACACCAGGGACAGGTGTGTGATATAACAGAAATATAAGTGCAACAAAACCACAGCTGGGACAATGAATGGTGGGAATGCAGCAAATATGAACAAGGGAGTTCTGGGCTAATGCTCCCTGCATGCTTTAAACACACAGAGACTAAACTGTGGTCAAGAACTAAACAAGCTTTGGAGAACAACTCTCCAGGGACAAGGGGAAGGGGATGTGGGGAGGAAGATGGGGAAGAGGCATGCACCCTTGCTGCTTGTGCCAGATCCCCTAAAGATGTGGAAACTCCAATCTTTCCATTACATTAGCTTAGGTAAAGAAAGAAAATAAAAAGAAAGCATGACATAAAACATCCAGAAAGAAAGCCAAAGCACTGAGATGCATTTAAATGCCATTCAAAATTCCCCCCAGATCAGCAGCAGGTTTGGTACAGCAGCACTACCACAGCTTCCTGAGCAGACACAAACTTGCTTACCTCCAGTATAGTTTCAAATCTACTGAAGATCTCCATTGAAGCAAGGATCTCACCAATGGTTTTCTGTAAGAAGATACAAAGAGGCAAAACATGACTGGGGTTGAAGCCAGGTCTGAGGACATACTCGAATGCCCAGACAACTTTTTGATTATAATTTCAAAGTCCACTACAGATGGATTAAAGAAAATCTTCATTTGAATTTTACATTGAAAAATGCTTCTCAATACTTGTCCTGTAATATATACATATTCTGTAAGATACAGCTGAAGAAGAGCTCATTTGCTATGATTTTATTCATGAAAGTAGAATTCTCTTCTCATCCAAGCACTGTAAAAGCATCATTGCAAGATTTTTATCTGGCTTATGAGGTACTATTAGCTACTTTTAAAGGTACTTTAACAATACCTAATAGGTCTTATCAGTGGTGAGAACAAAATAAATAGCCTTTTCCCTCTAAAAAAAAAAGCCTCACTGATTTGGAAGATTAATGATGAAAATTGCTTTTCATAAACTGCTTATTCTGCTGTCCCTACATAAAGGACTTTTAAACTATAAAGTGTTTATTCTGATGTCACAGAGAAGAAACATGAATGCTTCTGTACCTGTGGGTTTCTGAGGTTGTCAGTGCTAACTTTTTTCCTGAGGCTGTTGACAATATGCATGATGCCATTGGATGCTGGGAGATTTGATTGCAAGATGTTGTACAGTTCCCCTGGCAGGTCTTGGTACCGGAAAGATTTGATGTTCTTCTGAGTAAAAATAATAATAATAATAGGTTATTTCCTTGTGGAACATCTGTGTTACCATGATACAGCTATACATCAGTCCTTATGGGTCAGCAAGAGGAAGGCACAGCTAGAGTTACTCTTGAAAAAGTAAATGTAAGAGATGGCCTGGATGTAAGACAAGCACCCCATCCTACTTGAGTTTGGGTGATATTTTGATCCTGAGTGGTGTTTTTAAGCCTTAATACAGAAAAAAAAGGCCTCACCTGGGACATCCTGCTCAAGAATTAAGTTTGAGTGTGAGCATTGCTTGGTCACAGCTCTGTATCACAAAAGGATGCCCTGGCCACCACACAGCTGATTTGGAGGCAATCCTGGAACTACAGCTTTGACTGCAGCTTTTATTGACTCATTGTGCCTACAAGGAGTCTTCACAACAAAGCCAGAGGAGTCAGGCTCAGTGAATTACAAGGCATGTGTCTGGTCCTTCCACTTAGTACAGATCCATGCACTGAAGCCTGGTGTGTGAGGGTGTCCCAAGGCTAACCTACAAACTAAGCATGCAAACCTTGGTGCTACAGTCATGACTCAAGTTCAGGGAAGCACAGCTTTCCTGTGCTTTTCATTTTACCATGTGCATTTTTATTTGCTCCTCCCTGCCCTAAACTTCAGTTCACATCACTCAGGACTCTGAAACAAAGGAAGGGGAGTGTAGACTTCCCAGATCAAAAGGTTCCTGAGTAAACAAACAGGAAAGAATTTTAAAAGAAGCATTGACACACTCAGTTCAGATTCCCCTGCTCCCAATAGTGCTTTGTCCTTTTGATGTATTATGACCTAGACCTCAAGGCCAAGGCTGGACCCTCAGAGAGGAAACACAGGGCTCTCCCCCTTGGCCACCTGTGAGCTTGCATGCTGGAGAGGTGCAGGATGGAGAGAGAGAGCAGTGGATACCAGGAAATGTGAGTCAACTGGAAAAGGAAAAAAAGAGCCTTCCATATCAGAACACAACAATGAAAACTTCTTTGCTAGGAGGGCTAAGGAGAATAAAATAGAAAGAGGGAATATTCAGCATGTGGCTGTGTCCAACCACACAAACTCCAAGGAAGCATTCACTCCAAAGGGAGACATTGCTGCCCCTTCCATGTCAGCCACGTGGATATTGTAGTTGCTGAGGGTGTAGGGACAAGGTCTCTTCTCCAGACCACAGTGCATACAGAGAGCATGGAAAGACCATTCACATGTCAGATTCTTGGTTGTCTGTGAGACAGGAGATGTGGTTGCTTGGGGTGCCTGGTCTTAAATCCCCTTGCTTTAGACTGCATAAAGGAGCTTCTTGTTTTGATCACAGAAAAAGGTTTTCTGGTGAAGAAAGCCCATCAAGGAAAACATGCTCAAGCTCCAGCCTGTCTGATGTGAAAACAGGCCCAGGCCTTCAGGAGATTCCTTACTTGGCTAGTGAATGTCAGCTGATGTCCCGACAAGGTCCACATAGTCTTGGCTTTTATCATGTCTTCTATGAAGTGCAGACCAGGAACAATGTGCATTCTGCACAACTGCTCAGCAGTGCTGTCCTTTGGGGAGGAAAGCCCACATAAAAAAGAAAAATGACATGTTCTTTCAAAAACTTCATTTACCACAACACCACCTTTCTCCCAGCTAACACACACATAGAAATTCTTAGCATACAAGACTGAGCTTTCCTCTTCTTTCTGATTCACTGGGGTGGCACTCTGGCAAAACCCTTCTGTTTGCATACACATCCAAGAGGGAGACTGATTAACCTGCAAGTGACTTTAGAGGAATCCCCTGGACAGAAACCTATTGGACTTGGACAAATTTAAAATTATCCTTGCATGCTCCATATTATCAAATTTGCTGAAGCTCCCCAAGTGCAATCTTTGCCTATACTGGACAATGTAGGTGGTCTAATCTACTGAACATACATTTAGTTTCTTCCTTTCTTCTCTGGGCTTACCATCACTGGTATTTTTTAGAACCATCTTCTGTCAACACTGATTTAGGTGGAACTGATCCTTGGGGGAACAGGTAAACTAGGTGACTTGGGGCCTCTCCTGATACATTTTCTATGGATCCTGAAGTTACTATTTTTGACCACAGGTCAAAATTCCAATATTTTGGTGTAATACTTGGCCCCTTTTGAAAATCACACCCTCAGGTAGTAAAAAGCCACTCAAAGTTTTAAGAACAGTCATACATAAGAGGTTTAAGCTTTGCAAGAAGAAAGTCTTATACTTCCTGACATTAAAAACAAAAACCCAAACTCTGTCAGTATTGAAGAAAAAATAGAGATTTTTGAAATAATGTGAGGGACGTAACATCCTCTATAAGACTGTAACTTAACCAGACAATGAAAAGTATTCCCAAGAGATGATTTTTTTTAATATAATTTATTATATTTTTTAATTAATATAATTACTGCACACCCAAGTTCCTCTCTTGTGTCAAACAGTTTTTACAGGCTGCAGAGCTCAAGTGGGAAAGAACCTTAAGACAAAAGTTTGCTAAAACCAAGAACACTTACGTTGAATTCCATTCTATCAAGAATGGGAAGAAGGGATGGTACAAAGACTGTGAAGGGCCCATATTTAGTCAGCAACCTTGAGCACCCAGAAGCTGTGAAAAGAGGGTTAGGCAGCAATGGTTTAGCCACAGCAATAAATATTCCTCTTGTTAACAGCACAATTCAATCTACACATTATCAGCCTGTATTTATTTAAGTATTTATTTACAAGGATGCAGAAGGAGTTTGGCACTGCTACCCCATCCCCACCTTGCTCCATCCCCCAAGCAAAATTTAAAAAAAGCCTTTACCAAACATTTTCTTGGCGACGTTGAGCTTCCTAGCAAACCTTCCTCGCAAATTATGGTGATTTATCTCACCCAAGAGATCTTTATAGCAACTTCTCCCATCTCCAATCTCCCCTTCTTTACACACACAGCTATGAGAAAGGATGAAACGTAACAAACCATTATAGATCAGTTTGCAACACATTCAACCATTGCCAAGTAGAACAACATGTCAGTATCTGCACTTGAGAGACCAATCTCTGCTCTAAGATCTTAGAACCATAAAATGGTTTGGGTTGGAAGGAACCTTAAAGATCACTCAGCCCAAACCCCTCCTGCCATGGGCAGCGACACCTTCCACTAGACCAGGTTGCTCAGGGCCCCACCCAACCTGGCCTTGAACTCTTCCAGGGATGCAGGATGGGGCTGAGTAACTTCTGCCTAAACTTCGTGACAGGAACAAAGATGCACATTTCTGCCAGGCAAGCCAATTTGCATCTACCCAAAAGATAGAAAAAACATCTGAGAGGTGCTTTCTCAGATACAAACAATGTAAGGATAGTCTGCTCTAGAATTCAGGGCACAGATTGCCACAATGTAATTACTGACAGTTTTCTAATTAGATATTTAGTCAGTTGTAGCAATTTCAGCATCTGAAAATCTGAGGTAATGCATAAAACCCACAGGCTAAGTGACAATCTATCAAACCACTCCTATGTGACCCCTTGGCTTCAGTGAGAAGCCAGCCCAAGCACATCAGGTAGCTATGGTTTGTCTGGAACTCACTGAGGGGCCCAGACAGGTTAATGGCTTTTCCAGAAAAGTTTATCTACATGTGAAAATCTCCGTCCTGGTTCACACGGATTTCTAGTCATCACTCAGGGACTACCAAAGATGTTTTTTCCCGTTTGGGCTTTGTCCAAGTATCAGCTCTGCTCTTTCTGCTTCAGCCATGCAAAGACATGTGACACAGGGGAGGAATTTGACATCACTCCAGCCTCAGAGGGCTCAGTGCCAGCTGCTGGGGAACAGATCTGTAAGGCAGGGACTGCGCTGAACACTGTGTCCTGCACTGTGCTAGCAGATCTTCAGAAAGGGAAGCCACTGTGTTTCAGTCTTGGCCTGGAGCACACAAGGAGTAAGTGGGTGCTAATAGTTTTAGCAACATTGGGAGATGGATTTGCTCTTTCCCTCTTCAGTGTCTCAGAGAAGCTCTACCTTTTCTTGAAAACACATAAAATTCTCTCTGGTGTTTGAGAGGCCATTATGCAAAAATGATCTCCTACCCACCATATTTCTCATCTAAGGAGTACAAACTTGAAGGTGTTTTGCTCCAAAGGACTATGTGAGGTCTGGTGTTTCTTCACTCAACTTCCCCCTTCTCTGTCACTCTGCAATTCTATTTATTGCTTACAGGCCTGACTGGGAGAAGACACTAAGTCTTATTCCTTAGAAGCAAATGTGCACAAATGTGAGCAAACAAGCCACACATCTCCCTTTTAATGGTTGATTATTAACTTCTACCACCACTAGCTTGGGGAGCTACACCTGCAGCTCACATCACAGAAGACTCTGCCACCCCAGATTTAAAGCATTTTGTGACCCACGTGCAATAATTGTCAAGGACTGATGTAGAACTCTACTTTCAATAGATTTGTTACAAACAATTTCTTCTCAAAGGGCGACTCTGGCTTGTACACCTGAGATCACCCTCAATTTCTTCAAAATTCAGCTCATCCAAACCAAGTTTCCATTCTAGCTGCAGAATAAGCTTCTTTATTTGCAGTTTTCAAACTGGCTTACCTAGGAGTCCCCTGAGAGTTAATTTCACACGTGGCAGTCACGTCGCAAAGATACTGCCGGCAATCGCTGGGAAATGCCAAACACTCAGATGAAGGACTTCTCCTACTCATCCCAGGCTTGCAAACACAAGTTGCCTAAGGGAAGGCAACACACTGATCATAGAGCTGCATTCACCATCTTTTACCCTGTGAGTTATATCCTACAAAAGAGCTGTCTGGTTTCCCTGTGCAAAATCTGAGAGCAGATTTGACCAACACATTCATCAGTTCATGTGAAGAACTTCTCCCCTGGCCATTTTTCAGACCTTGGCTGTTATTGCCCTTACCTCTCCTGGACGTCTGTAAACACAGATTGTAGAGTTTTCTGGGCAGCCTCCATTGCTGTCAGAACAAGGGTTGATGGGCTGGCAAATCTTTCCATCTCCTTGGAATCCTTCTTTGCAGGTACATTCATATGCACGTGATCCAAGAACTTTACATACAGCAAAGGGGGAACATGGAGAAGGAGCACAAGGATCCTGAGCTGCAATTAAAGAGATTAGAGGTGAGCTAAACCAAACTTCTCTTTTCAAAATAGCACTTAAAGCAGCACAGCACACTGCAAGGCATAGAAAAAAATGGAGCATAAGGAATTTGTACTATTAAATTTCTAAAATTTCACAGGGAAATGAAATCATTCCAAAGACCAGACATTTGGGGGTTTTTATTCTGAGGAATTTGGATGACACATTTTCCATGTTACTTCAGTAACAGAAGTGTGAGTGACAGAGGATGCTTGGATTGATTCTGAATTTCCATCATATTTGGGGATACATGAAACTGCAGTTTGGTCAGCAAAACCTGTAAAGAGCCAGTGAAAACAGCTATCCATAGCTAGCTGATCACATGCATCTTATTAACTTCCTTTTAAGGAAACAAATTCAAAAACTTAAATTTGAAATCAGTGAAGAACTCCCTGGACCCCACACCTTATTATTTAAACAGGTTCAGACTCACCAACATCCTGCTGTCACTATTTAGTACATAATTATAAGTGATTTCTGGATGGAACCTGCAACTCTAATTCACTTCTTGCTTTTATGACCAAGTGAGAGAAGAGCCAAAAGCTTATCCCCTAATCTTAGGGGTATTCCTGAAAAAACGGGGTTTAAACCTCTGCAGTGACATAGGCATTGTGTTCACAGTAATCAAACTCCTCTGCAGATACCAGTGTGACAGGATTTTTTTCTAAACAAGGAAAAGGGTCACAGAGGAGTTTCTCACCTTGGCAAGTGCTGCCCTGTTTTCTGTAGCCCAGCTTGCAGTCACACACAGCTGTGCCATCCCTCACCACACACTCGCTGTTGGCCTCGCACGTCACGCCTTTGCAAAGGGGGAGCTCTGCAGTCACACAGCAAAGAGAGTTTCCCTTTGAGCATGTAGGGCACTGGTAGAAGATATAATTCACTGTCCAGGTTCACCTAATCACCTTAGGACATCCACCTTACAGAATATCTGGAAATTAAGGCAAATGTGGTTTCCCAGGACCCCATACTGGCACAAAAGCCAGAGGATATGAGCAGTGCAGGCAGATCGAAGTTCCTGGCAGCCTAGGTAGTCAGGTCCCCCAAGGCTGAGAGAAGGGATCTGGCTGGTGTCCAGAGAAAGAACAGAGGCTTACAGAGATGGTATCTTAATATCATCTTAATTACATCCTAACCCCAGCCACAAAGTAGAGTGGGGAGTAGACCCCAGCTCTTCCCTCTGTCTCGATCGCCAATGCTCGCATCATCTTTTCCTCTACATTCCCAACTTATTCAGTGCCTCCTTGTCCCTTTTAGGGACACCCAAGCCCATATCATAGGTCTGCTCTCCCAGCCCCTCTGCAACTACCAGTGTGTTTACCTTGGTCACACCTGGGGCCTGTGTAGCCTCCATAGCACGTGCAGCTCCCATTGCCAGTGACGCCGCTGTTGCATTCCCCGTGCACACAGTCACACTCTGCAAGGGAAGTCCAGACAAAGCCTCAGCCCTTCGGCTGCCAGGAAGTGCACAGGGCTTCAGGAACACACTGGCCAGCTGCCGTGGGACTTGGCCTCTGATCTCCCACCAATAATCCACTAGCTCCTTTTAAAATCTGGCCATGCCAGTCAGAGCTTTGAGAGGGTAAATTGCGTGTCCTGGGCTCAAGAAGTTGAGGTAAGAGCAGCCCTGAATGCAAGACCTGGACCAGCTTTTCAGGCGCGTGTTGTAACACATGAGTACAACCACCAAGATCACACCTGTCTGACCTGTGTGGACACAAGGAAGCAGGAGCTAGACAAAAAGGGCTCCTATAACAGCCAGGCTGCACTGCCCATAATTCACTTCCCAAAATGCCATATATGAGAGGCAGCACAGTGTGCAATCATTTTTTTTTATAGAGGGCAGCAAGGAAGAAGCTGGGAGACAAGTTGAGCTGTTATAGGAGCCTGAAAATCAGTTGGGAAGTGAGTGTGGGTTGTTTCAGGGATGTAGGAATCATCCTGGCTAGAAAGAAAGAGGAAAGTAGGATAGCCCTTGTAAGAGGAAGGGAGAGAGATTTACAATAGGAAAAACTGACTGAGTGAGAGACTGAGAATCATTTATTTAATGGGACAGTGCAGAAGGGCACAAAGACAAAATGCCCAGACACCTGCCAGCTCTCTCCCACTTTTGCCCCCTCCAGCACCTTCTTCACTCCATCTCTTCCTACTCCTTCCTTGTTTTCAGTTATTTTTGTGGAGGTTTCACTTGAATGACTTGTTCTTACCTGACTGACAGTCTGGACCAAAACGATTTTCATCCCGGCAGTTCTGGCAGCCATATCCACTGTATTGCTCCTAGAAGGGCCCCAAAATGTGCCAGATATTATTTTTCTGTATCACTCTGTTGCTTCACACATCATTATAGTTTAAAGTCTCTCTCCATTTTTGATTTTCTGGGACATCTGAAGCAACACAGTGAAGAAAACTGATCTGTTTGATGCTCCAGTTCTAACCAGTCCCCGTGGCAAAGGAGATGCCAGTGTAAGCTGACACACAGAGGGCATGCAAATGCCAGGAAACTCTGGAGGGCACTGAGGAAATAATGTTCTAATTAGAGACAGACAGAAATGTTCCAGCTGGCTCCTGCTATCTCTCTGAAAAAGGAATCTGGAATTTATTAATACCAGTGGGATTTTTTACATTGATTTTACAGGGTTCAGGAACCTTCAGCATACATTTTAGTTGATATAAGGTGTCTTTGAGTTAAAGCCAAAATCAACTTTCCTCAAAGACAAGTCCAAGAGGTAGGATTTGAGCTGTTAATTAAGGATGCTGTAAAAATATACAGTTCATCAGAGGAAGTTTTAAGTCTGACACTGATTCATTACCCTATACATTTTAGAAACAACACTCTATTCAATTCAAATGTGCAGGAATTGTTTGGTTGTACTAAGTCTGGAGTAATAAATAAAAAAAATGAAAAAAGTATCTGCCCTAAATTGTCTTTCTCACCTCTCCTCCTTCTCCTTAAAGAGAGCCTCTGCCTACCTGGGTACAGCTCATTAATAGCCAAGTGTCTCAGGGCTCCTTGCAGCCACAGACAGACAATTATTTCAACTGATCAGGGGTTAAACGAATGCAATTCTTTCCTTACTTCACCCTCGAGATTCTTCCCAACTCCACACCATCATCAACAGTGTTTTAGAGCTGTGCTGACAACAGCAATGCTGCAGGAAAACCACAGACACTGATGCTAGGATGAAAGGAGCTGCAACTGGCCTTCCAGGCAGAAGGGCAGCCTCCACCCAGAGCACCTGCACAGGCACCACACAAACAACTCCCTCTGACAAAGCACATCACCCTCAGAGTAAATCATGCACTGACCTTGCAGATGCAGGTCCCATTTTGCTGGATACCATCCAAGCATGTCCCATGGCCATTGCAGGGATTTTCAGAGCCACCTGGACACTCTAGCAGGTAAGAGACAGGACAGATAAGATTAAATTGAACAACCAGCACCTTTCCATCTCCTCCTCCCCCAGGTATTCCAGCTGTACAAAACAAAGGTCTCTTCATCAGCAAATTATCCAGCACGTCTAACACTGGCCCAGAGGTGAAAGGTCTAAGGAAAAGTGCCAACAAGCCATAACTAAATTTCAACAAAGGGACTGAAACATTTTTTTGAGGTTGGGACACTGCTGCCAGCAGCACTGAGCATTTTCAGCTCTCCTTGACTTCATGAAGAGCTGTAAGCGTGCCCAGAAAAACAGGGTCCCCATCTTTAGAGTGGGGTACCTCCAAATTCTGGGGACTATTTCTGATAATTCTGTAATCTGGGATTTCTCTGATGGAACAAGTTGCTTATTCAAAGCCAGTACGAGAACTGGCTCAAGCACTCAAACAGCCTCCCATTTTCTGCAGAACCAGAGGGGGTCTTTCCATATTCCCTCAGACAAACGTGTGAGAAATGCTCAGCTTAGCAGATCTTGCTTTCGGGTTTTTGAGACAAGACAAAACAAATTCTCATGACTTGGCATAAATCTGAGTGGGAGTTTCAGGATGGTTATTTTCATCTCGGGTTGGAATTGCTAAGTATCTTCTGTGGCTGAAGGGCTGACTAACTCCAGACTACAGAGCAGCACACGTGGCACACGCGCTGCAGACAACAGGGATATCGGAACGATCTTCCTCTTCCTTTGGAAACTTTTGTAAAGAGGAACAAAAACATCCCTTTCCAAAAGTTTATTTTTATAGAGGAGACAAAAGGAAGTTCCACCACAGGAGGTTATGTTATGTGTTAAATGTAAGGGGATTCAACTCATCTGGAGCAGAGATTATGCGCTGAACAGACAGATACGCTCCCAGACGGACAATGGAGACCTTGTGAGTGTTCAAGGAATAATGAAAATTAATCACTTCAATATATTTTTAGTGACTCCTATTAAAACTGGTTTGACCTGTTCAACAGCTGGAGGTTGTTGTAAAACCCCCCAAACTTACCATAGCACTCTGTACCCCAGAATCCTGGACAGCACTTTCTCGCCTCAATTTCCTTCTTACAGATGTGATGGCACCCTGGCAGGGAAAGGGTATTTTCTCCTAACTTGACAGAGTATCTTAAAAAGAATAATCCAAGATTATGATTACACCACAAATCCAGCCCAGGCCTGCTGGAGGGTTTCTAGGCAATCACACTGCAGTGCCCTGAGCTCTGAAGGGAAGGAAGGGCCCTCATCCCCTGTTCCATGCACACACACAAGAGGTTTCACTCCAGCTATGTCTTCTCTAAAGAGTCACATTGATTTGAGCCTCAAAGATTGGTCAGAAGGAACCTGTCAGGGACTGGGCATGAGACAGGATCTTGCATCAGGATGGAAACCTTGGGTCCTAAAGGGTTAAACACCACAGAAACAAAGTTAGGATTTCCAGGGTGACCCAGTATTTGACTTCATATCTAAAATAAGTTTGAAAGAACAAAATCTCCTTTCAGAACTCACCCCTTTCTGGCTTTTACTAAAGATTCCAGATCAAAATGCTGTAAAATTGGATTTAATAGCCATATTATTCACAGATTCTCTATTAAATCTTGGACAAAGGCCTTAAATTCCTCAAAGAAGCATCTTCTTTTCAACCCATCATCCCTCCCCTCTACACACAGGGCAAGTCCTTGGTGCCAGTGCCTCTTGCTCTGCACGTACGTGCTACAAAACTATTCTTGGGTCTGTCCAACAACCACCACAAGAGTAGATAACACACAGAAAAGCTGCATAGACTCACATTATTCTTACACTTCATTTTATTTTTGGCACCACATCCTTCCCAAAAGGAACTTGGAAATTGTCTCAATAGCATTGCAGCTTTGGCTTCCATCTGACTCCTGTGCGTGTGTGTGTGCAAAAAGTGCTATAAACTGCAAAACTGCCACTGCTATTTTTAAAGTACTTTGAGGGACTCAGACAAAGAGCAGACAATGGAGCTGCATATTAACAGTTAACATTCACTGTTGAATACACACACAAACAATAATCTATAGTGTTTCATTTTACAAAAGCCTCCTAGTAAATTCAGTTTTCCTTCATCCTTTTCCTACCAGCCAAGCTCAACAGAATATGAGCAAGGAACACATGAACAAGCAATTGTCATGAAATGAACTAGGAAGGTTAAAAGTTCAGAGGATTATTGCTGGAAGCTGGGAGGATATACAAGGAGAACTATCATTATATTATTTTCCTAATAAGCCACTAAGGAATTCTGGGTCTGAAACAGGTTTCTGTGCTAGACAGACCTCTGTTAAATTGCTACAGCAGGATTAGCAAACTCAGGTTGTTTAGGGCAAGTTAAGAGGTTATTGTCATTTAATTTGCTCTGTGTGTATAGAACCTGCCCAGAAAAAGTCCGTGGGATTTGCAAGGAGACAAAAGCAACAATAATAGGGGCCATAAACCCATCTGAAAACAGAACTCCGTGGACCCTTACAGCTTTATGTGTGTGTTCTCCTGAAGACACACACTGCTCCCCGCACAGAAGGGCTGCACCAAAAGCAAACCACAGTTAGGAAATAGGCCTTACCTGCAGTCCCTCACCCCTGATCTTTGGGTGGTCTTTAACCAGCCTCTTGGACACAACACTTTAGGCACTGCAGCACAAGAAGTACACGCTGTATTCAAGGTGAACGTCGTCTTGACATTGCATCGCATGGATTTTAACTTAAAAAGAAAAAACAAACAAAAAAGAAATAGCCCCAGATTAAATTGCTATCCTAGGCACTTATCTTGCCAATCTTGTAATATCTTTATCAAGTTGCACCATTTATTAGATATGACTGGGGAGGGCAGTGGCCAGTGCAGCTGCTGGGAGGTACCACACACTCCTATGACTAAACCCCCCTGCCACGGTGCTGCATGCTTGGATCCACCTGGATCTCAGCTAGAAGCAACAGGGCAGATCACAGCTATCTTATCCTTCCCCTACGACCCACAGGAAATATTCTAACTATTTCCAAAATAATCACAGCTCTGCACTGCTAATTTCAGCTGATCTTTTACAAACACGTGGTACTGGTGTGTGAGGACAAGCCCTAAATTAAAAACCCTTGCCAGAAGATACTGAATTAAAAGGCAACACAGCATTTATCTTTTCCATGCCACTGATAAAATCCAGTTCATTGCTGTTCCACAGGTCTGCAGAGCTGACTGTGTTAGTTCAGTCTATTTTCCAGAGCCAGGAGCTGCTCACAGAAATATTTCTCAAGGCAATTGTCTGTGAGGAGGCACAGGGAGGCGGATGAAAAGGAAAGCACCTTGATGCTTTGACCCCAGGTGAGAAGGACTCACACTGGCATGAAGATCAGGTAGGACACTTGGATATATCACATGGCTGGTGAATAAGTCAGCTAAGTCCTTCCACCCAACCAGAATTACTTTAGGGGTTTGGTTTTCCTCACAGGGCTTTCCTGCACCCCTGCACAACCTTGCTTCTCCAAGCGAAGCACGGGTGACAAAGTACAGCCTCAAACTGAATGATCAGCACCTGCCAAACAGCCATTAAAACTTGTGACTTTGCTCCAAAAGAGTTTCCTTGAGTTTCTAAACTTCTGGAAACAAGCAACTGCATGGAAATCTCATTGGTAATTTTGAAAAAAGGCAGTATTTGCCACTGCTGATGACAGAGAAAAGTTGGGAGGCATGAGCTCTCTATGCCCCAGAAGGTCATTGGCTAGAAAAAACCCACAGAGCTCATCCCAGCTGTGCCTCTACAGGTACTGTATTTTCTAAAAATAAAAACATTAGATCAAATTTTGGGAGGAGGCCTTGATCTGGAATTTTTGAGCCAACCCAGAACAATGCTGATAATGCAGCAACCCTCCTGTCCGCAGAACTCCTCGTTTTGGATTCCCATCAACAGTCTCAGCTTTGCTTCCTCTGAACTTAAGCCCAAATGCATACATTTGCCTCAAGGCAAGGGAGGAAGTTCCCATCAGTTATCAAGAGCTCAGGAAGGCCCTCCCAGATGACAGGCAGCAGATTCTGTCAGCAAAACCTCCTGAGAGATAACACTCACGTCTCAAGCCCACAGGGACATGTTCTTGGAATATTTCCTGACTCCTTCCCTCTTACTGGAGTTGTTGAACTTTTTCTCATATTTACAGATCCACCTTCTGCAGCCATACATGCAAGAACATTGCCCAGTGAAGGAAATTATTTCTGTGTCTGTGGTTGCCCTTCCCATGGATATTAACTTCTAGTTGTGCTTCTGAGCCTTCCCTACCATACAGCAACCTCCAGTTCCCTGGCAGCAGAATCCCTAAGGAACCTCTTATGTCAAGGACTCCCTTGCATTCTGAAGAGCTCAAAATCAATCTGAGATCCACCAAATCCACCTCTCCTGTGAGCACCAGCTTTACTGATATTATCCAGCAGAACAGAGATCCGCTTTGCTGTTCCTTATGCTTTCACCCACACAAAGCAGGCAGAGGAGATTTCCCATTTTCCATGGAGCAAAGCAGAGAAGACAGACAACATGGATGAATAACCAAGGTGCTCCCTCCAGAGTACTGTGCCTCTAAAGATCAGCAGTGCCATTGATGGGGTAGGGAAGAAGTCCATCCAGCCATCTGATTGGGTCTTAAATTAGGACTCCAGATTAAAGCTGGGCTTTTGAAAGGAGCCAGTGGAAGCCAGGCACATGGGAATCTCAGAACAGCACAGCTCCTGTCTTTTTAGTTCCACCAAATCCCAGTGTTAGCTTTTCCTAAGACAATGCCTCAGAAAAAGGAATGGGAAGATGCCTGAGCAAGAAATACAGGTGTGGACTCCTTCCTGTGAGATAGAATTACACCACAAACCTTTACCAGGTATCTGAGCCACCCTATCTTATCAAAAAGACCAATAAACAGTAGAGCACAGAACACTAAATTAAAATTCTCCAACCATCTATTTCATCTGTACTTTCAGGCATCAGACACAGTTGGGCTATTAAATGTGTTCTCTGTCATGGTGGTGGAGGAAGACACCATCATTCATACACTATTCTATTTCTTTTCTCTTTCCCTCACCAATGTGGCTCCATTTCTCAATGGAAATGAAGAGTGGGAGAGGTGGATGTCTGTCATTCCTCCCTCTTGGCATATTTAATTACTTGCAGACTTCTAAGACAAGACAGTTATTGTGGAATCCTTCATACCCTACTGGGACACTCGATAAGCTTTCGGCAGCTTTCCAGTAAGACCTTCCCCTTTTTATAAGGAAATATGCTTGTGTCAGCAGCAACAGGCAGGAGGAAAGAGGAAGAAAACAGCTGAGTGGCAAAGTATTAAAAAAAAAAATCCCTTCTAATTTGAGTGACAGAACTGATGAAGCAGTCATTTTCTGGAGAGTTTTGCTTCTTAGGAAAGCAGAAGAGGGAATCAAGGGACATAAATGCAAGAGTCTGGATAATAAGTCCAGCAAATTCTGGAGAGGATGAAAGACAGACAGAAGCTTGAGTCAGAAATGGCTCCTAGGGCACAGCCTCATGGAAAACAATGATGCACTGCTCCCTTGGGCTCATCTTTGACTGTTGTTTCCAAGTGCAAAGCCACTGGAAAGGAAGCAGCAAGACCAATGTCTGTCCCTGTGATGCAGCAGTGCTGCCTGGTGACAGTCACTCTTCTGATCAGGTGATGTGAGCCTGGACTGGGTCACACTTTGTGTACAAAGGAACAGGAAAAGAGGACAGATGCTCTCAAATATCTCCAAAATGAAAAGAATTTTTTAAAGCAGAAGACATCCAGCTGTAGCCAAAAGAAGTTAAAAGCCAGGGTGGCTCTGTCTTCCAGGCTGTGCTGTGTTCTCTCCCTGCACTGAAATGCTTGTGCAAGAGCAACCACTGCTCTCTGCACTCAGCTGAGACACATCAAAGCTTCTGGATGCTGCAATGTTTCCTTCCCTCCTCTCTGAACAGATGTCCCTCACTTCTCAAGTGCTCATTTCTCATATTCCACCTCAAGAGAATAAGCTGGGAAGTATTTCGTAAGGGCTAGCTTCATTCCCCTCATTTTCACTCTTTATCTTTTCCTCCCAAACCACAGCACAAATCCTTCTGCACGGTAAAAATCTCAAGGAAGAAAGAAAAAACATATTTGGACGTCAGCGTTCGGCTCCAACAATCCTGGGAGCCAGTTCTGGAAATAGCCATTATCTAATGAATCACCAAGTTTCCAGTGCATGTGTCCTTTACAAAACAGAGCTGTAGACACATGCTTGAGTCATTATAGCCATGTACCTCCCCAAATAGTCCTCAATAACTCTTGAGGTGAACAGAGCAGCAGCTCCTGGACACACAAACTCTTCACACTTGTTCAAGGAAGACACTTTGTAGCATGAGGATGAACAATCAAGCTCAGAGATCACGCAACATGAGATCTACTGTTGCCCCCTGTGTCTCCCAGCATCTCAGCTACAGAGCACTGGAAACATGAGGATGCTGAGACCAGTCTCCTCATTTCCCACCTGCCTCCATTCCTCCTCCAGCACAGCCTGGGACTGGCCTCCTCCCAGCAGAAAAACTTCCATGGTTCTCACATCTGCAGCATCTTCCCCAGCCCACAGCAAGAGGTATAAAAAACCAAATCTGACCAACAAAGTCGCTGTCACGTTTGAACCACTAAAGCTGAGCCCTGAAAAACAGGTAGCACACAACCTCTCTTCTCTCTCAATGGCCCCTGTGAGCCAAGAAAAGCCTCCTGTGGAATCACAGCACCTTTATTCCAATCAGATCCAATGGGTTTTCTAAACTGCCAGAGAAGGCTTCCTTAGATCCTTGTTTTTCCTCATCTCCCATTATAACCTTTCAAATGTTTCTTCTCTTTCTCCATAAAGAGGGATTTTTTAAGAAAAAAAACCCAAACTCTAAAAGTTATTTCTGGATTAAATAAACTGCTCCAGAGGTGATTCAAAACTTTTAACTTCTCTGTAAGTGGGCACTCACTGCTTGATAATGTAACTGTTTTATGCCAGTGTTTCTCTCTGCTCAGTGATTACAGAGATCAACATGAGTGTCTCCAAGTAGACAGACCCACATTTCCACTTCCACCAGCTGAAGACACAAGCCCATGTCTCTGAACACAATCTGAAACTCATCTGCCTGGAGCCCACATCTCCAGACAGATGAAATCCACCCCTAGAGACTTCATGTTTGTGCTCAAGTGACTGTAATGATCCTACAAGCCTTCCTAGTATTCATTTATGGTCTTCTCATGCAAGAGTCTATAGAGAAGCTTCCACCCAAAGGTCTGACACTGCAGCATCTTTCCAGTCCTCTGGCTTTTTCTAAGTCAAGTCCTTAAGACTCACAGGTCTGTCCACTCCCCACAAGGCCCTGCTGTGTCACTCAAGACAAGACAACCCTCCACAGCGTGTTTCCCTTCCCAAGGGGATTCCAAATGCCCCCCACAACTGCAGGATTAGCAGGGCAGTTCATTCCTCCAACAGCAGGAGACAAGGAAGGGGATGGCAGAAGACCATATAATGTGAATTAGTGTGAATCCCAGCCCACAGGAACTGGGCTGCCTCACCGTGGAGTCTAGAGAACAGATCTACAAAGGTATCACACATTCTCTTACGTGCTGCTGCTAAACACAAGAACAGAGATGAAGGAATCAAAAGAAAATCAACAAAATTGAAACAAAACGGAAAGTATTCAACGATCCTTACTGAGGAGCTTTTGGGAATTATACTTGAATCAAACTGTTGCAAAGGCACAAGTTGATGAGACTGTAAAATTTTTTTTAAAGAAAAATTCTCCTGGCAAACTTATGGATCTGTCCTGAGGAATATGAAGTTCCTATCCCACATACTGCGACTAGCAGAAGATGCTGAGTATTTCCATCTGATGTTTCTTTCAAGTTCTATGCCAAACAGAGACACAAATTTAATCTGATTTACAACTCAAGCAGCCCCCTTCAACCTTATATTTAGTTCCTCAGTTTGGACTACAGAGAAGATACCTTACAGCCCTACAGCTTTTACTGATTTTATTCTACACCTAACTAAATGTAGATGAAAAAATGTGTTGTTTGCTACCATCCAAACATGAAGAACTGTTCAATGAACATTTAAACAAAGACCCGCAGACTTACCTTCTGACTCTGGCAGTCAGCTGTGGGAGTGAAGCATGCTGCTAAGAAGAAAAACAGCAATCCAGGAGGATGCATTTTCAGGCTTTTACAGGCAGGACCCTTTACACAAAAGGGGTGGCGAGACAGGCTGCAATTTCTGTAAGATAACACCGCCTACTAAGAATCAGATCCAAGACAAACCAGAGGTTAAAAGTAAACAGGGAGAGAGCATTTTTGCACTGTGCTTTTTGGCTGAAAAGCCTTCAGAAATGGATCTGCTACTTCCAGCGTTATTTCTGAATCAACATAACCTTTTTCTTTCCATTCTTTTTTTAAATGAACAAGCAGAACTCCTTAGTAAAAGGTTTACTCAAAACAGGAACATCTACGGATTTCCTCTTACATATCAGTTCAAAACAGAAGGAAGGAAATCCTTAGTTTTCAACTAATTGGAATGAAAAGAGGTTAACTGTATGCTTAACAGAAGGCAAATCCAATGGGCAAACTTAAATACCACAAATTTGTGAAGGGTACGTTAATTTCCTTTTGCCACTTTTGATGTGAGTATGTCCATAACACCTCAAAGTGAAGGTAGAGCTGAGCACTGCCTATCCCAAAGTATGCAAGAACAAAGCAATGTGAGTGATGGGCTGTGCTTCAGAGCAGGAATGCAGCACATTGCATCAATCAATCAATCAAGCACTTTGGGCAGGCTTTGATATATTTTTTTTATAGCTGAATTTCTCAGCATGAAAAGCTGACTTTCTCAGCATGAAAAGCTGATGCTATGGCAGCAATGGCAAAATTTATAATTTTCCAAACACTCCGTTGACAGCTTGATGAATTCAAGGAGCACTTCTAAAGCATTCAGAACAGGAAAGTTCCAAAATAGGATAAAAAAAAAAAAATAAATACACACTAACCTGAGGTACAGTCTACAATTTATATTTTCCTTTTCAACATTACAAAGAATTGATTATTGACAGATTTTCCATGGCCTTTGTCTCCCTGCACTGCCAAGAGACCAAACTATCCTGAGCAGTCTAAGGACTGCTTCTGTTAGCAGCAAATCTCACCAAGCAATGAGGCACCTTCATATTTTCAAGCCATTAATAGCACGTGAAGATGCCTAAATGAAACCAGGACAGGGAGCTATTCCTGTGTTTACATAAATGATGGCAGCATTAATACTTTTTCTGTCCCTGCATCCCCACAAAGACACACATGCTGTAAGATATGAGGTGTAATAGGAATTGCTGTACTTACGGGTGCTGTTAGCCGTGCTTTACTTCTGCCTTCATCCTACAGGGACAGGCAGCATGATGAACAGCCAGCCCTGCTATATATCCTGCACTAACAGGAAGCAGATAAGGCACACAACCATCCACTGCAACCCATGTGAGCAGCACCAGCCCACAGCTCAACCTGACAGCTCAGCCCACTTGCCCTGCCAGAGGACAACTGCAGCCCTGGGGCTGTCGCTGCCCAGCTGGTGCCACTCTCTCAAGGTCAGAGGGTTCACCCCTGCTCTGGAAACCATCTGGTACCCTGAAGGTCTTCAAAATGAGGCAGAGGCATCATGGCTCAAGCCGGCCCTGGTGGGATGGGAAAGTGGCAAATGGACAGTGGGGACACTCTTGTAGAGAATGGAAGCTGTACAGTGTTTTCTTGGTCTGAGCTGGCCATGGAAACACAAGAATGAGGCTGCTCCTCTGCTCCATGCTGCCCCAGAAGGGTGGTGAAGATTGCTGATGGGCTTTTCAAGAGCTGGCTGTACGACACAGGGATTAAGTTGTCAGCATCTACACACAGCTGATACGTTTTTGAGGTGAAAATAGCTCACCCTGGGTCACTTGAAGATGCATTGGCTTCTAAATGGCTCAGCACTGAAAATGGTACAGGGCAAGAAAAGACACACAATGACTAATTCCAGGCACTCCACTGCTGCTTATCACCACCACTGTATCTGACCTACTGCAGGGAAACCAGGAAGGGAGAGAAATGCTTGGTGAAATTCCTGTCTGAATTAAATAAATCAGATTCACAGCAACATCAAAAGGTTCACAGCCAGCTTCCTTATCTGACCTCACCTCAATTAAAGGCTAGCAATACAACAGCAATACACAGGCTAAAAATGCAAACAGTGAGTACAGCAGCAGGGTGTAAACTGAAAAATCAAAAGGTCATCTGTCATTAGACCCTGCTTTCCTGATCAAGCAGCATAAGCAGTGTGTGGTTCAGCCTCTACCTATGAGCTGCTTTGAGAGAATGGAAACTTTGCTGACCACCGCTGCTGGATCTGGAACACCAAAATCTGCAACAACTTTGGATCTTTGTGATTCTGGAAATTAGTAAGAAGGTGAAACACCAACCACCTTTAAATTAATGGGTGGACAAGAGCCATTAATAATGTTCAAGGTGCTCTCAGCAGCAGCTCAGCTGACAGTGTCATCAAAGATGGCAACCCAGCAGAGAAAACAGCATAGGAAGCAAAAATGAGCCAAACAAACCCAAATTACTGCTCCACTCACAGTTTCTGTTCTCTTCTGATAGATGGATTCCTCCTGGGCAGATAAATGTATTTTCTCATGGATGACATCTATAAAAACTTTATGCCTTAGAGGCAAAATGCATTGGATCAATTTTTTGATTCCACTGTTTTGTCCAATACTCTTCAAAACTGTAACCAACTAGAAACCCCAGTTCCCTCACTCATTTCAATATTAGACCTGCTCATCCACAGAGGCATCTCTACAAAGTATTTCAAACCCCCAAAATCTCATAAAGCAAGGTCCTGGGATCTGCCAGAGAGCCTTCATCAAGAGAGAAAATTTAGGCAAGGCTTGTAAAGATCTGATGACAGAACTCACAAACGGCCCTGTGCAGGCAGGGTAGGAGGGTTTTGTTCATGTTCTAGTCAATGCTTGATTGAAATAGGACTGTGCAAATCCAGTTTTAAAACATACAGTAGGAGCTGTCAACTGTCTGCCCATGTGTTTATCTGTGAGGTTTCACACATGGACTTTTACTTGTTTTGCAAAGCATGGAGATTGACTTTATCTGTCAAGTGTCTCTTGCCCACATAACAGAAGGTGGCTGGTTTAGCAGGAAAAAGTCACAGATGTGGGTCTCAGAAACATCTTCAAATTCAGGCCCTGACTTCTTTGAGATGATTTCTACAAACACTTAAAATTCACCTTGTGGGCTCAGTCTCCCCAGTCATCAGCAGATTGTTGGCAGCAGGAACACTTGGGATTTTTCCCTCTCTTTTTCATTATGCATCAATGACAAGCTGTGTCCTCTAAAGCAACTTACCTAAAACATGGTATTTTTATTATGTACACATTAACATTTAAAGTTGAGAAGCTGCTGGCAAAAATTATTCAACCTGTTTCACAGGAAAAGGAATCAAATCCCCCCCTGGATAAAGGCAAAGGATGAGGCTATAAAGCCCTCCCAGACTCCCTGCCTGTGCCACACACTGTGTTTTAAAACGCTGGGTCACCAGTTCTGCTCTGTGAAGTGTGTGCAGCTCTGACTAGATTGGGCAATTTCCTGCTACTGAAATCTTTTGTTTAGAAACTACAGAGCCAAAGCAAGTGATTTGCCATGCAGTCCACCTTGCGACACAGCTTCTCCGGGAACTGCTTACTTGGTTCCATCCACAGAGAGAGAAAGGACTCTTGTTCTGCACTTCTGGCAAAGCTGGGAAAGGACATGAAGTCCCTTTGGTCTGAATTGTAAGGGTGTAAGAAGGCTGTAAGTCTGGAAAGGATTAAGCAGCCAAGCCAATAGTGCTCGTGTGTAGGAAGGGGGCCAGCTGAACCATACTTAACCCAAAATATTCTCAGGGTCCTGCTGAAGATGCAAGGGCACAGTCCTGATTTTCCTTTCCTTTTGGCAAGCTGGAAGGAACAGGAATTTTAAGGTTTGACCTGCAAGGATTGCACAGAGAATGGGAGTTTGTTTATCCCTCTCTTTCTCACACAGACACAGCAGATCAGTTCCAAGCAGACAGGTCGGGCTGCCTGGGCACGACGTTATCACACAATTCAGAAAGAAATTGTTGTGGTTGCTCATGTCCTGTTACTCCAAAACCTCTATGGGCAGCAGTACCAACATCAGTAAATAAATGCTTTAAGTCTGACCTGTCACTTTTGTCCCATCTCTTGGTGTTACTTTTGTACCTTTCCCATTTATTAAGCAGCACTCTGGGACTGTATTGGAAAGCCAGACTCTAAATTCCCCACAGATATCCAATATTAATTGGAGTTCTGGGTAAAACTCTTTGTTTCAATAGCTGAGCTATTGAAACCCAGTAGCTGCTGACAGGAGCAGGATGGCAGAGGTAGTGAGTTCTCCCATGAAGTGCTGCTGATTCTTCAGGTCCTGTTGTCTGTCAGGAATAGAAAGGGCCTACAACGTGCTTGACTCAAGCTGTAGCCAACATTTTGCCAAGGATTGCACTGAATGTCTGCCTGAGAACAGATGGAGATGGAAGTCAGAATCCTGCAAACTCTGCCTTTTCAGCAGTTTCAGAGATGCCAGGAGTTCTTGTCACCCCCTCTCAGAGACCCTGAAGACTGAAGCACAAGGGTTTGGTGCCCACCTTATCACCTCTGGCAACTGCTCTTCATGTATCTATTCAGGTAGATTTTTCCAGTGTTGGTCAGTCTTTTTTTAGTGCTTTCTGGATCTAATGAATTTCACATCCTCCCCTTTTCCACATCAATTTTTAACTTTCCAGGTTACTAAATGCCCTTAATTATCAGGTGGACATCAAGGAACAGAAGCTTGTAGTCTGCTCTGAGCCACAACTTCCCACTTTTCCTCATGTTGCTGCTTTCCTGCCCAAGATTTGGTATGTTTGAAGATTAGTACTGCAAGAACTAAGCTTTCTGATCAGAATGCAAGATGCAGAAGCACTTTTGTGTTATATCAATTAAAAAAAAAAAAAAAACACCTCATTATCCAGGCTGGTAAGAAGAAGAAGGCAAGCCAGAGGGGCTGATGGAAGTACATGACTGTGCAGTACAACCACAGCCAGGCAGATCAGAGTCCTGTAAAGCAGCACAGGAATGCACACAGGACAGACAGGATGCAGGTCACACTGTCATTTCTTCTTGCAGGTCAGCACTTCATTTACTTTCCTTCCTGGTGAGGTTCATTTACAATTTATAAATTGTAATTCAAGGGAAGTTTTAAAACCTTTGGGCAGATCCTTGGCAGACAACACTGAACAAAAATAATTGTCTGGGTTTTTCTAGGGTGGCAAAAATCTACATCAGCTGCCAAGCCAAAACACAGAAGTTTGAGAGTTCAGGAGATACTTTCCTGACAAAGGTTCTCCCACCTGCCTCTGTGTGTTTCTGGTCATAACTTCAGCTACTCAGATATTGTCTTAATGTTGAACAAGGGTTGGAAGCTGGAAAGAATTTAAGGACAAATGGTCACTAAAGAGAAATATGCCTGCAGGGCTTTGTAGTGCTCTTGCAAAAAGAGAGGAAGAAATCAAGACTATTCTATGTGACCTCAGCTGTTGACAGTGACTTCATTCTGCAGAGCTTTCTGTAGAAACTAAAGGTGGAAAGTTCTGGGAAATCTTTATGAACTGAAGCAATCAGTTTAGTTTCAAGATGAATGATGGTACATGTTCAAGAAAGCCTCACTTAAATCCCTGTATTTAAGAACAAAAGACTACATTAAAATCAGACAATAAAGACAACAGGTGGGCACTGATGACAGTTTGTAAAATTTTCAGCCTCACACTGCACTTAAATAAACAGAAATGCACACCCACAAAGCACTGACTCCAGCAGGTTCTAACACAGAGCATCTCTCCTCTGGAGACTGGCTGGGAGAGTTTGAGCTGCTCAGGCTGGGAAAAAAAAAGAGCAGGTCCAGGGAGATCTCACTGCAGCCATATCAGCATTTAAAGGGTTTTTTGTTTGTTGTTTTCTTTCTTTTTTTTTTTTTTTAATGAGGGACTTTTTACCTCAGCAGACAGTGAGAATGTTTTTTCATTAGGATGAGATTTAGATTAGATGTTATGAAGAAATTCTTTACTCAGAGGCTCTGGTACAGGTGGGCCAGGGATGCTGTGGATGCCCCATCCACAGAAGTGTCCAAGGCTGAATAGAGCCCTTGAAAAATTGATCAAGTGGGCATCTCTGCCCACAGAAGGGGGATTGGAATGAGATTACCTTGAAAGCCCATTGCAACACAAATCATTCTGTGATACTATGAAAGCAGCAAGGGATCAGATAGCTGGTAGCAGGAGAGAAGGGGATTTCTTGTTTGGGGTTTGGTTGGGCTGTCATTTCTAATTTTTTTTTTCCTGGTAAAAATGGAAAAAGAGGTGAAGTATCAGGGGAAAAGCTTTATTTAGCCCATGCTCTACTTAGCAGAGAATGAAAGATTTATTGAAAAAATGTCCTGTAAATAAACAATTCTGATGGCACCACAGGTAAAGATAGTTAATGGAAGAATCAAAATGTACTGCAGTATGTACTGAACATTTAATTAATCTTAAAATGTGATCAGTGCTTAGCAAGATAACAAGGAGGAATTACAGATGTTTCCTGTATTAATAATCTGATCCAAAGGGACAGATTCTATGTTTTAAACAGCTGTGAACTTAAAAAGAATTTCAAGTTGAACACATGCAAAAGATGTGTTTTTGCTGCAATGAAATATGAAAAAGAGGCCTTACCTGCTCAAAGTATATAACAAACAGGGCTTTACCCCTGCTTACTCTAATATAAGATTCTCTGAAACCCACTACTGTATTAAAACACCTTTAAAGAGTTGGGTTTTACAGAAGATACTTAAAACAGAACTCATGTCTGTCTCAAGCACAGGGCACCCCTCAGAACAGCCCTTATTTATAAGATGGAAGCAGGGCTGACTTATCCAGGAGCAATGAAGTAAAGTAAAACCCCCATATGAGAGACAGATCTGTCCATGCTGGCTCAAATCCCAGACAGTTCCAGAGGACTCCTTACAGATTACCCTTGTACTCATTTATAAATTTATATAACAATAAGTTATCTGTTCATCTGGTAAATTCTCAAATGCTTTTGAAAATGAGACTGTTTAAGTTACCACAGGTTCCTCAAGTTTTACCTTGGACAATTATGAATAAGTGATTAACAGAGCTACTTCTGAAAGAATGTGTGAAGACCTAAGATTTTTTTTTTTAATTACTTTATATCTACTATGCTTTAGAAATTAGCTTTTTCTACTCAATTATAATTAAGCTTAAATGAACATAAGCAACTTTGAGACTTCAGAGAATAGAAGAGCTCTAAAGTACAGGAAAATTTAGTTCTTTCCAAGAGCCTGCAGTACCTACCTTAACTGTTCAGTTCAGTCTAAACTTAAAGAGGTGTTAGGCTTCCTCTCCCAAACTGGGAGCAGAGCTGCACTCCAATTATGCTCCTCCTCTCTGCTTGCTTAGGGAACTCCACTGCATCCTGTAAATACAATTTGACTTTGGCTGCCTCTGTCTTTGTCATCCTTGCACTGACTGCATCACTCCTGGCTTCTGAAATCCAAAAAAAGCACAGCCAAGCTCTGCAACAGCATGGAAAAACACTCTGTGAAACCACCAAATTTCCTACCACCACTGTAGACTCACCATTCTTGGAGAAAACTCATAACTTGTTTGGACCAAGCCCTGAGCAATCTGTTTGAAGATTGCCCTGTTTAAAGCTTGACTTGGATCTCCAGGGGTCTCTTCCAACCCAGATTTCTCTATGTGTTTAAGGGGCATCAGTTTTAAGCAGCATCAGCTGCCACCTAAGCACCAAAACTGTTCTTCCCTTCTTAATCCCATTGGATATAGACAGTTCTTTTTCAAAGTCTCAGTATCTGTCTTCACAATAGTGAGTAGGGATTTTACTGTTATGGGGGAGGCTAAAACTTGTTGGGCACAGGAACCATCAAGTTAAACATGACAGCTTAGAAAAAAAATCCCTAAGATCTAATAGATGAGAAAAATTACTTGAAGTAAATCCTCAAGTTGTGTTTAGAGGTTGTAGATCCTCAGTTTCCACCTCAGTTTCCATGACTCAGCTGCATTTCTGGACTAACAATCTTGTTATAGCAGAATGAACTATTTTCTTCTTTCATCTGGCTGCACATTTTATACTTTACAATGCACTCAAGGAACAGAATGTGTGCTGCTGAACTGCCATATGGTATCCTGGAAACACAAGACATAAACTTGAATAAAGACAAGGCCAAAAGAAAACTGTCAAATTACACTTTATTTGTATTGACAAGATAGGCAAAAGAAAGACTTTGTGTTCAGAGATACAAATCCATTATTTGCTGACAAAATGTTGAAATACCCACATTGGGTATTTGCACTTTCAAGACAATACTGAGAGGATCTTTACCAAGCAATTCTTTTATCCTTGGATAAGGAAAATGAATGCCTGTGAAAATAGTTTCATATGAAAATTTGTTACCTGCTTGTGGCTCAAATTTTACTGTTAAGTTCATGATTGGCAGCAAATAACTACACTTGGCCTCAAAGAAAAACTTATGTAAAACTGTAAGATCATTAAATAATAAGCATTAGCAGCATACCCAAAATACTTCTCGTACAAAGAACATTGCACTTGAACATACACAAGCATTTACCCTTATTTACACATTAGAATTTGTATAGAACAGCAAGACTGATATATACAGAAAAATAGTGGAAACCTTAACAGCCCCAGACGACAGAATATCTAGTGTTGACTCCTTCAGTTTTCCATACAGTTTCCCAGGATGTCTCATGGTTTTGTTTTTTTATTTTTTTCACTATATACTATTGCATAAAAAATAGACTGTACAAGAAGGTCAGTCCCCAGTTAACACTTCAGAATATTTCTGTTGTACTATTACATGTTCACTGCACCAGGGAGCAAGAGAGTCCAGGTCAGCTCCTCCTGAAAACAAAGAGAACCTGACAGGTGCTATCTACTTAAACACTGTGCTTTACCTTGTAATACACACTGGAATCACTTGGCTGTGCAGTGACTACCCAGTGAGTTCCAAAGGCAATTCCCTACCACACAGGATCTCCCATTGTCTTGCAAGCAATGAAATTAATTTCTCCCTGCTTTCTGCACTTGGGATAAAAATGTACCACTGGATCTCTCTGCTCCTGCTGCCCTCTTGTTTGGAATTTCCCTTTGGGACGGTCTCAGTTTCTCCAAAGTGATCCAGTGTTAAATTCTGCATCAGGTCCTGATTCTGAACATCATCAAACACAAATGTGAGGGCCTGTGGATATGTCTGATACCCCATGAGCACTCTGTCTAAATCCCGGATTCGTCTTCCATCTGCAAGCTGATACTTGTCTCTCTTTGGTGGCTCCTTGGCAAATTCAGGTAGTGGGTAACTGATATAATCTTCATCAAAGAGGAACAGATCAGAGCTGGTCAATATCAGTGTTTTAGGTTGAAGTGAACTAGTGTTCTGAGCAGATCCTTCAAAGTGATTTACTTGAAATGCCAACACATACAGAAGGATGTTGAGGGATGGAAGAGTGGTCAAACCATCCATCTTCTCTGCCACCAGAAAAGCAAGGTCCCCAATTTCCTCTTCGTTTGGGTAAATAAATTTTACTCTGCTAGAGTGAATCAGTTCGTAATTTTCCATTTTTCCTGCAAGAAACACACATTATTATATCTCTATTACATGCTATACTAAACTTTCTTGATGTACTAGAATAAACAATGACCCCTGACAGCTGGCTGCAGCTGGAAGAAGTTTTGTATCTATTGATACATGCTTTTGCTTATAAACAATATTGTAATAATTTTATTCAGATTGTAGGTCTCTGCTGGAGTCCTTTTTTCATTATCAACATATTTTTCTGCAAATTTCTAACCATGTAAGTCCAGGGTGAATGGAAGAAGCCATCACTAACTTCACTTGTGCAAGACTCTTATGTACACTTAACAATTCTGCTCACATAAGGCACATCTAAGATAATTAAAGTCAGGGAGTTTAGTTAAAGCATCAAATAGGAAATGACTGATGGATAAATGTCCCTCAAAAGAGCTTTTAATCAGTAGAGTTTAGGTGAAGCCTTAAGTATGATGCCTAAATATATCATGGCATGTAGGAAAGACCACTCACCTGTGTTTTTACTCCCAAATTCAGAGTAGAAGTCCTTATCTACTGGTTCAGGTGAAGGAGTGCGTGCAAGCAGTGACAGGACTGCCATAAGCTGCTGTATGAAGGTGTGAGTGTTGTAACTGTCTCTTGTCAGGCAGGTGACAATGTGATCTGCTGAATGTCCTGAGGAGAACACAGAACAGAATTCACTCACTGCTCTCTACGTGGCATGACCACTTCTTGAACCAACACGCAACTGTCATCAGAAAAGATTCCTTTTAAGGATTATTTCTCCTGAAAACATGCATCCTTATTCAGAAATCCCACCAAATCTTGAAAACAGCAACGGAATCCTTACAAATACCTCAAAAATATACAATTTCTCTTCATTTAAAATACAATGGGTGCTTATGCAAATATGCTCTAGGGATTCAAGAAGAAGCAGCAGCAACAGAAAGCCTCTCTTCCATCTCACTAATAAAGGCAGGGATCCATCTAAAAAAGACTAGAACAAAATAGAACAGGAAAAACTTAAAGCACAAGATGTACTCACTCACCAGTAATTCGGAAGTATTGGTCGAACAGGCCAACATTTACTGACTGCAGGTCATTAAGTTTCAGCACAAAGCAGCAAGAGAGGTGGAAAGAACTGTTTTCACAGTCTGAGTTTTCTTTGTTCCAAAAATCTGTTCAAGAAGGATACGTGATAAAAAGGTCGAAAGAAGAAGATTGTTGTGTCCATAAGCAGAATTTTTATATTACAATCTAATACTTATCTCACACTTGAAGAAAGAAATTAAGAAAAAACTGGGTACAGTGGCTAAAAATTTCTCGAGGAAAATACAAGCAGATTTTATTAGTAGCAATTTTTAAACATTTGTCACAAACCAGATTCAGATCAGCACATGCACTGATAACACACTTTAACTGAATGCCCACCACGAGGTTCACCACCTTTCACTTTCTGTTTTCATTATGAAAGGGACTATGAAATTACATCAGAGAAAAGCATGGATCCAATGAGAGCCAAAAGGGTCTGTCTGAGAAGCAGACATGACTCAAGACCCTGTTTTTTGAACATAAAGGCCTTATGCAAATACTGACCCCTTTGACTAGGCCTAATTAAAAATATTGACCAAAACTGGTACTTAGACTGAGGACAAACACACAGAGAGATATTAAGTTGGTAATGTGATTAAAGGATCAAAATAACTATTTTACCTGACTGGTGCTCATCTGCATGAATGAAAGAATCATCCAACAGAAAGTAAATAGCTTTTGTTGAGAGAAGCACACAAGCCATCACTTCCACATTGGGAGTCTTGTAAAACAGAACTGAAGACCACATGAGGTGCCTCAACTCTTCATTTTCCACCTAAGATGTACAATTTATTTCATAAACACATAAGCTTTGATATTTGAGATAGTTTCATCACCTTAGAGGCAACTTTAGACCCCCCCAGAGAAACAACTTCAAAATCTTAAGCATCTGAACATGCTCTGGTCAAAGAGAGGTAGTTCATTTCAAAGCTGCTGAATGAGGCCACAACAGCAGCCAATGAAAATATCTTGTGTTGCTATAAGAAAATTATTTTTCTGTTATAAGCAAATTATTCTTTGTTTTCTGTCTCAAATTAGGAAAAAACCAGAAGAACATCTCATATAGAAGTAAGACTTTTTGGGGCAGACACTGCAGACAAAACTTTAATCACCAGCTGAGCAGTGGCCTCCCAAACCTGAAGTTTGCTGAGCCTTCAGGGGCTCCTGTGGGGTGGATTCAAAGAGCCTGGAGAGAGGACAGGAGCACAGTTTGCTACTGCAGCTGCTGTTCCAACTCAGCATCTTCCCAGCTTCTAACCTGATGGGTTTACTGTGAACCCTGAATGAATCACCTGCTTTTCTTATCAGTTCCTCCTGATACAAAAAGAGAAGCACAGCTTGTAACTGTGCTTACTTAAAACATTAGCAAGAGAGGTAAAGGAATAAGAAAAATGTATCTATTTCTCAAGCTTTTCAATTGACATTTGTACTCAGATTGCATCAGAAATTTGGGGTAATATTAGTACTTTTTGATTTGATGTTCCCCAGACAGACTTCAATGTTTTTCAGAAATCAGGTTGATCTGTTAATGTTTCTGGAGTAGCTGCAGCCAGGCACATGTGTTGTAGTCATGTACAGTACTACAAAAATGAGTCAGAACACTTATTTATTGATTTCGCTAAGAACCATCCCAAAATTATTTCATTCCTGTTATTTTCTTTCCTTTTGCCACTTTAAAGAAAAAAGAGGAATATTCCTGGAGGAATCACATCTTCAAGACATACACTAGTGTATTCTCCTGTTCAGCACCAGAGATCCTGAAGGCAAAACATGCATTGCAGGATCACAATTGCTGTAGCAGGGAACCCAAAATTGAGTAACACACAAATTCTTGATCAAAATGCTTCCAGGTTCACCAGAGCATAACTCTTGTGGCTAAATTTGATCAGGCAAGTTTTTATAGATACTGTGTAGTACAGAAAGGTCACCAAGCATGTTTTTGTACACTTGGTGTAGACATGATACCTCTGCAATGTTGCTGTGGAAAAATTCAACCAGGGCTCTTCCCTTCAGCCCAGCCACATACTGCAGAGACACAGAAACATGAAGGTGAACAGGAATCTGGTTGTCTTCTGTTATCTTCTGCATAAGAAACTCAGATGGGTATAAGGATGACAGTGTCAGATGAGGCTTGCATAAACTAGGAAAGATCCAGAACACAAATTATCAAAATGTAAAGATCTACACAGCTTTTCCCCTACAAGAACATTTGTTTTTTATTCAAAAATTAAAACCAGGTAACTTCCATTTTTAATAATTTAAATCTTGAGCACAGCTGTTAATCTGCCATGACCTCAGCCTGCAGGCACATGAAATAGGAAGTTTCCTTCCATCAGAAATTACATTTTATGTTGCAGAGATAAAACAGAAAAAAAGGCAGACTGCTACAATCCAGGGTAACCATTCACACTTACTCCAGACTACCACAATGCAGAAGTATTTCATCAATGCTACAGTCCAAACCCAATCACAATGACAGCAGCACACACAGGGGTCAGGCCACATCAGGCACAGTGCAAGAGAGCTTTCACAGGAATCATTACCTGGCTGCCTGACCATGTCTGTTTGCCTCCACTACATGATTTCTTACAGCATCCAATTTGCTTGAAGCCTTGAAAATAATAATAGTTTTAACATCCTGCAGGAGTGTCCTTAAAAGGCTGTAGATTCTTAGGAAGTGGAATTTCTCGTGAGGTAGAACAAACACTGCTGTAACAAATCTGTATCCAACAAGTAACTCCAGCACGTGCCCATCCAAAAATGAACCCTTCTGCTGGGTGGCACCATGAGCTGGATGCAGCACGAGTGATGCCAATGGAATTCTGTGCAGCTTAAATACACTTCCCAACTCTTCAGTGCCTACCCATTTATCTGGCAGTAAACTGAAATCCACCTTTACTATGTACAAATGCTGGGGTGTTAGAAATATCCAACATGGATGGACCACACAGGGACTGTGGTCAGAAGATTTATATACTGAAGAATAAAGTGCAGAACACAAAACATTCTTTGACCATTCCTTGTTATTGCCAGCTGACTCTGGTTGATGCAAGACTTTCTGAACATCAGTTTTATTCCCATAAACAAGATATGTTGGGAAACAACCTTTTATTTCAACATCTTCTGCTGAAATGCAATTCAACTCCATGAGCTGACACAGAAATTCTTGGAGGCTTGCTTTTCTACAGTACCATGTTGAGCTTGGTAACACTGATGTGTAGTGTTGAGAGCAACACGTTTGTAAACAGGAATAAAAGTCTTGAAGATTCTGGGAGTCTGAAACAACAAACAAGCAGTGGTCATTGTTTTTCAGCTTCAGAGTTAAACAGATTTCTGGCAGGAGAAAGCCGAATTCTATTAAATCAGTGTAGGGAAAACACAGCGTTAATTTCAAGGCAGAAGGGATGTGCTGGCAATTTCCTCTCAATTCCTGATGGGGAATCTCAAACACAGCAAGCATCTCATCGGTCAAAACCAAACAGGAAGCAAACTGTCTGAGTCCTTTATGAATGTGAACTGAAAAGCTCCAGAGAATTTTGACTATGTCAACACTGTCCACTGCTATGTTGTCGGATGATTGAGTATCCAAAGTGGTGCTGAACTCAAAAGTCTGATCTCCTTCATGAAGCCCCATTTCAAAATACCCATCTTCTTTGTCTGTGGTTGTGGAATTACCCACAGGGCTTCCTTTATTCTCTGTGAGGGAGGGGGCAGATTTCTGCACAGCCTGCACTATCAAGGCAGAAAGGTGCTGGATAAAGTCCTGGTTGGTGGCAGTGTAGGACATACAATTAAAAGGCAAGATGATGGTGTTGCTGGGGTCAGGCACTGCACAGTGTTCTTCCTCCGAACTCTCCAAGCTTCAAAAGAGAGAAGAAGCCACAGTAAGTGCAAACTTGAGTTTAAAAACAGTTATGGCTACCTACAATTCATGGTGCTGCCTCTCAGAACTTTGATATTTGCTCTTGCTAATACAGTTAAATCAGTGTAATTTTGTAGAACATCTTTGTACTGCACAGCCATTGATTTTAAAGGCTGGTAGTGTGTAATTCTATAATAAGAAATTAGAATAAGAAAATGAAAACTAAAATGTTTAACTCCTCTTTCCTTTCCCATCCCCAATGAGCACAATCTCATGAGCTAAAGGACCAGACAACACAGCAATTGCTGATTTTGAACCCACCAACTGCATTCCAGGTTTCAAAGGTTAAAAACACTACACACCATATTTTGATTCAAAAAAAACAGAGTCAGAATAGAAGGGAAGAGATTGTTTTGCCTTAAAGGCTGGGTTTAAGAAAACAGTATCTACTGTTATTACCCAAAAGCTAACAAGGATTTAAACCAGAATTTATTTATGTAGCTTACCACACATGATGACCACCACCATACTCTTTGCATGAAGCCAATGAAGAGGCAGGTGCCTAAGGAGAAGAAAGCAACATCAGGAAGCTGTAAACTACTTAAAGAGTTTAGCACACATGAGAAGCAAAGTTAATGCTGGCTCATGCTTTTTAAAGCTGGCCAAGTCCTGCTGTACTCATAGGCAGCATAACAGCCATCCTTTGAGGACACACAAATGTTTGCTTTAGGTTGGGCATTCAACTAAGAGAAAAGAAGAATGAACTCTGCTGCTGACCTGAGAACAGATCCAACCTGTCACCCAGGCATTTCAGCACTCTACAAACTTCTACAGAATTAGTGTAACCTGAAGCAAAAGGGCAAAGGATGCTGATGAAGACCAACTACACGGGTAGCAAAGGAAGTCTTGCTGTCCTATTCCTTGAAGCCATGCATATGAAGAGTGCTTCCAACACCACAAATGAAATCACAAACCAGAAGTTATCAGACAGGAGGAGATTGAAGAAGACAAATTAAGGCCATTGCCTATTGACAGGAGGAAAACTCTTCCAGTCTACCAGCAAGAGAATTGCCTTTCAAAAACTGATACTGTAATGTGATAAGACACAATTCTCACACAGCACCAAAATGGCTGTTAAATGATGCTATACCAGAACATCTCAAAGCCACAGTGGCAACAGCTTTCTGCAACTCTGCTAAACCTGGACTCTGCATTTAATTTATAAGCTGGACCAAACCCCTTTGAATCAAATTTGAGGCTGCCTCCTTTTCCATTAAAATAGCTCTGAGAACCAAAAAAACCATTTGCTATGGATTACTATGATAATCTAAGTTTAACATCAGAAACTTTGCAAAAGCTTTTTAAAATACTATAATATAAACAGAAGTGTGGCATTTACCTGAATTTTATATCTGGAGTCTGGTATTTCAAAGCATCTCTGGGGAACTGTATGGTCTGTAGGAGTCGAACCACTGGATTGCAAAAAACTGCTGGCTAGGACTGTTTCTTCACAAATTATTTCTAGAACAAATACAAGCAGCTCTTTAAATCACTCAAGTAAAACAAAAGTAAATGTCTAATAGTATCTGCCAATCAAGTGGAATTAAAACTGTATAATCCAGATCTAATCATAAATCATTAAAGCTAAAGAATATCTTCACACAATAGCCAGGACAAAAAAAAGCAAGTAGAATTTTAGTTTAATTAAAGTAATAACTGAAAGTTGCACTAAAGGCTGCTACAGCTTCTTTCTCAAACTAACAATCAATTTGAATCTCAAATTCTGGTGTAAGAAATCTTCACACAATTCAGTTTTAGCAGAACTAGACAGCTGCTAGGCTGGCAGAGCACTCTTCATGAACTTTGTAGCATACTCCCAAATTTCTGCAAGCTTTAAGTGAACAATATTTGTAACACCTGTGTACAAACTTCAACCAGACTGAGAAGCTCTGGTCTCTCAAATGCCATATAAGATATTATCTCACCTTATTTGGAACCTTTTTCAAGGGTTCAAAGCTGAGTCATCAGTAAAAACTTATCATAAGTGAATACAAAATTCTCAGGGACATTTGACTTTTTGCTTGTTTGATATTCACAGCATTGAACTGACACAACAGAGCAAATCAAGTTTCAGTATTGCCACTGAGCCAGCCAAATATGTAAATAATCAACAAAATTACAGTGTGGATATATTTCTGGCTTGAGCATAAAAACTCCTGTATGTATCTTTGTGGATGAATGGTAAAGTTCAGCAGATTGCACCAAGACATCTCATGGTCAGAGGAAACACAAGAGGTATTTATTACTTGAACAAAATACTGTGTTAGCAAGAAGGAAACTCAAATTGACAGGAAAACCAGAACATGACAGCATTATTTTTGATTTTCTGTTTCCTATATAAATATTTAATCTTTTTCCATAAGCCATTTCCCAATGACATTTAGTATGAATAATATGTTACGGAAACAGATGGTGTCTAGAAAATGCAGAGAAAACAATTCATAGAAATAGCAGATCAGGAAATTAATTCCATTATTCATGACTTAAGGTCTAACAGTGAAACTAATTGCTTAGCATATTTCCATTTTTTCAAAACAGATTTCTCAAAACTGGTATTTTGAAAACAACCCTTAATAGTTAGGTATGTAGTAAATAAGCAATTTTTATTGTTGAAGCTGAGAAACAGCCTGCACAGTCCTCATTTTCTCATTATTTATAAAAGCCTTCCCCAAAATTCTACTGAAGGAAACCTATGGAAAAGGACTACAGTAAATAAACCTTCAATCTTATACCACTCTATAGAATTCCTAAATCCTTTAGAAAAATCTGTACTTTCTTTTCTTCCAAGATTCTTTTGCTCCTAAACATTTACTGTAGTAGAAAAAATGTATTGATGAGTAATTTAAACAGTCCCATGGGCAGCTGACATGCATTTTTTACAACAAGTCCTGCATAAAACTGCAGGTTGTTATATAGCCACAGGACTCAGTTTGTCAAGTGCTTAATATTTTAAAGTAAGCATTGACTTGATTTTGGAAAAAGTGGCATTTTTTTTGGCAGATGAAAAATTATCTAGAAGGGCTACAAACGCGAAGTTCATAAATAGCAACTAAATCTGTATCAAGGTGTCTGTCCCTTAACCAAATGCTGTCAGAACACTTTCATTTTTCTGGAGTGAATTAAGAAACTTCTGCTGATTCTGCAGAGGTCACAGCAATGGACTTTTTCCAAAGATCAAGCTCCTCAGAATGTTTCTCTCCCTTATCCACCAATCCACTGATTTATGGTAAGAGGAAGCTGTGCCACTCCAAGAAATTGAGAAGAGATAATCCCTACTCTTTTAAATGGGTATGAAGTCTTCTCTCACTATGCATATTCTACTGCACTTTTCAATCAAAAGCCAAAACCAGAAAGTATTTTTATCTCTTTCTCAGTCACAAGTGAATATTCACATAAGTCAGTCCTATGGGCTAAAGAGGAAAGTTAAGCCATTCTTCCAAGTTCCTAATGCAACAGGCACACTCATTTGAAACATACAGTAAAAAAAAACTTGAGGTGAGGTCAGCAGGTACTGTAGAGCACAACAGATGTGCTGAAATCACCAACTCAGCCAGAACTAATCCCACAGGTGTCTTTTACTCATCTCCATTCTCCATCTTCCCCCTGGTGTGACAGAAATGCAGCTCTTGCAAAAAGCACTAATGGAACATATGCTTCTTGAGCTCACATTTTGCAGACCAAGAATGGGCAGAGAAACAATTTTAAAATATGTCTCTGCATGCCACAGTTTTCCATTCAGGCATGACTCTAAACCTGGAAATAGCATCTAGTCCTCTGCAGGATGATGCATCAAAAAGTCCTGCACCCAAACTCTCACTCCAGGGTCTTTACCACTACTGGGAGCTACAGGTCAGTTTTACTGAGTCACATTCCATACTATTTTCACTTTCAAAGCCAATTCTACCAGGTCTGTGTGTTTGTCTTTAAAGCCCTAAATCCATGCACATAATACTCATGTATATCAATGCAGCTTAGAAAAGCAGAACCAAGAGGCTCAGCCCAGCAGCACGATACATACATGATTACCTTGGCTGGAGCTGACAGGACGAGGCAGAGAGGGAGAGGAAGGACGAACAGTAAGAGAAGAACAGTTTGATTTGGAGCTGGCAGCAGTGAGCCTGGAGTCCTCACTGATCTAATAAAGAAAGTATGCAGCAATTAAAGAAAAAACCTAAAATACACAGGACACATGAGATCCTGAACTAAATTAAGTCCACACAAGCTTTTTCAGTTTTGGTAAAAGGAAAGTTAGTGCCAGCTTTTTTCTTTTTTTTTTTTTTTTTTTTATTTTTTTGGTGGAGGGGTGGTCACCTACTCTAAGTCTCAATTTTCACACTAGGTGGAATTCCACTAAGAATTCTCTTAGAGAAGTCACTCTGATCACTGACTAATCACTGTATTGACAAAATTGGCAGTTTCCAACAAGTCAAAAGAATGAAAACAGGATTTCTACATTGGAGAAACCAATGATTTCCAAACCAAGATTAACCAACTACATAGCACACAGCCAGGTATGAGGGGAGGTGAGGAGAATTCAGACTTCTGATTCTCCCACTACTGAATACCCACAGGAAGAAAGTTTGGGGAAGTAATTTCAGTACTCTGCAATGCAAGAAGTAAAATCACAGCTCTGCAATACTTGTATAAGATACAAAATATGGCTGTTAAGGTTGACTGTGAATTCTTTTATCTTTTCCTCCCACTTCCTCTCTCCCAAGCCAGCCCAAAAAAGGAAGGTCAGATAACTACCAAAACTGCATTGAAAACTAAATAGGAAAAAGAGGCAACATTAAAAGCTCATACCACATTAAAATACAAAGCATAAGAATTTTAATGCTAAGGAAAATCTAATGCATTCTGCTTACACCTAGCTTGTAGAAATAATTTTGTAAGCTTTTGTATGCTGCACATTCTACTTCTCTCACAGCACCAGACTCACCTTTTTATCAGAGTTGCTGAGTTTGTATTTCACCTCCTTTGCTTTTTGAATAGCTTTTAGCACTTCCACTGTGTCTAGTTCCTTTTCAGTGGTAACAATGTTATCCAAACAAACCTAAAAAAAAAAAAAAAGTTAAAACATCTAAAAGTATTGAAAATGAGGCATTCTGCAATTTTTATTAATGGAATAATCAAAAATTACCATAGCTCAATGCAAACCATGTGCATCTTTATAACCATTGCACAGAAACAATTACCACATTAGACCTTGAGCTAACATCAATTCAGCAAACTCAGCAAGGTTTGGCAAGTTTAACACCTTTCCAGCACAACAGTGTTTCAATATTAACAGACTGTTACCCAATGAGGGCAAGGTAAAATGTCATTTACATCCAGGAGCACAGCTGGGTAACATTAATAAGGTTTCATTCTCCAAACACCTTCTCCAATGCACACTAAAAACTCATCAGGTTTTTAGAACATTTGCACCACTTTCCTCAGCAGGCTGAAAAGAGGATTAGAAGAGCAGCACTGGGGCTCACCTCTGAGGCTCTGTCTCCAAACTGAGCTAGTACTTTGGTCCTGTAATCAGGGATGATGCTCAGTGGGTTGCTGGATAACATCACCTTTTCTAAGCACGGGAGGCTGCCAATATTTTTTACTTCATCAATCTGGAAGTATTTGAATAAAAGTGTCAGTACAGACTGGCAAAATGAAAATGAGCAAGCAGACTGAGCATTTCTTGCATAGATTACATACATACAACAACCAGGAAAAAAACACTACAGCAACTTCTATTTATTTGCAGTTGGATCCACTAAAAGAAATGGCTTGTGATCTAACACACATTTTGACACCAGAAGTCAACACTTACCTGTTCTATTTTGTTGTTGCTCAGATCCAAGTTGACTAATGAGTACAGTTTGTTAAGACCACACAGCCTTTCCAGCTGATTTCCTGCTAAATTCAGAGTTTTAATGTTTCCCAGTTTTGTGTGAACACCTTCTAGTGATGTAAGCTTGTTGTAGGATAAGTCCAGGTGAACAAGGTTGTACAGATGCTACAAGAGCACAGAAAATTCATGTCATACACCAATTAAAACTGAACAAAGATGCTGTATTATGGCTGGTTCATTTTATTGTGCAACAGGGTTTTTTTTTCACGGTGGACACTACATAGCATGAAAGACATGACATGAAATTGCTCATTGCAAAGGTTAAAGCTTGTAGAAATGGAATTTCCTCCACAGCATTTTTACCAACCCCCACATACAGCTGGCAGAGAATGAATTTAGTTAAGAACTGAATGTTGTATGTCAATATTGGCAAAGAAAATATCCAGGAGCAGCTAAGAAATATACCATTAAAAGAGTAGTTGATGTTACAAAGAAGCAGCTATTTGGGCTTAAATTATTCTCCATGAAGATGAGCAACAAAATTCTGAAGCATGAAAAACTGTGTTCTAAGGTCTCAGGCAATTGGGTAAAAAAATCACCTTCAAATGCATCACTCACCTGTAAATTTTCTACCAGAGACACCCCATTGTGACTTAAATCCAAGAACTCAATCTTTGGAATTAATTTCTAGAAGGGAAAAAAATACATGTGTTAAATGCACTTTAGCCTGAAGTCAGGCCACACTTCCTTCAGTATCTGATGACCAACAAAGGCAATGGAAATGTCTCATCTAATGCAGTCTCTCCCCAGCTTTTGGCATTAGGAAAACATTCTGTGTGACTTGGTGAAAGAAAGAGCTGACTCCTGCTCTTAAGAAAACCAGGTTACTCTGAGGGGCACCATTAAGTTTTAATCTGAAACCTGGTTTCTTAACTGAAGACAAATAATTTATCCTAGTTTGTCCCCACTAAATATAGATCAAACTCACTAATGCTTCTTTGGCCTTATCAAACAGATAAACCAGGGGGTTTATGCTAAACACAACCCTGGATAAAGACAGAAGTACCAAAACCCAGAGTAAGTCAATTACTGACTGCACCAGCCAGGAACTACAAAGTCACATAAACTTGGAGAAAATGCATTTTAACTCAGAAACCCTTTTATTTTTGGAGGTCTCAAACCTTGAACTTGATGCTGAATTCTGAGAGCAGTGTTTTGCATCTGCTTTATTTTGGTTGTAATCTCAGCATTGATTTACCTTATAGTTAAGACCTGGACGCAGACCTGAAGCATTGTAAATCTATATCACAAAAAATTATAATGCAGAAGATAATTATGCACCAAGTCTATGATGTCTGGTTGAGCTACAAGTGTAACTATTTCCTGCCTCACACAAGTAGCTCAAGTAAAAAGCTATGTTCATATTTTACCACGTTTTTGTGAAGAATGGTAATTTTTTTCTTAATATCTGATTTACAAAACAGAATTCTAAAGTACTGGCAAAATACTCCAAATTTTGTTGTCATGCCCTTCATAATATTTTGATGTTAAGAAAGCTGCCAGCAAGTCATAGGTTTTTAAATATGCAGGATGCTTCAGCCTTGATAGCAACTCCAAAGTTGAGCCATGAGGTGTTGGCCAAAGCAAACAGTGAAAGCATATTTCAAAAAGTGAGAGTTCATGGAAACGTTGCCTACAGAACACAAAATGACAAAACTATTCCCCTTTAGCAAAGGAAATAAAGTTCTTATAGAACAAATCTCCTAATCATTAACTTGGGTAGACAACCAACATAAAGTACAACTGAAAATTCTCAAGAAAATGCAGTAGAGCAGATCCAAAATCCTTGCTGTGTATCATGTGTCACAGATAACTCATACTTTTCCCCACAAATTAAAAATATTTCTTACCACTGAATCATCAATTTCAGAGATGCTATTGTGACTCATATCCAAAGTCGTTAAAGTTCTCCAGGTTGGGATAATTGCTGTCACTGGACAACTTGAATTGTCCAGAGCATCCTCTGGCTCCCACTGATCAAACTCAGAGGCCTCTGGCACGAGGATTTCCTGTTTCAGAGAAGGACACCAATATTTGGCTTACATCTTCAGGGAAAGCTAATGGGTTTGGGAAGTATCCCAATGATCTCATGTAAGCAAGCATCAAAAATGTCCCTGTGAAGGACACATCCAAACACTTCCTTCACTGAAACTTAAGATTCTGTAAGGTTAGAAAACCCTTCCAGTTCCATGGTTTTAAAAACAGAACATGCAATAGGCAGTACAGAAAACTCCATGGACTCCAAATGGATATTTCCCCATTATACATGTTGGTTTTGCATGTGCTTTGAACACACATCAGAAGTAAGAACTTGGCTCTTACCTTCATTGATGTTGCTGAAAATCGAACACTCAGTGTGGCCAGAGCATGCTTTGATGAAGTCAACCCTTTGATAAGCTTTCCCCCACAATGACTGATCTGTTAAAAAAAAAAATCACATTAAAAGTCAGAAATGTTTGGACAGACAAATGAGTCACAAAAGAGGCAGCTAAAAGCTTCAACAGCAGACTCTACAGCAATCTGCAAAGTAGTTACAGCACTCCCTTAAAATCTCCTGGGATTATCAGGTCAGAAATACTGACACTTGGCAAAGCTAAAGAAAGAAATTAGAGACATAACTAGAGAAAAGTGAAATTCAAACATGTATTTAAACAAAGCTTCTCCACTGAATTTCCACCTGTCCCACATACTCAAGGTGAAACTACTCAGGTGATTTAACAGGTCACAGCATTTTACTGTTACCAAACAGAGAAGTATCTCAAGCTATGACCCTACCTGCAGACACATTAATTTGGGTATCAGATGATCAGACATCCTTTTCATCACAAGGAAAAAAAATGCCTCGAAAGTGAGGATACTAATCTAACCATTTAATGCTACAGTCAGCTAATTACACAGACTAAGTTTAAGATTACAAAGTCTCTTTTTCTGTGGCTCAATTTGAAACAACATTACTGAAAATCTGCTACAGCATCTGCCCACGTCCTTCTGTGTATAAAGTCACACACATTTGTGCAACCATGAGAGCTGGCACGTTTGCTCTTGTATCAGGGAAACCACACTGAATTGACAGAGCTCCTCCCATTCTTGAAAAAATTCTTCCCAGATTTCCACAGTAAATTTTTGGACAGTGTTTACTTTGGGATGAAAGTGCCACTCAATTCGAAACTTTTCATGAACACACAATTTCAAAAGTCTTCAAGATCTAAATTTTTTTTTTCCCACATTCATGCTCACAGAAAAGGGGAAAATTGATACAATTCTGCAATATCCTCTCTGCTGTTAGACTCTCTCACTCTATAGCCCATTGTAGTTTCTTTCCCACATGAAAATGACAAATCATTGACTTTAGAAATAAACTTCAGCTCTCAACCAACAACTCATATCAATGAGACAATAGCATTCATGTACTAGAAAAAGTACAACATCAACCAAAAGTGCACAGAATACAGACTGAGTGACAAAATTGGGTATTTTCTCTCTCTGGAAAGACCTGAAGTGGTCAAGAAGGTATTTCCAAAAATACCCATTGAAAACTGCTAGAAACCCTGGTATTTATATTGCAAGCAGAACAATGAAAAAAATCTGCAAATTATCAAGCAAGCTAGACTCAAAAGTGCACTTCCACAAACAAATTTAATGTCAGGACATTTTCACAAATACTTGACGTACTTTTTTTTTTTTTTCAAATAAAAAACACTTTGAAATAAGGGATCCTACTATAACCACTCATTAGTTCTTTAAGGTAGTGAAAAAGTACTGAGGTATAGGTTTTGTGTGAATATTGGAAATTGGGTTTTTTTGAAACACAAACAGTGCAAACTCGTCTAATTTAAACATTGTGTCCTTATTTCCAAAACTTGTGGAAAAAACATCATTTCACAAATGAAACAGTCCTCCTAAACTCTGCACTCCCCAATTCCAGCAGCAAATCAAAGCAGAGAATCATCAATTCTGAGATATATGTAACAGGCAGAAATTCATTTGCAGAGCACCTATGAATTTATGAGCAGTATCTCAGCCCTACCTCTATTTGATGAAGTGATTTGAAAATAGACAGATCAAAAGGCAAGTGATGCTCCTGAATGTTACTGGTTCCAAAAAGTCCCCCTGTTCCAGTGACCTGGCATTTAAGACATTAAAGAACTGAGTTAGTGCACACAATCCAGCTTGTTCACATTCCAGTCTTACACAGGCAATGGCTCAAGGGCAGTGGCTTGGAAAGACAGCCAAAGGTCCAACCAATTTTTCAAATATGGAATGATTCATGGAGTTAACATTTGCAGGTTAACTCCTCAGGAAAACAAATACTAGTTGCTCCAGCTAAGTGCACTGAACTAGAAGTGCCACCTTGTGCTTGCAATCTGTAGCACATGGGGCATGCAAAGAGCAATACCATAAGCAAGGCTGACCAAGGCTACACTCTCAGTTGAAAATCAGAGTTATATTCACTGAAAACAACTTCCTTGAAACCTGTGAGCCCTCCAAGTCAGCACTGTCTTTAATTCCAGTACAAGGGATGAAGTTCAAGGCATTGACCTGATGGGTTTGAAGAAAGCAAGCATTACACTCATATGCATCAATAAGAATGCATCTGGTATTTCCATATGGCCATGGGATTCTGGCCTCAGAGCATGTCAGCAGCATAAAAAGCAGGTGGTTTCATTTATGTTTGCTGTAAATAGAATTTTGAGGGAAAATTCTATGGGTTTTCTCTGGTTTTCTATATCTTACAAGCTCTGAATGTGCCCACTCACAAGCATTCAGAAAGGCTAGAAATTCTTCAGATGGCAATTTTTCTAAACAATAAACTCTTCTCCAGCCAGAAAATCCTTTTAGAGGATTCTATACAGACAGAGGATGACAAAGGCAACTGAGGAGCTCCAGGAACACCACCACAGCTGTGGTTTTGCTTTCCCTCATCCACCATTTGACTTCAGCTTTGAACACATAGCACAGTCAAAGGCAGCTCCTCATGCAATAAAGGGGCTAAAATGAGTTTTTGAGTCATTGCAAGCAGTGTTAAAAATTACTCAGGTAAAGTCTAATTCACTTATTTGGTAGAAAAAAAAAAAAGTCAAATTGTCTCCTGACAAAAACTATCTGTTCTGAGGCCATTTTACATTTATTCTGTAATGGCATTTTAGCTAGAAATTCAGGGCCATCTATGAAATTGAGGTGCTTTTTAGGGTTTTATTTTTAACTTTCAGATGCAGTCAGACAGTGAGAAAGGGGGCAAGATTTATATAGATGCACATATGCACATGTACTCATACACACTGGCTTACCCACAGTGCCTGCAAAGAAAAGCAAGGTTGAAGAGGTCAATATTTATTTCTTTACTCATGCCTGCTGGCACCCAGCAAGATTCTGTGGCTGCAGCTATAGAGAGGGCACTGCTGAAAAGAGCACCTCACACAGCAAGCACCCTGGCTAGAGAACAACATGGACTGAAGGTTGGCAGCATAAACACCTATTTAACACTGAGCTCACCTTTAGGTACTTGAGCCTACAAGTGAAATCCAGAATATGCCCTAGATCTGTTTTGGCATCTCCATTAGCACAGGTAGGTTTGCCCTGCAGCAGCTGCTGGGTGACAGCATACAACTGCAAGGGCCTGATGGTGAAGACTTCTCCAGCCATTAAGAGCTGCTCTCCTGGAAAACACAGTAGCTTAGGATGAAACACAATGCTGCAAGGGTTACACAGGGATAAATGGTACATGGGAAATGTAATGGTACACGTTTGTCAGTTATACTCTAAGATGAAAATTGAGGTAGCAAAGTAATTTTTTTTAAAGCCAAAATAATTCAGTTATTCAAGTGGGCATTCATCATACAGGCACAAAGTTCCTAATGTAACTCGAATGGCAAATTTCCCTCAGTCTTAACAGGACTGGAATCAAAGTTCCTTTACATAATGTAAGAGTTATGAGATATCTCTAAGTTTATAGCAGTTCAGTTTTTTCCTATTCAGAAAGCACAGCATCTGCTATCTAAAATACAGACCTCAGATCTTTTGCTACGCTGCCTAAATGAAGATGCAATGTACTAAATGTGTTTTTTGGAACATATAGTGATTTTCTGCAGGCTAGTAGCAAAGCAAAGACCCAGAACAGAAAATGTCTTCTCTAATCACAATTTTACAATCCAGTGTAACATTAGGAACAGCAGGGAGCTGCTGCCTCTCTGAAGGCACCATAAGCTCAACATAGGCTACAGCAGCTGGAACACACACTGAACAAATCTCTTTCCTTTCTTCCCTTTAGGGACACCAGTTTGACTTCATGAACAAGAAAGCATCAGCTTTTGTGATAAGCAGAGTTCTCAGAAATGCTCTGAGGAGTAAAATTCCCTTCAGCTTCAGTGGGAGCAAGTCCAAGAGTCCAGCTGCACATACTTTACTGGAAGGTTACACTAATACAGAGCAGGCAGTGACAATCAACAATTCTCATGTCAGGGAGACTTGTAGGCACTAGAAAGCCAGCAAAGATTTCTTCACAAGCCTCCTTATGATATTCCAAAATTTGCTGAATGGACTCTCTGAGGTGGCTTCACCTAAAGGTAACTTTCTGCCAGAAGAATCTGAAATGGCACTGCTGAAACATGCTTCACCTATCATGCCTACCACGCTTCAGCCAACTGGAATTATACAGTAGCATCTTGCATGTCCTTCAAAACAAAAATAGCAGGGATTAATCCTTTCACATGCCTCCTGCTGTTAATGGAGCAGCTGGAGCTGTTGTAAGTACAATAAGAGCATTTCATTTTTATCTGTCAGCCTCAGAAAAGCACACCCTTAAATTAACTGACCAGAAGGTCTCCTGTTTCCTGAATTCTGGAAGAATAATATTTAGATATGTAAACAGAACTCTTGCATTTAATACACTATCAAGACTACAGACTACACAGACTATCAGAACTTACTGACACAGACCAAGCTTCCTCACAGGTTACACTAAAAACACAGAGAGACAAAAGCTCCTGATCACCACTGCCACATCCCTTAAGGATACAGACTAGGAGGCCCTTTTCAAAACATAAATTCACCAATTTCTTGTTTCCAAAAGTGGCTGCAAGACTGTTGCAGCTCCTCACAAAATGCAGCTTGAATTAAAGTGCAAGCAGCAAGAAAAAGACAAAAGAAAGAAGGGGGAGAAAAAGTATCAGTCAGATATGGAAGACCAGATCTCTCATTGTCTGGAGGTAAAATATGAAAGGTATGTGAATGCAGGAACATAGAGGAAAACATTCCTGGATAAATACTGCAAGTTCCTTACCTTTGTGAAAGAGCTCTTCAGCCAATGCAGCAGTGATCCCATTGATCTCCTGCAAACAAACCATTGCAATCAAGTGTTATTTACATACTTATGCTTCCAATTTTTTAATTTGTACCTTTAGTGAAGCAGCCTTTTCTTGCTGTGGTAAGAGTTAGATTTTTTTTTTAACTGAAATCAGGGGTGACTGTTCTACAGATTTCTTTGTAACTTGAAAATGCTTCATAAAAAATTACTTGAAATTGCTTTATTTCATGTGATTTTCACTTCCAAGATAAAAGACACCGAACGACATTTAAATAATCCCATTCTGCACACATTAAAAAGGGCAGCAGCAACTAGAGCAAGTTATTATTAGCCATCATTAGCTCAACTTGGAAGACAGCTCTGTTTTGAAGAAAATATTACAAGTGTAGTGCTCTTCAAATTTTAATATTAAGACGATTCTAATGCCTCAAGCACTCAGCATTTCCTCAGAATATCACTAACACAGAGAAAGCTTCAGATTAACAGGTCTACAGATAAAAAGAGATATAAAAAGTAAGTAGTCTTCTGGACTTCAACTCTGCTGTGTTTGCTGCAAAGTAATACAAACCCCTCCTCTTCTCATCCTCTTCCCCCTCCTGGACCCACCCAGGTGCTCAACCTCCATTCCTGGCACTGACAGCTCCAGCAGGAAAGGCTGAAAACTCTCAGTGCAGGGATTTGTACTTTCTAAATCTGCAGGTGCACAAAGATCAGTGGAAGTATTTCCCACCTGGGCACACCTCTCTCCATAAAAAGCAAATGCTCTGTGCAAGTCCAGAAATAGTTCTGAGCACTCCCAAGAGCTCCCTTTCAAAGGCCCACAAAAAGAACAAAGTAAAACTGTTTGTGAGGGTGAAGCTCCCCCTAGACAAACATCTCATTTTAAGGTAGCTGCAAACTATAAACAGATATTATGGATCATCACCACATGAATATTTCATGAGTTTACTTTGCTGACAAATACCTCATGATTCATAACAAGGGAAATACATCCACAGGACATCTGCAGCAGACAGCTCAGCTCATTTGATGAAGCAAGGATTTTAGAACACCACATTCTTAGTGCAACTGAAACCCCATTCACTGAGGAGGAACAAAGCCTCCACGCCATAGTTTTGAGAACAACAAGCTCAAAGCTGTATTCCAAACAAAAATAAACAATTCTGATTCGCATTTGAATGAGCCAATTACGCTCATCTGGCAAGCACAGACTTAATTGAAAACTCTACTCTGTATCTCTTTTGTCATCTGGGACACACAGCCAA
>VWYO01022469.1:0-20106 GCA_013400275.1 Rhadina sibilatrix | reverse complement strand
CAATCCAATGGAATCCAATGGAACAGAATCCAGTCCAATGCAGTCCAATGGAATCCAATGAAATAGAATCCAATCCCGCGCAATCCAACGGAATACAACGGAATATAATCCAATCCAGTGGAGTCCGATGGAATTCAATGGAATAGAATCCAATCCAGTGCAATCCAATGGAATCCAATGGAACAAAATCCAGTCCAATGCAGTCCAGTGGAATCCAATGGAATAGAATCCAATCCAATGGAATCCAATGGAATCCAACCTGGCCCAACCCAGTGCAATCTGGTGGGATGCAACTGCTGCAGTGTAGAGCTGCCCAGGGCTGAGCCCCCTCCCAGCACTGTGGCTGGGACACTGTCCCAGCTGCTGGCAGCTCCTGGGGCACATCTGTGGCCACCAAGGGCTGCTGGAGGCTTGGACAGTGTCACGCTGGGCTGAGGTGCCACCACAGTGATTCTGTGACTGAGCTGCCTGGTACCACCCCAAAAACAGAGCTGAGGAGCTGGGCTTATGGACCAGACTTCAGGAATGAGCCCAGAGTGAACTCGAGGTGCTGTTTGGGGTGATTTACTGACAACATGGACTCTGCTTTCGCTGTCCCACTGAGCATGGGAAGTGTTTCAACCCTGTGCACACTAAAGGACCTTGCCAGGAATTTGTAACAGAAGTGGAGAATCTAAAAGATGGCAAGCAAACCCTCCTCAGCCTTTTCCCTTGAGCTGAACCTGAGTTGCCTGGAGGGAGAGTCATACTATGGCAACCTTTCTGACAGGCTGTACACCCCAGGAACAGAAAATTGCAGGAGAGAGGATATAATTAGTTTCTTTAGGAGTATCTGAGTGTATTAAAATTGAGAGGTTATCTAGAAAGATTATGTTTTGGCAGAAGGATGCATCAAGCATCAGCCAAGGCTTTGAAATATACTCTGTGCTATATTACACACAGAAGGATTATGTTTTGGACCTTGAAGTCAAGGAGATTTTATTAAAAAGTACCTTCCAGCAAAATGAAAGCAATATCTATCTGCCCTTTCTTATGCTACCTAAGAGAGGATGCAGTTAGCTCAGCATGGTGTCATGAATTACAGAAATGTAAATGCCCTGGCTGGATGTATGGAGCTGCAGGGGCAATGCTGGTGTCTCGCAGATGCCACCAGGACTGTGGTGGCAAATGAGCAAACACACCTCTGCAAACAGAACAAATGGGAAAAACCCATTTTGGTTTTATTTTCAGTGAAAAATGTTTTCCCTTGGTCAGGATGTAGCCGAAGGATGATGTGTACAAGGACAAAACACAGAGAGTACAGGCAGCCCAACAGGGGTTTTCTAATGCTGTCCCAGCATCAGGAACTGCTGCTGAGCTCAGCCTCTTCATGAGATAATAAGTGGGTTTGGAGAGCAACTTTAATTAAGCTTCCTCTGAATGTCCCGTCTCCTTAATTAAATGAAAATTTGCAGCCCTGGTGCTGCTGTCGGGTTTGATCAGTGCCAGTCTCCTGTCTCCTCCTCCTAAAGCAGCTCCTGCCTGCAGGCACAGTGGTGCCTCATGGTGTGACAGCCCTGTCCTGGCTCACAGAGAAGAGGAAATGACAGGAGCAATGTGGGGAAGGGGGAAAATGGGTCCCCCCTCAGCTAAAGCATTCCAAGTAGGGTTTAGGAAGCAATAAATTAAAGAATTTTGCTGTTGCTGCGTCTGGACTCTCTCAGGGCCAGGTGCCCAAGGCAGGGAACGGGGATGCTGGAGCATTTTGCTGCAGTATGGAGCCATGACACAGCTCAAAGAGCCCTGCAAACATCCCTGATCTCAATTAAAATTGCAACTTAGTTAGGCTTCTGCCTTTTATTTCCTTCTATTTGATCTCAAGAATGCCTCTGCTAGTTTCGCAGTGGGTTACAGCTGCTTGGAAATGAGAACCTGAAATGAAGTTTTGGAGGAAAAGCAGCTCAGCAAAGCCTACCACTTGCCTTGGGAGCTTGGAGTGACTCACAAGTGGGACAGCATGTCAGGATGCAGCTGGAGCCAACAGGCTGTTCCTGACCCCAGTGACAGCCGGGGTGTCACCGAGCCAGCCATGCCCAGATGAAGGGCACTTGTGCTGGCAGCCCTCCTCAGACTATAGATAGCCACCCTCCCTCTGCCAGGGGGCTCACGTGAGGAGGCAAAGGAAGCAGCAGGACAGGGTGGTTTTCCCTCAGAACAAACACCCCATCCCTGCAGTAGCCACCCCCAGTGCTTTGCGTGGCAGAGGCTCCGGGTTTCCCTACAAAACCCCAATCCCCAATTCTTTTGTAAGCAAACAGCTTAGGAGAGGCAGGGGGTGATGGAAGCTTTGTCTCCAGGCAGCCGGTGGGGAGGCAGGGGCTGGCATGATGCCACTCGCCTCTTCCCCGGGAGGAACATCACCTCCTGCTGCCAGATGGGATTTCATCCTTTCCTCTGGGCTCAGCTCTGTTTTGTATGTTTCTGCTTGCATCAGATGTTCACAGAACTGCAGCTTTCCCATGCCAGTGGCCCAGATTCCCCCACTCTGAGCACACAGAGACCCTTCCTCCACCTCCCAACCTGAATCTCATCCCAGCTCTCTCCAGCAGACCTTTTAAAGGCAATGTCAGAGCCCCCCTCCTGCGCTACATTTACCCTGAATATATTCTGATGCATCCCAGGGGCTGTTTTCAGGGTGACTCAGAGCCACCACTTCCTAGGATGGAGGGACAGGGCCAGGTGTGGTTCCTCAGCCCCTGGCCTGGTGCCTGGTAGTGCCCAGAGCTGGCACCTGCCACCCCACTGTCTCTGCAGTGAATCCCAGGGGGAGAAGCAGCCAGGGGCTGGGGCTTGCCTTGGGGCAGCCCTTCCTTGGGAAGGTCTCCCTGGGGTTACCCAGGAGGTTTTGGGTGATGGTTTGGTTCTGGGGGACAGCAGGTCTCCCATCCCAGCCTGTGCCCTCACCTAAGAACAGGCTCCAATGCCCTTTTTAACAAAATGGCTACTTCCCTCTGCCACTTTTTCTGACTTTCATGTGTTAAAGGCAACCAAAATACTAAATACATTCAAATTAGGAAGACTAACTGCTTCAAAAAAATCAATTCCTTAGCTGTAACATTTTTTTCCTTTTTATTCCACCTGCTACCCCTGTGCTGAACAGCAGCAGAGCTGGACTGAAGCCTGGGCAAATCAAGGGTGCCCACAGGACTATAGTTCCTATCAGGCTCTTCAGTGAGTTAATCTTTCAGGAATCAAAACGTGGGAGGAAATGATGTGGGGATGGCTTTGTGCTCACCTGCATCCCTACTTTGTGCTGACATCACCTGGCTGCCTGGTTAATGCTGCTTTGGCTTGGACATTCCCTAGGGAATGCAGCATGATTCCTCTTAAGGGGGGGATTTTTAGAAAAGATGAAAACTAAGAGTTGCATTAATTGCATTCTCCGTTTTGCAAACTAATTCTTAAATGAAGCAGCTGGAGGTGAGACTGCCACCCTGAGGTGTCAGAGCCCTCTGGACACAAGAGGGAGTCCTGAATCATTAAAAAGAGAGATTTGTTGCTGTGGATTAAAACACTCTTCACTGCACTGAGAAAAACTGGTCATCACTTGGAGACCTTTGGGATGTTTTGCTGTCCACCATGCCAGGGTAAATCTGTGGTAAATCCACGGTAAATCCACAGTAAATCCAGGAGTGTGGATTTTAGCCCTTTGCAGTGGGGACAGGTCAGCTTGCTGGCTGGGTGAGGCGAGCCACGATTTCCTAAAGGACTGGCAATTATCCCTGGAATCAAACAGAGCCGATCCCCCCACTCTGATAGCCGCTCCCCACGTTCTGCTCACACAGAAGGCTGGAGCAGAGCACCATCTGCCTCCACACTTCCCTCCGTGGCCCGGGGGCCGCACATTTCCCTGTGCTCCGCGCCTGCCCGCGCACGGCAGCGGCTCCCCGGGCATCGGCCCCAGCTGCCACCCCCACGGCCTTGGGGACACCGGCAGAGGGGACGAGGGGCCCCCACACCCCCGGGGGACGTTTGCTGCTGGACAGGGATATTTTGGGACATGTGCCTTTCCTGTATTTCCCAGTTCTGTGGGGCACGGTGTGATCTTTGGTTGGGGTGGGGGGGGTAACTCTGTGGAGGTGGAGGTGACACGATGGCACGGCTCCAGCCACGAACCGCAATATATCAGCACTTTCGGCGGGTCCCGCTGAAAAGCTGTGGCTCGATCCCACGATAAAGTCACGAGGAGAGCTCCAGCTGCCGCCGAGCGGGGCCGGGGCTGCGGCTGGGGCCGGCCCCGGACGTGCCAGCGCCAGGCTGGGCAGCGTCCCCATCCCAAGGCACGCAGGGCAGGCATTCCTGGGGGGCCGGGCATGCGGGGCTGCCGTGGGCTGGCCCCAGCCCCCGGGGCCGGCACCCCCCTATATCAGCCGTGCCCGCAGGGCAGCGCCGGCACAGGGACAGTGACAGCCCCCGGCCCCTCGCCCAGCTGCTCCGGCCATGGATGACATTTATAAGGCGGCGGTGAGTGTCTCTCCCCTTGGGGCTGCGGGCTGGGGGTCGGAAATGGCTCCGGGGGTTTTTGTTGTAGGTTCGCCGAAGCTCTGGCAGCAGTAGTTCGGTGGATAAATGGAAATGGAGAAATAATTATAGGGCAGCAACTTTTAGTCGACATCCTCATCCAGGACACAGACGCCTCCCTGCCTCTCAGGGCTCTGGAAGTTTCACACTCCTCTTACAAGAGTGAAACTCTCAGCCTGCTGTTAAGTTATTCACAATGAGCCCCTGGTTCCCCACCGTAAAGCAGGGAGATTGCTCCTGGATGAAGTGATAAATCTCAATAAAACCTGCATAGCATAAGAGACGACTCTTGGTTTTAGCCCAGACAAAGCAGAGGAGGATATCCCAGGGAATAAACATTTGTATGGGTCAAAACTCACCCTCTTCTTTCTGGTGCTTTACAACTCCGCCACTGCTATGTTCCCCCCATCCTTAGATGAATATTTTTCAGGGGGATTTTTAAAAACCTTTGGGTTTGTTTTTTTTTCTCAGTTTTTTTCCAAACCTCCTCCTTGGCTTTGCTGCTCCTGCTCTGTGCTGTGCAGAATTCAGAATGTGAGCTATGCCCTGGGGCACGTGGAGCATCCTTAGGCTATTTTAACTTCCACAGCTGCACGCTGCGCTCACTGTGTAAACCCAAACTATTTGGTCTGTAATAAGAACACTGCATTATTCTGTCATGTAGACAGACAGAGATATGTGAGTGGAATAAGGATGAAAATAGATTCTGGCTTGTGTGGATTGCTATTGTGTCCATAACTGGATTTACAGTAAGAGCTTTTTAATGCTTTCCCCCCTCCCCCCTTAAATATACGGCTGATCAAGTTTGATTTTAAGCAAGAGCACAAAAAGATGCATCATACAAGTCTTATTATTATTCCAAGGTTTTTAGAGGGAAGCAATATAGTCCTTGGGAGGTAATTGAAGTAAAAAACCCCAATGCACACACATCCCCTGTCCCTTGATCAGCCTTGAACTTTATGAAATAGAACCCCTGTAGTGATCCTAAGGGTGTGAAAAGGTTCAGGAAAGGATGAGTCCCCCAACCAACACCTTCAAAAGGGAGAAAAATGGAACCTATAATATCAAAGAAAATCCAGGCATTTCTAATGAAGGTTTTTAATTAAATATGTTCCCTGTGACTCAAGGCACTCTTTTCTCATTGTATAGGGACCCCCTTGCCCATTAATTAGGTAAATGTAGGGTTTGAGTCCTGGGTGCTAACTCCCAACGCCTTTACAGAGGCAAAACAAGTCCAAGCCAGGCACAGCTGAGACAAACAGCTCTTTTGTGGATCTATTTCCCACAATTTAGACTGTAAAAAACCATTTACCTGTAAAAAAACCCCAACAAAACAACTAAGAACTTTCGTTCCCCCGTCTGACTTCAAAGGGAACCATGGGATGGAGAGAAGAGCTGATAAAAGCAAATACAGCAGATTTGGCATTACCACAACTGCTGCAGTGCTGTGAGCTTAGAGCTTGCCTTCCCACACTGCAGTCAGAAAAGCCTGTTCCTGGAATGTTGTGGAGGGAAAAGAGGAATAAGGCAGCAAACAGCACACATGTCCAGAGTGAACTGGAACAGCTCAAGAGACATCTCTGTGACAAAAATGTCACTCTACAGCAGCAATGCATTTAATTTATATACACCACATCCATCACTTCAGTGCTCAAGGAGGCTTCTAAAGTGAATGGTTGTATATTTTCTGCATACTGGTGGCATCTATTAATATTACATTTATGCCAAATCCCCTCGGTGCAGCCAGAGAACCCAGTGGATTTTCATCTTTCCCCACTCATGCCTAGATAAGGGTGTGCAAACACAAAGCTATTTTGGGAATACTTTTAGGCTCTGTTAAGCAGTGCCTAGAGCAGTGCCAGGGACAAGTGTCCAGATAAAGGGCTGCAAGGATAAATACCAAAGGCTGGGAACAATCGGGCAGCTCATCTTTATCTGCAGCACCTCTCTCACCCAGGCTTATAAATAGTGACTGTGACAAGGGTGTTACAGAGCAGGACGTGGCCACTGTGGTGGTGGCTGCCCTTGCTCTGCCCAAACAATGCCTACAGAGGGCCAGCAGCTGCCTGCCTGCCTTCAGCAGCACCAGAAGCACACTGGGCTTGGGTTTCCTCCAGCAGTGGAGAAAGATTCTGCCGCCGTCCTCAGTGCTTTCTGACAAGCCCTCACCTCCTGGAGCAAGGGGAGTGGGATGAAATGCTCTGCCTGCTTCCCACAGCCTCTGTCCCACTAAAGGAAAAGTACTTCCTCTGCTTCTTGCTGCAAGCAAGAAGAACCAGCTGGCTTTTGCAAAACCATTGTCCTTTGGGGCAAAAGAATCAGCTTTTGCTCAAAGACAGTGCCCCAACCCGGGGTTGTGGGGTTCTGCCCCAAATAAGACATGGCAGGGATGGGTGTTGGGGGCCACTTGCATGGGGGTGGCAACAAGGAGACTTTAGTGGGGTCAGACAGGGCAGGCATGGGGTCCTACCTGCCTGGATCTAGCAGCCTACCTGGCTGTTGACCAGCATAGGAAGGAAAAGTTGATGTTTTCATGGATGCTACCAAAGGGGCAGTTGGACGTGGTGGTGAGGGCAGCAAGTTCAGCTAAGCAGTACCTGGAATGAAGCCAGAGAGAAATGCACTTAAACAGGTATGGCACAGAGCTGATTGATTCCCCTTTTCTCTCCTTATTGATTATTTTCAGTAATTGATGCTATCTAATAAGCTCCCACGGATGGCCTGTGGGGATTGAATTAGGGCAGAGTTTGGGAACAGTTTGCCATTTAGCCCATGTCAGCTAATGCCTGTTGGCTCCACAGGCCATTTCTCCAGAGAGGTTCCCAAAACAAGCTAAAGGGAGTAGCAGCTCCCTTCAGAGCCAGACACCTTTGTAATAACACTGTCTCAGATGGAAGCAGAGCAGTTAAGCTCTGGATAGGGCAGGAGTTTCCTGAATTCAGGGCTGAAGACAACTGCCAGGGATAGTCTTGTCTCCCTCTCCCTCCCCAGGGAACTCTCAAGCATGTCTCATCTCTGATCTGGCATTGGCCCACATGCAACCAGCCCTCAGCAGTGCAGCCATCCTGCAGTGAAACCTGCCAGCAACAAGAAATTATGCCCAAGTGGTTGACAGAGGCATATTCTTTTCCCAGTAGGTTTTCCCTGCTTGTACAAAGGCTATTTCTGCCATGTTTTAGCATCTATTACTCTAGAGAAGTTATGTTTGCTTCAAACATAATTTGAGTAATTTTTTAAGGGGAAGAATCTCTTAGACTACAAAAATTGTGCTGTCAAATCCTACCTGGCTGTACAGTCCTTGGTCCACAAGGTTGCCTCTTGTGAGGTTTGGTTGACTCTGGCAAAGGCTGTTGAAGGAATAATGTGTCCTTTTAGCACTCAGTGATGCTGACAAAATTAAAATGATGTGGTGTCTGTGTTTTCCTTACAGGTTGAGCAGCTGACAGAAGAGCAAAAAAATGGTAGGTGCATCTTCAACCTGACACCACAGCCTAAAGCTGAGCTCCCCAGCCAGCAGCCCTGCCTGCCTCAGCAATAACACTCTGGAAAATGCTTTGGGCAGACTGGCCAAGGCAGGGCATGACCCAGGGATTTTGATCCACCAGCATTTCCAGCAAGGTTGTTTCTGTGGTGTGCCTGGGTGTCCCACGACACCATGCCTGGGCACTCCTGGGGTGCACAGTCAGGGGAGGCTGTGCCTGGGATGAGCCCCCTGCCTGCAGGACCGAGGTGCAGGGCAGGATCCCCTCACATCTCCTCTCCCCTCTCTCTCCAGAGTTCAAGGCTGCCTTTGACATCTTCGTGCTGGGGGCAGAGGATGGATGCATCAGCACCAAGGAGCTGGGGAAGGTGATGAGGATGCTGGGGCAGAACCCCACCCCCGAGGAGCTGCAGGAGATGATAGATGAGGTGGATGAAGATGGTGAGAAGTTTGGGTTTTTTCCACTCTCCCAAGCACCATCCCCACATCTGGGGGTGTGGGGGCCATCTGTGCAGTGCTGGCAGGATCCATGCTGGGGATGCTCACAGCTGTGGAGTGCAATCTGCTGTGAATTCAAAGGACACTAAACACCCACCAAACCTCAGCATGGTTCCTTTAGGGAATTTCCAGGCAAAGGGAAACTATAGAAATTTTTATTCCTACAATGATCAGACTGCTTGAACTGATTTTTTTGTGGAGGGTACTGTGAAATTGTTTAGATCCTTTTAAAAAACAGAATACAGGCTGAATGGAGGAACTTCCATTTCAGAAATGCCATTTAAGAGAATTCTATCATCAGGAAAGTCTCTCACTGCTCAAGTGTGCACACCCCCACACAAGTAACTGCCAATACCAGTCAAATCAGTGTACTGATTTAATACTGATGATCACACATAACAAAATCCACTGTGGGCATTTGGGCAGAAAAATCATACTAAGTATATTATATATACTTACATATATTAAATTCAGTTAAAAATCAGGCAAAACAGGAAAGCATCTGAGTCTTTGGAAACAACACTACTATACTGCAGGTAAAAAACCACACTGCATGATTACCTGCCTTCTGGAGCTTTCAATATTAATACCTAAATGAGATGGATAGGTATCTCCATGGCAGGAATTTCCATTCTTTGGTGCTTCCAGAAGGACTTTTGCCAAGGTGAAATGACTGTGAAAGGTTAAATTCACTCACAAGGTCAGAGGAAGGCCTCAGTCACTTATTCCAGCATCCTGAGAGCTGACTTTTGCTGCAGGGCTGCTCTCCTCCTGAGCTTTGGCCCTTGGTTGCTGAAGGGAAGTGTGATCCACCACTGGCACTGTGCATCCACCCCCTATAGGTCCAGCTGATGGCTCCAGCTGGGCTCCCCTTTCCTGCATTCCTCAAGCCCAGTATGAGAAGAGACTGAGGCATCAGATCCTGTATATTCTTCCAGTTTGACTTGTTCAGACACTGTCTGATGGCAGTCTTAGTTTTAACAATAAAATGGGTTTAACATCACCACTTAAGGTTTAGGATTCTGAATTAATGTGGCTCTGCAGGGAAGCTGGGTGGGCTTACCTGGTGGAGCTGCTCATGGAGAAGCATGGAGCTGAGTCAGGGTCCCAGTGCTGACCAGCTGGCCCCAGAAAGTCCATTCTTCCCACAGGCAGTGGCACTGTGGACTTTGATGAGTTCCTGGTTATGATGGTCCGGTGTATGAAAGACGACAGCAAAGGAAAAACCGAGGAGGAACTCTCAGACCTCTTCAGGATGTTTGATAAGTAAGAGCCATGAGCACAGCCTGGTGGGGTGGTGGGAGGGGTGCAGCCAGCCTGGCTCCTCCTCCCCAGCAGCTCTGTCTGGTCCTGAGCTCTTCTGTCCTGGCACAGAAACGCTGATGGCTACATTGACCTCGAGGAGCTGAAGATCATGCTGCAGGCAACAGGAGAGACCATCACCGAGGATGACATAGAAGAACTGATGAAAGATGGGGATAAAAACAACGATGGCAGGATTGACTATGATGGTAGGACTCTTTCTTGCCTGTGGTTTGGTAGGGTCCCAGTGCTCACCCCCCTGGGCAGCTCCCATGGCCTCGGTTGCCTTCTCAGATGAGCATGAGTGCACGCAGGCAGTGCTGGGCAGTACATCTGACAGGAGCCCGTGTGCACAGGGATGGGGGGGCTCTTACACTTGTGAAGTGGGAGCAAGGACCTGGGGCTGCCTTCACTGTCCCCTTCCTGCACCAAAGCACTTTTCACCAGTTCCCTCCTGCCCCCTTAACACAAGGGCCATTTCTGAGGGGCTGTATCTTTGAATGTGATGCTGACAAAATGATCCCCAGACCATTTCTGAGCTGAGTCAGAGATCATGTTCCCCCCAGCATTCACCTCCAGTGTTTTGGTGGCAGCTGAGGGTGACGCTGGGCTCCAGTGACATTTCCAGCAGGAGTCACAAGGAGTCCTCACCACAGTCAGAGGAACAGTAGCCATCCCCCCCTTGGCCTCCTGCACATCGTGAGGGTGGAAAAGGAGACAGGGCTGGGAAAAGCTGCCAGGAGCACACTTGGCAGCTGTGAGGGCACTTCAGTCTCACCTCACACCTCTTGTCTCCAATGTCTTCCCCTTGGCAGAGTTCCTGGAGTTTATGAAGGGGGTTGAATAAATCTGAGGCCAGATGGACAGCTCGACTCTCCTAAACCCTCCAGCTCTGCATCTCATCTCCTTGACTAAGTCCCCTGGCTACTGGCATGAAGACTGAGTGCTGAGAAGGGTGGCCAGGGGGAAATAAAACCTGTTAATACCCAGTGCCTCAGCTGCTCATTCCTTGGAGGTTCAGTGACAGCTTCACCCCTGTTGTGTACTCATGATTAATGAAACCACTGTGGGGGCTACTTCTGGCAAGGTGACATCACAGCTGGAGCTTTAAGCCTCCAAGGAAGCATTTTGGTGCCAGCCCAATGGCAAAGTCCATCCAACAGGGCCATGGGTGCTTGGTTGGGAGCTGCCATGTTCCATCTCCTCACCCTGCCACGGTGAGCAGGCTCGGGAGCTGGCACTGGTGCCTGCTGGTTTAACTGGAATATTTAGTTATGTTTTAGCAATGAAATATGAATTAAAAACTACTTCAGCCATCACTGAAATCCATGTGCCAGCGACAGTCCCTCTCCTCCCTACTCTCACCTGGCTATCCCAAGCCCTTCCTCCTCCCCAGCCAGCCTGATTGGCACCCTGTGATGCCAAATGAAGATCTCAATTTGCTTTGGAAACATGAATAAAAGCCATTCCTAAGCTGGATTGGATGATCCTTCCTGTCTCTCCCAGCCTGGTGGGAGGCAGGTACTGGCCCTTCACAGTCTTCCTGCAGCCCTGGAGGCCTCACTACAAAAAGTGAGGCACCCAACTTTCCCTGACAAATCACATCGATTAGGGCCACTGAGAAATGCCCAACCCCAGTGTGAGTCTCAGCTCCCAGGCACAGGGTGACAGCAGGGCCAAGGAGCTGTCCCCAGGGGCCCTGAGCACCGTCTCCTCTCCTCCCAAGGAAGTGCAGCATTCCTGTGGCATTAGCAGCTCTCCCTGCACATAGCTGCCTCCTCCCATCCAATGACAGCCCCAGCACAACCCACACATTGCACTCGTGTTGCTAAAGTCAATCGTTTACCCAAGCAAAACAAACATTGGCAGGGCCAGGCACGGGGCTGTGCTGCTGCGAGCCCGGCTGCCCTCAGCCTTGCGTGGGCCAGTGCCCCAGCTCTGCTGGGTTGTCCTTCTGCCTTTCCTCCCCAAACCAGATTTTTTTTTTCCCCCACTTCTGTGAAAATAACACCCTAAAGCAGCTGTGAGACAACCTCAATCTCATTTATAGCAATAATGAAATACTATCCCAAGGGGCAAACAGGCCTGAGGTGAAAACAGGGATGAGAGAGGTGGTTGATTGTTTGGAAGGACGTGGCTGTGTCTTTCCTCTAGACAAGCAGCACTAAATATTTTGCTCAACCAAGGCTTATAACAACAGAAAAACTAAGAAAATGAATCTGTCAGCTAGAAACCTAGGGTATTTTGGAAACAGCTCTAATGCAAACATCTGTTTTACCCACTCAAAGGGGTCTCCCCAAGGGTTCCAAGCCCTTGATGCCATAGCTACTGCAGATTCAGCAGGACTACAGGTGCACCAGAAGGCAATGGAAATATGAGTCTAACAACTCTGTGACAGGAAATGCTCCCAGGTGTTAACAGATTCTGTTGCCAACTAATCTGTAGCCTAGAGATGAAAAAGAAACATTTTCTGCCTCCACAGCGTAGCAGCAGCAGTTTCTCACTGAAACCAGTGAGGACACAGCACGTTCAAATGTTTTACCCCAGGCCTGGGATCCTCCAGAGTTGCCAAGAGCTGGGTTTCAGCCAGGAGCTGAGGTGATGCCAGCTGTCCCCACACCCACGGCCACCCAGCCCACGGGCAACCCACCCCTGCACTCACATCAGGCATCAGTGACAGCCCCCTTATCCTCCTCTGTCCTGGCCAAATCCCAGCATCCAAAAAGGACTTCTCAAAGATATTCTCCACTGCTTACTGGCAGGCTTTGGTTCCCTGGAGGGTGAACAAGAGAAAAAAACAAGGTTAACCCCTTCCCTTCAGTCAGCTTGGTGGCTTGGACTGTGCTGTGACCCAGGGAACAGGATGGCTGGGAAGAGCCACCTGGCCCTGTGTCTTGGCTCTCTCCCCTTGGCTCAATGGCACTGGCAGCAGAAAGCCACAGCCTCACTGGCTGCCCCCCCTCTTCCAAGAGTAGAGCAGGGAAGGTGGTGGCTGGAGAGAAAAGACAAAGGCCTTGTAGCAGCCAAAACCTGTCACTAGAAGAGCAGATACACTGGGACTATTTAGGCTTTTTTTTGTCCTTAGAACAGGAGGCTGGGAAGCCAGGAAAACTGCTGCCAGGCTGGACTGCCCTAACACACTGCCTGTCCTCCCAGTCAGACAGCAAATGCTGCAGGGTGAGGAGCTGTGGGTGGATTTCACTGTTGGCTAAAACACAGGGACAACTGCACAAGGAATGCAACATGGCATGACAGGCCAGAGAGTGGGTGAGCAGCCTGAAAAAACAGCCACCCCTGGAGGATCAGCCTGGCTGAGTCCCCACGCAGGGGATGTGCCAACAATGAATGAAAACCACCCTGAGGAATCCATGTGTCTCTGCAATTCCAAACCAGTTCACAGTTTTCACTGCATGTGCAGTGAACCTCTGGTGCCCAAAACCATTTAAAGAATGTGACACAAGTCCACATTGTCTGGGGACAAAGAAGCAATTAACTTTTTTTTTTTTTTTTTTTTAATCAGGCAAAAAGTAATTTACCAGTCTCTACACCAGCCCCTAGATCTGTGTGCTCTTACCTCCCCAGCAGAGACAGGAGCTGTGCAGGGAGGTGACAGCAGCCTATGCCACAGTTCTCAGGCCATTTATCTGCTTGCCTTTGCTGTAGATTTAAACTCCTGCCCTGGTTTGCAGCTTTATCAGTGTATTTGAGGCCTCTCCTTAGCCCTCAATAAAACTTTGCTGTGTGGACCAAGTGACTGCAGGAAGCTCTGATGAAATATTGTATACACTGCATAAATCTGCCAGCAGGGCAGCAGCAGTGTAAGGTGAGCTAAGCTACACCAGATAAACACTTCACCAAGCCAAAGCCCCTGAGGTGCAGAAACACCTGCAACAGCCTTGAAACTCAGGCAAAGCAGAACTCACTTTCTGGTGCTGCTTCTTTTTGACCACACTGAAAGGCAGTAAGGGGGGACAGAGCAACACGTGTCCAGCCTACTTTTTACCATCACTGTGAACACCATGTCCCCAGTGAATACCTTGCCCCATCAGAGAATTTGCAGGGCTTTGACTCCCCCACCCCAGTTCTGTGCTCTTGGCTGTCAGAGCAATGGCTCACCTTTGCCAAACGAGATGATTTGGTATTTGGTTACACGCCCTTTGCTCTTTTTCTTTTTTTAATCAAAGCAGAGAAAAGGAGCCAAACTGGAACTTGATACTGAGTCCTCTTAATTGCAAAGGGGAGAAATAATCTGCAGCTATGACGTACAGCAGCAGCAAGCACAAGATGTGTAAGCTGATGTACAGCAGTTGTTAAGCACTGAGATGCTTCTGAGCTCTTTGTCTTCCTGCAGGATACCAATCATGAAAGTTTTGAAGTTTGTGAATATCAAAGATGAATAACCTGCATGACAGGAATAGTTTCAAGTGGGCCACAGCTGCCAGTTCACCCTCCTGGGCTCTGTAGATGTAATGCCCCCAAAAAGGATCTCCAACCTCACTTCACCAACAGAACTTCAACAATTCCACAAGGCAGGAGGAAGAGGATGGAGACCCACCCAGAGGCAGTCTCAGCACAAACTCCCCTGCACAGCTTTCCCTTCTGGGCTGGGACAACCATACAAACAGGAAAGCTGTCACAACAGGTGTCACAGGGACAGCAAATGCAATAGGTGGTCACTGATGTCCAGGCAGTGTCCTGCAGAACCACCACGTGTGCAGGGAGCACCCAACAACAAACCTGACACCAACCTGCTGTGGAAGCTCACAAAATTCCTGTCTCTTGCTACACAATGATGCCTGGATTAAGGTTACGTTCCTCTGTGCTGCATTTTGTCACGCAGCTGCTATTTTGGTCAGAAAGTCAGCAAGCCCTTATTTGGGAAGCTGTCCCACTGAAGGGCAGCATCAAGGGCAGTGAGATGAAAAGGCTGCTGCTCAAGGCAGGCCTGGGGGAGCTGCCTGGAGCCACAGGAAGCCCAAATCTTGCCCTCTGCTTCTTGTTAACATTCCAACATCCTTTTCTCAGGCTGACCCTTGCCTCTCTTCCCTCAGACTGCATCTTGTGGGTGAGGAACTCCCACAACACATGGGAACTCTGGGGTAGATATCACGGGGGTTGAGATGAAATCTCCCTTCTTATATGGAAAACTTTTAGTGCTAGAGATTTAAAATGCAGAACTTAAACTGGGTAGGAAATCTGCAGACACACAGGTAAAAGGTGTAGACTGACAAACACCAAGTGCTCTGTTCAGAGGTTTTTTTCTTTTGCTCTTTTAACACACATCTACACCAGACTGATCACACTGGACAAGCCACTCCCATCTCTCTCAATAGCAGCCACAACTCCACTCTGAGTGCCTTAACCACCTAGGAAGCAGCCGAGTGAACCTTGCCAATGAACTTTGTCGTGCTGTCACTTAATATTAAATCAATTTTTTACTGATACCTTTGCTAGTGATCCTTTAAGTTCCTCAAACACTTGTTTGTACCAGGCTGATAAACCTCAACCTCCACAAAAGCCCAAGAGATGCACACAGCAGGAATCAGACAGCTGAGGGCTACAGACATTCCTGACTTTACAACCCCCTTGACTTGCGAGTTTCAAATTAGCAAATCTCTTTATATGGCTTGGTTTAGGGGTGGGTGGGTTTTTCCTGATCAGTCAAACCAATTAAAAAGTGGGAACTGGGAAAAGATTTTTGATTTTAAGCCGGAAAGAATTCAAACTAACACACGTAATTTTGGTAACTGGATAAACTATCCAAAAAATAAACTACATAAACTGGATGTTCCAGTTAAAATTATGTTTTTCATCCAGCAAGGTTTTTGCTGCTCTACAAGCACTCAGAAGGTAGCTGCAAACTTCCAGCCCTGGTGAGGCTCCAGGGATTTACTCCACCGGGTGGACAAGCCCTGGAACTGCAACTGCAGAACAGCTCCTTGCATTGCAACAGGTGCCTCACGCCAGAAGGGGAAAGTGGCAGGTACAGCTCTTTCCAGAGCTCAAAGCTCTGAGTCAGCTTTGAGGGGGCCCTGGAGAGTGAAGCCCCCTCCTGATGTACAGAACAGCAGGAGCAAAACCCGGGCTCAGCTCCTCCTGGCATTTTGCATGTTACTCCCCTCATCTCCCCAAGCCAGCATGTTTCACCAGACAGTACTTTTGTTACTAAAGACATTCCCTAAAATCAACCACCATTAAATTGTGTTTTGTGTATTCCTAAAGCCTTACATGTTCACATGGGTTGCTCCATTAATGCTTCAGTACCTGTGAGTATTTCAGGAAACAACACACAGCAACTCTATTACACAAACTCCTGTGGTCTCCAACACCACAGCCAGCACTCCTTACCCTCTTATTTCCTGGGATTCCCACAGCTCTGGGGAACCACACAGCAAAGCAGCAGACTTGTAACAGCCCTTGGAAATCTCACCTTGCTGTAACAACATCAGGAATCATCACTAAAGTCATGGTACCAAAAAAAATGTCACCCCAGTTTTCAAAAGCACAAGGAGGATCCAGGGAACTACAAGCCAGTTAGGCTCCCCTGGATCACTACTCACAGGCTAGATGCACAGCTGGCAGCTAAAATACAACTCAAACAAGGCTTCTGGAGGGCTCTCCTCAAATTCAGGTGGTGAAGGCTTTGTTACATACAATTTTATTTTAAAAATATGCTGTAACACATTTGCCAGTAAGAAAACTGGGTCTTCTTGTTAAAGCACATCAGTCCTTTTTCTGCTGAGCAGCCTGCTGAGCTGCCTGCTTGGCATTGTTGGCCTGCATCTTCTTCAGCCCCTTTTTGTTGTGTTTCTTTGCAAATCTCATGTTCCTCAGAAATTTGGGATCAACCTATAAAGGAAAAAATAAGCCGTGTTGTAGAAGAGACATATAAAAAACCATTTATAGCTCCATATGGTTCCAATTATTCCCAAGTGCAAGCTGTGATTAGTTCAGACTTTTTTCTCATTTTTCAACAAAATTACTTCAGTCATCTGCAACCAGGCTTTAACAGCTATTTTCCTTAACCACCATAAAAAAACAAAAAATCCCAAACCCCAGCAATAAACATAAAGAAAGAATAGGATGGGCAAAGCTGCAGGAGAGGCAGGACTGAACCCTCACTGAGCTTTGCAGAAGACAGATTTTTTACATCACTTCCAAAAAGCTTTGTACAAAGATTGTGACATCTACAAAAAAAATAAAATCACAACCCTTCCCTAACACAAAATTTACTGTTTTCAATTTCAAGTGTGAAAAAAGACCCTGTTGTACCATTTGGATAACGTCAGAAAAAGCAATATACTGCCACCTTCATTCATGTGCTTTGCCCAGAAATGCCAATTCCTCTTATTTTGTAAGTGAAATTATCTGGATTTGTATAGACAGTAACATATACAGTAACAATAACAGTATCTGAGAGGGAAGGAGAAGGGAAAGAGAAGGAGGAGAAGGAGGAGAAGGAGGAGGAGAAGGAGGAGGAGAAGAGAAGAAAACACAGCAGGGCTCAAAAGGGAAAGGACCCATTTAACTGGCAAGTGTTTGTTTTACTGGAAACAGCACTCAGAGACAGCCACCAGAACAAGACAGGGACAAAACTGGCCACTGACTAAAATGCAGTTTTACAGACACACACAAGGGCAGATTTCATGTAGGTCAGAAATATCCCAGCTGCATGTCAGGTAAGCAAAAGAACTGAACCCCACAGTGGCTCTGACCACCTGGAACAAAGGCCTCTGTCTGCAAAAAATGTGTCAGTCAAAATAATACAAATCCTGTTCACAGTTAAGCCTCAGTGACTCAACAGCCTGGGAGTATCAGCAGAAATACTCACCCCTTTGAGAGACTCGTATCTATGGGTTTTGGGCTTCTTGATGCCATTTCTGTGCCACTTACGAGCTGTGTGGAGAACGAGACAATCACTTCAATCACAGCTCCTGCTATTGTTTAGCAGCTGCATTTGTTTCTTTCTGAGTGTACCTGACTATCAGAACGACGTGGAATAGATAATTTTCAGACTCTATCCAAACTACTTCTGAATTAAGCCACATCTCTGTGCTCATCCCTCTGCATGGGTTTCCAACCCAAAGATTTCAGGCAGCTCATTAACCAACGACACACTGACAGCACCAGCAGCAGAATAAAGGGCCTCACTCATTAATAAATGCAGGCACTTGTGCTCAGTGTCAGAGGGCACTGTCACTCACTGTGCAGGACCAGGCAGAACTGACTCATGACCTCTGCTAAGCCACAGCACTGATGAGAAGACCCCAAACATGAAGTGTTTCATCACTGTGGCCATCTCTGGACTGCAGAGGATCCCAGAAATGGAGCTTTTCAGAACATCAGAGAACAACAGGATGGCTTGGGTTGGAAATAACTTCAAAGACCATCCTGTTCCACCCCCCTGCCAAGGGCAAGGATATCTCTCTCTCTCACCACACCAGGTTGCTCCAAACCCTGTTCAACCTGGCTTTGGACACTTCCAGGGATGTGCCCACAGCTTCTCTGGGCAGCCTGTGCCAGAGCCTCCCCAGCCTCACAGGGAAGCATTTCTTCCTAACATCCAACCTAAGCTGACTCTCTGTCAGTGTGAAGCCATTCCCCTGTGTCCTGTCACTGCCTGCTCTTGTAAAGCCCCCCCCTGCCTGCTGGGTTGGTGATGATCACCACGGAATTCCTCGGGGCTGGAAAAGGCCTCCGAGAGCTTCAAGTCCAACCTGTGACCCAACACCACCCAGAGCACGGCACCCAGTGCCACTTTCAGTCCTTCCCTAAACACCTCCAGGGACGGTGACAGCCCCTCCTCTCTGGGCAGCCCGTTCGAATGTCTAAGCACCCTTCCTGTGAAAAAATTCTTCCTGATGTCCAACCCAGACCTCGCCTAGCACAGTTAAAATCTGTGTCCTGTCGTCCTATTGCTACCTGGGAGAAGAGGCCGACTCACTGTTTTCTAATTAAAAGTTCTTATTTCTCTACTTACTAATTCTACGTTAAGCCCAAACAGCTCCCGACTCTTACTACACTCCTTTAAGCCCCTCCATTCGATCTCTGCGCAGCACCACCTTATCTCGCTGCACACCCCCGGGCAGACGGTGCTGCCACCACCGCGCCGCTCCCAGCCCGGTTAAACCCTCCTGCATCCCCGCCGGGCCCCGCCTCGCTCACACTGGTTGTGCGTGGTGTGGTTCTTGGACTTGGCCATGGTCGCACCTGCGGGAGAAACACACACGGCTCAGCCGGGCCGGGCTGCTGAGGGGCGCCCGGCCCCGAGCCCCGGCTACGGCCCCGAGCCCCGGCTACGGCCCCGAGCCCGCCCGGCCCCGAGCCCCAGCTATGGCCCCGAGCCCGCCCGGCCATGGCCCCGCTCCCACAGCCCCGAACAGGCCCCTCCACCCAGCCCAGCCCAGCCCAGCCCAGCCCGGCCCGGCCCGACCCGCGGATGGTGCCGGATGGGCTCGGATGGGCTCGGATGGTGCCGGGGCCGCCCTCACCGGAGCCGCGCTCGCCGCCGCCGCCGAACCGGAAGAGAGAGAGCACCGCGGGGCCTGCCGGGAATCGGGCCCGCGCCGGAACCCCGTGTCCTGTAGTTCCGCCCGGCATTTCCCTGTTGCCTTCCCGCCTGGCATTTCCCTGTTGCCTTCCCGCACCGCCCTGGTTCCCGCGGCCGCCGCTCCCCGCGGCCGGCGCTCCCGCTCCGGGAGGGACCCGAGGCCGCCATCACTCCCGCCCCGGGAAGGCCCCGCCGTGGCAGGGCCCGCGACACCCAGTGACGGGCGGACCCGGTCCCTCGGCCACGCGGTTCCCCCGCCAACACGGTCCCCACCAACACGGTCCCCCCACCAACGTGTCCCCCGACCATGGCCCCTGCCCGACCGCTGTGGGAGCCTGAGGCCCCATCGCAATCCGGGTTTGTGCGCGTTGCACCGCGCTCGGGCAGTACAGTCACGGGCAGGCGATGCCGCTCAGGGCGGGTACGTTCAATGCTGTTCATTTTTATTTGTGTGAAGCACCTGAGGCTCGAACAGCTCCGTTTGCTTTCAGACAATCGGGCGCGCTGGCTCTGCAGCCTCGCTGACCCCCAAAGCCTCCCCCACGCCCGGCAAAGACGCGGCACCGTGCAGGGGCTTGTGCCGTGTTTGTTCTGTTTGTGCCCTGTTCTGTTTGTGCCGTGTTCTGTTTGTGCCCTGTTCTGTTTGTGCCGTGTTCTGACCACGCTGCGAGGTTAAAGTTTCACTCCTGCAAGAGATACTGAGACACTAATTTTG